>CP139501.1:323043824-323607135 GCA_021014915.2 Artemisia tridentata subsp. tridentata | reverse complement strand
TCTGAAAATAAAGATACACTTTTTTTTCATATATATATATATATATATATATATTTATGCTTTCTCAAAAATTAAAATAAAAAGTTGAACTCGGACTCTATATCAAAATTGTATAAAAATTTGTTTTGCATAACAAAATGATTTTACGTTCAAACGTTTGAAAACAGCACTAAGTTATTCAGATTAGAAGCTCCTGGGAGGAAAAGCCATAGATTACTTGTATAAGCTCTAAAGAGAACCAAGTACTCTACGCTTAGCATTTCATTTGCACAAATCGTAAAACCTTAGTCTAATCGTTAAGGAAGCAGCCAGATCAACACTCTGGCAGAGTCGGGATTCCCCTTGTTCTAACCTAATCAAGACTAAACACACTCTTTTTGGTGCAAAGCACTTTTTTTTATGCAATTTCTTATTAAAAAACGACAAAAATTTAAAAATTATGGTCAAAACGGGGGTACTAGGGCACTAGAAGGTACACATGTGACAAAATTCGCGAGAATTCCCCCCCCCCCACACTTAGAATTGAATATTGCCCTCAATATTCAAAGTACCGGCTATTATGCCGACACTTAGAACGTAAAAAGGTAATACTAATAGCCAAGTGTGGAACAGAAATCTCTCTTTTTCACAAACAAGATTAATAAGATATCCCTAGATAAACGTTAGCAAAAAGATCGGATATTGGGCGACTGGATTGAAAACAGGCGCATCAATCATCACGATCTAAGGGAAACCTGCAAATAAGAGCAAACAACACACAAAGAAAGCACAGTAGAGGAATTCCCCCACACTTAGTGTCAGAAAATAGAAAGAAGTCAGAAACATGAGTTGTCACCCATGAAGTGCTAATGTTTTTGTTAACCGAGTCACTAGCTTGACTCGACCCCGAATTCATTGGTCCATGGGGAAAGTTTGGAGATCCGGGACAACCATGGGTGGTATGTCCCCTCCAAAGTAATGCTTCAACCTATGACCGTTCACCTTGAAGTTTGGTCCGTCGTTTTGAGATAACTCGACGGTACCATAAGGAAAAACTTTGACAACGGTGAATGGTCCGGTCCAACGGGTTTTAAGTTTACCCGAGAATATCTTTAATCTAGAGTTAAAAAGGACTCGATCACCAACGTTGAAAGCGCGGTTTTTGATTTTGGAGTCGTGGATCTTCTTTGTCTTTTCTTTGTAGACCAAAGAGTTCTCGTAGGCTTGATCACGAAGTTCATTTAATTCATTGAGTTGAACCTTCCGGTGATCACCCGCGGACTGAAGGTCAAAGTTGGCATGCTTTAAGGCCCAATAGGCTTTGTGCTCTAACTCGATTGGTAGATGACACGCCTTTCCGTACACAAGCTTGTAAGGAGTACACCCGATGGGTGTTTTATATGCTGTACAGAAGGCCCAAATTGCGGGTTTTACAGTGCATCATCTAATTTATCCGACCAAGATGCACGGTTTTCACCTACGGTCCTTTCCAAGATTCTTTTTAGACCACGATTGGAAACTTCCACTTGTCCACTGGTTTGTGGGTGATACGCGGTAGAAAGACGGTGAAGGATGAATGGGTGACCCATCCGTTTTGCCATCTCAAAAGTCAAAACAATTGTTGTAAAGCAAGTAAATAGAACTTATAATCTCTTCCATTTCTTGCACCGAGCGAGGATTGCCATTATCAGTAATGTCCTTAACATTTAAATTAATATGTGTACCATATGCTCTGCTTTTTCCACCTCTTCAGCCTGCATATTACCATCCATCATGGGATTGAGAGACATTTTTAGACTATGAAAATATAATGAATAGGGTATGAGAGACCTTGCATTTCCTTGCATGCCTTCGTTTTCATTAATAGCAGTAGTAGCAAAATCAACACCGATGTTGCCATCCTCCTCCTTTTCTTCCATATTAAACTGTTCTAAGAGATTGTCAGAATCAGGAGGATTATACAAACCTTCAGCTGAAGCGGCATGTGTGACATCATTAACAGAAGTTTTCGTAACTTCGTTATCCACTAACGAGCCCAATGGAAACGAGAAATCATTATACTTTCGGGTATGCGTTGATTGTCCACTACTGGTTTGGAATTGGCTGTGTGTGACGAATCAATATCGTTAGGAGAAAATGGATATTTTTCTTAACGTAATTTTGATTTATGTTTTCCGAATGTTGAAATTCAAAAAAAATGGACTTCTGGGTGGTGTAGGGGAACCTAAAGGAGAAAAACGAATTGTATTTGTATCGCGGGTGTTTTTCCTCTTAAATTATCAAGCAACGGACGTGTATTGGACAATCTGCTCTGGTTTACTATGGTCTTCACCGGATATCCAAAATCAAGGGCATGTTAGGACCGGAACAGGAAAGACTCTTGCTTTTGGCATCCCTATCTTGGATAAGATCATTCAATACAACAAGAAGCATGAGTGCGGGACATTGCTTTTTTATTATTTTTTTTTTATTATTATTATTATTATTATTATTAACTTATGTTTCTAAGTAGTACTTTAATTGCTTCTACTTTAATTGGTTCTAAAATTTTATGTATTTACATGTTTGGGTGAATTATAACTGAAGGGGAAGGAATCTGTTAGCGATTGTTATGGCTCCTACTAGAGAGCTTGCTCGCCAAGTTGAAAAGGAGTTCTACGAGTCTGCACCAGTGTTGTAAATCTCGGCCATTCGGCCAAGATATCGTCGATAAATCGCTACTCGGGGTTCCACTGTAACGAGATTTCTATTATCGGGCTAGTATATCGCTTTGGTCAAATTTCGGTCAAACTCGGGTATTATCGGTACTTATCGGCGAGAAATTGACTTATCGGTCAACTTAAATGTTTGAACTTTTTTTTTTTTTTTTTTTTTTTTTTTTTTTTTTTTTTTTTTATATTTGATTTCCAAGAAGCCATTGAAGGGGTAGGTTGAAGAACCAGAAAGAAAAAGGTAAGAGAAAGAAAGGGTGACAGTCTGTCAACGATGGTAGATCGCGGTGGTGATAGCTTTTTTGATGGTGGATGAAGAGATCAAGAGAGAGAGAGAGAGAGAGAGAGAGAGAGACCGACCTGTTTGCTAGTGGTCACAGTTGTGGCTATGGCAGTGGATCGGTTGTAGCGATGGCAGTGGATCGGTGGTTCATTAGAAAGAAGATGAAGAGAGAGAGAGAACAAAAGCCTTAAAGCCATAATAATAGAGGAGGCAAAGAGATAAGATAAAGTGTGTGTTGTGTTTACAGCCTGTTAGACAGGTTTTATAAATTTAATTTTCATTTTTACCCCTTTGATTTTTGTCTATTTTTTCAATTTGACTTTCTTTTTACAAATATGATGATGATATCTTTTACATATTAAAATTAAAAATATATGAAATACTAAATGCAAACTTCTGTATACTAAAAAATTATAGATATATTATATAAAATATAAAAAGTTACATATAAAATATATTATATGTTGTTAATATTTATTTTTTTTTAAATAAATTCCTTTATAATTTAGGGTCTCTGATATATCCCCGATACGTTCGATATATCACTTCTCATTGGTCGGCCGATAATATACCGATAACCGATATTTACAACCTTGGTCTGTACCCAATTGGATACTCTTTGTGTATATGGTGGTTCACCTATTCAACGCCAGATGAGTACTCTTGATCGCGGTGTTGATGTGATTGTGGGCACCCCTAGACGTTTTATTGATTTGCTCAAAATAGGGGCTTTGAATTTATTTGAAAGTTAAGTTTGCTATTCTGGATGAAGCTGATCAGATGCTTAATGTTGGTTTTGCTAAAGATGTTGACACAACCTTGGAATATTAGCTACCAAGCGAAACATCATCAAACCTTGATGTTTTCACAACCTTGGAATATTAGCTACCAAGCCAAGTTGGATTGTGAAGCTTACGCACAAGTTTTTAAAGACGCCATTGACTATTGATCTTGTGAGTAGCTTCTGAACATGTCATATTATTTCAGTATATGGGATTGCTATTATAATGTGTCTTTTAGATCATACTGATGCAAATATTTTGATTGTAGGTGGGTGATTCAGACCAAAAGTTGGCTCATGGAATTACGCTTTATTCTATCTCATCAGAAATACGTGAATATCATCTCATCATGCTACACCTGCATATATGGTTGTTGTTTAGAAAATTTTCTTGGGTAATGAAATAAGGATTTCAGGTTGTTGCAACAGCGGTTGTGACATGGCTAGCACGGTCTGTTGCTATAGCTTTTGAACTTTATCCCAAAAGTTATACCGCTCTTCGCTGTAGTCGGAATTGACCAAGAAAAGGCTAAATAACCCCTCCGACAAACGCTAGTTAGACCCATTTTCGAAATTAATTTTTTTTTCGAAATAAATTTTTTTTTTCGGAATTAATTTTTTTTTTTTCGGAATTAATTTTTTTAGAAAAAAAAATTAATTTTTCTAAAAAATCAATTTAAAAAAATCAATTTCAAAAAAAATTAATTTCGAAAAAAAATTATTTTTTCTAAAAAAATTAATTTCTAAAAAAATCAATTTTTCTAAAAACGAATTAATACGTATTAAAAACGTGAAAAAACGTATAAAACATAAGAAAGGGCGAAAACGTAAGAAAAACGGTAAAATTAACCGAAATAGTGGTCTATGGACTAATTCCGTGACGCCCGACTAACAACAAGGACCGTTTTGTACTTAAAATCTAACCAATGTCATCGTTTATAAAGTTCGGTAACATATTTAACAAACCCATAAATATGGGTAACCCGGTTGAACAAAAAAAAACTTTAGTAACTTAATTCAAATTTCTGTGAAACTTTAGTAACTTTTATGTGTATTAACCCAAACCTAAATAGCAATTAGTCACAAAAGTTACATATAAAAGGACCCCTCAACCTTTCATTAGATGCGATTTATGTTCTCTCTCTCTCCCTCTCTTTTAGCTTACCTGCAAATCTTCAAGGGTCATTCCAAAACATTCATTCATATCAAAAAAGGTACTGCTATTTCCCTCCATCTTTTTAATTCAATTTTTATTCATTAGTTATTAGTCTAATTAATGCATCTGGGTTTGGTTTCTTGATTCAAGATTTAAGTGTTTATTTGAGTTATTAGTCTAATTAATGCATCTGGGTTTGGTTTCTTGATTCAAGATTTAAGTGTTTATTTGATGTTGGTTTGATTTGGGTTTGTGTTTTGATTAATTGGTATAGTTTAATTTGTTATAAAGATTGTTTGTTGGTGTTAGGGATCGGTTATTAAGTCATTTTTTTTAGTAATTCGAGTTAGACTAAACTTTTATATTTGGGTCTAGTTTTGTTAAGCAATTGACAAGCAATCCCAAACACTCCCATATTGTTCTTGGGAAAAAGATTAATTTTTTTGTTATTTGACTTGTGAAAGTATATTTTGTTGCAGGATGGAAATTGTGTCCTCAAAATTGAGGACAGCTATATGCAAATTTGGTGGATCGTTTGATACAAGTGAGGACGGTTTAATGTCATATCGCAATGGTGAGGCGAAAGCTGTTGATATTGTTGATAACATGCAATTAAGTGGTTTTAAGCAAGAGATAGCGGAAGCTATTGATTGGACTGTTGATGAGATGTTACTGAAGTATTTTCTTCCAGGGAATAAAAAGGATCTGATAACGCTTTCTACGGACAAGGATTTTAATCGAATGGTGAATTATTATAAAGATTGTGAGCATATGGAGGTTTATATTATGAAAGAGGCCCCCGCCCGCTAAAATGCCGCTGAAGAAACAGTCTCCTCGTAGGTAAGTTTTATGATCCGATTTTTTTGAAACTTTTAATATGAATGATATTATGTGAGTTGTATCTTTTAGTGATTACTCTATGGGGAGTAAATGACTAAAGGGGGTTTTTGGATGTGTGTTTGAACCAATTATTGTGACTAGAAAATCTCATGAGTTTGTTTTCAACTATTAAGGTATAACGGTAAGGAATTGTTTTGATTATAAAAAAAAAAAAAAAAAAAACTAGTTATGGAGATAGCTGAAAGCTTTTAAGGGTGTTTGGGATGCTCATATTGAAATTAGTAGCTGGAATCACATAAACAAGTCTAGTGAGAGGGTTCAGAAGATAGTGTTGTTATTCGTTTTAGTTGTTCACTTGTTTGAAGTTGTTATATTAGAATAATCACAAGTTTGAATGTTTGACAAAATGTGGTAATTAAGAAATTAGTAGGTATAATGATTAAAAAGGCTATTATTGTGAAACGAGAGTTAAAGTCTCTCAATTAGGCTAAAGAATGGTGACGCACGTACTTTTATATTACCATTTGTTAAACGCCTTATTTGCAGGTAGTTTAAATAGATCCTAACAATACATCTGATCATCTTATTATTTATTATTTTATAATGTAGACTTCTGAAGAGACCAGCCGAGGCACAATTGGCACCAGATCACGCTAAAGATGAATTGTCGGATTTTTGTGAAAAGCTCAAAAATATGAATCCTAGGAGTCACATTACAGTTGATACAAATCAGGATCCGAGTTTTCATTGGCTTTTTGTTTCAATTCAAATCACCAAGGAAGGTTGTTGACCGCTAGAATTCAAATCGATGCATGAAATGATACAAAAAGCCAATGAAAACTCGGATCCTGATTTGTATCAACTGTAATGTGACTCCCAGGATTCATATTTTTGAGCTTTTCACAAAAATCCGACAATTCATCTTTAGCGTGATCTGGTGCCAATTGTGCCTCGGCTGGTCTCTTCAGAAGTCTACATTATAAAATAATAAGATGATCAGATGTATTGTTAGGATCTATTTTAAACTACCTGCAAATAAGGCGTTTAACATATGGTAATATAAAAGTACGTGCGTCACCATTCTTTAGCCTAATTGAGAGACTTTAACTCTCGTTTCACAATAATAGCCTTTTTAATCATTATACCTACTAATTTCTTAATTACCAAATTTTGTCAAACATTCAAACTTGTGATTATTCTAATATAACAACTTCAAACAAGTGAACAACTAAAACGAATAACAACGCTATCTTCTGAACCCTCTCACTAGACTTGTTTATGTGATTCCAGCTACTAATTTCAATATGAGCATCCCAAACACCCTTAAAAGCTTTCAGCTATCTCCATAACTAGTTTTTTTTTTTATCAAAACAAATCTTTAAGCAATCTGAACAATACCCACATTTCAAAATCAAATCTTTAAGCAAAAAAACTATAAATCAAGAACCAATTACATTTAAGATACGTAAAAACAGTACTTAAATCCTAGTTCTATATCACAGTTGGCAAACACCCCAACATTGTAAACGATACCATTGCGAACAGACCTTAGAACAAGAATCAATGAAGAGTGTTAAAAAGGAAAACAGAATCACACTGCTCAAGTGAAAGATTACGATCATACTATAGGCTGTGAGGTAAAATCCCATAAAATCTGCATCAAGGAAAAATCTACAAAAAATAGTCCTGAGCTAAACAGGGTGCGGAATGCAGATCCACTAATCAATAAGCATGTGAATGAAGTCAACCCAATAATTTGTGTACATTGACACGTTGGTACCAATCAGTTTCATGAAACTGACCAAAACATTTTAGAAATGTTTTGATCATTGAACAGAAGACAAAAACATGAAAACATCCTGCCCCAAACCCTATCATACACTCCTATCAGGCCAATGAACATGCAAATAATCATAGCTGGATATGGTCACATGAACTGAAAGGAAACTTATGACAAGTATGGGTACAAAGCATCCCAACAACAGGACGAAAGTTTGATGACTGGAACCACCTCAAAACAAAAGGTTATAATCAATAACCATAATATGTATATCCTAATTCCTAAGTTTACTATAGTTACCAAATCTAATATAGAACACTCTCTCTAATTTATAGAAAGTCAAAACTGGAGTTCATAAAAGTCAACGGTTTTGACTTTGGACTTGATATAAAGTCAAAGCTGAAAACAACTCGATCTAAACCTCAATTCCCCAAAATCCAATACAACAATTAACAGCAACATCAAAAAAACAATTACCTGCAAGTAAGAAGGAACCAAACTTTTAGTGGACTCTTTAGATGAAGAGAGGTGTGAGAGAAAGAGAGAGAGCTGAATGAAAAGGAAACGTGACCTTACAATTAATGAAAAGATCTCAATCAAATAGACACGAAATCAACCATACAATTAATAACAATCAGATTGAAGGATAACGTGACCTCACTGATTGTTTGTGAAACTGCAATTGGGGAAATTGATTGAAGGATAACGTGACCGTTGGATTAAAAGGGTGTGGGTAAAGGAGAGCCGTTGGATTGTGATCCGTGTCATGGATATGGAGTGTTGTTATTGGTAGGGTTGTGAAAGTAAGGATTAACCTTGGTGATCTTCAAATGTACACTTTGATTTTTCCTTTTCTATTTAGTTTGATTTTTTTTTTATGGAAATTATTCTTTTGAATTTTTAGGGTGCGTTTAGTTGGGGAAAACACCTTTGTTTTCATCAAAATATTTTGTAGAAACAGATATCGCGTTTAAATTAGCGTTTTCTAACAAAATCTTTTGCAAAACATAAAATACCCTATTTCCTAACTTAATATGAAAAACTACAAAACAAATTTTAGTTGTTTTCCTTTGTAACTCACAACCCTCCCTCTTTTTCTTCAAAATAGAAAATACAAACAATAACTAAACGTGTTTTTTATATTTTCATGTGTTTTGTGGAGATAAATTTCCCTTTCAATTTTTTACAAAACTAGAGACAGAAAAAAAGAGAATTTTTTTTCCAACTAAACGCACCATTAAATTTTTTGAAAATGTTTCTTAACTCAAGATAGGATAAGTTTTCATTTAATGCTTAACAACGATTATAATAGTATCATGTAAGACTAATCGTAGTGAGACCAAACTATTTGGTCGGTCTTGCCATTCCGAACGCGTCTCCCCATTACAAAGACTGAACCGGACGAATTTCCTTCCTCTAAAAATGAAAGTTTTGGTCTGTCAAGCGACCGACATAATTGAAAGGGTTTGTGTGTGTGCGCTTTTTTTTTTTTTTTTTTTTTATTATTATTATTTTTTTTATTTTTTTTTTTTGTGACTGAGATCTCTTTACTTTAAATGTTTGATCTAGGAGAAAGAAAGCTTATTTGGCGCTGATGTAATGTTGTTGTTTGGTCTCTCGTTGTGGTCTCGTTACTACTAGTCTAACTATTTAAGGTTTATTTGGGTATTAATTTCGATAGTTAATGGTGTAATTTGCATTTATGTTGATAAATTAATACTTGTGATGTTGTAGAGAGGGAGAAGGAAAGGAGGTTCGGCCTTTCATTTGTTTGTTTGGAATTTGAGTTTTAAGAATAGAGTGGTGAATTTAAAGATGTAAAATGCAAACCATGAAAAGTGTCCAACTATTGTCTGTCACATGACAATATTTTATGCCGATGATGCCATGGTTATGGGTGAGTGGTCACAATTTAACTTCCAGGCGTTGAAGAGGATCCTTCGTATTTTTCACTTGTGCTCTGGACTTCGAATTAACTTACACAAATCGAGTTTATTCGGAGTAGGTAAGAGTATGGAGGAGGTTATGGTTTATGCAAATGGGTTGGGTTATAGACCGGGTGTTACTCCTTTTAAATATTTGGGAATCCAGGTGGGTGCTAATATGAATCGCATTACTAATTGGGATCCGGTTGTGGAAGTCTTTCATAAGCGTTTGTCGAGATGGAAGGCTAGTGTTTTATCTATGGGGGGAAGGGTTATCCTTATTAAGTCGGTGCTTGAAAGTCTTCCATCGTATTACTTCTCCTTATATAAAGCTCCGGTGGCGGTGATTAATAAGCTCGAGACTATTGTCAAAAGGTTCCTTTGGGGTGGTAATGATGAGAGGAATAAAGTTCATTGGGTTGCATAGGAAAAGGTCACGAAGTCAAAAAGAGATGGTGGTTTGGGTCTTAGCAAGCTTGAGGATAGTAACAATGCGCTGCTATTAAAATGGTTATGGAGATATCGATTAGAACATGATGCGCTTTGGAGGAAGGTTATTGATGCGGTTCATGGATCCAAAAGAAGATGGGAAGCTCTTCCTTGTAACAAACGGTTCACAGGTTCGTGGACTAAATTGGTGACTTTCGGATCTCGGTTGAGGATACAAGGTAATACTTTTGTGAATATGATTCGGGGAATTGTGGGTAATGGTACGACGGTGAGGTTTTGGATTGATCCTTGGTTAGTATGTGAACCGTTAAAGACTTTATATCCCGCTTTATTTCGGCTTGAGGAAAACAAATGGTGTACGGTAGCCGATAGAATTATTAGCAGTGTTCAAAACAATGTGATTCAATGGAAATGGAAGGAGTATCCAGGGTCGGAAGCCGAAGTCGTCGAGTTGATTGCTTGTCACAGGCTTCTATCGGTTGTTCACTTAGAAAGAAAAGCTGACACGTGAGTTTGGAACCAAGGTTTGAACATAGAGTTTTCGGTCAAAGAAATACGAAAATGGTTGAAAAGTGATGAGTTGCGTGATGTTAATTCGGTATATAGTTGGTGCCAGTGGATACCGAATAAATGTAATATATTTATGTGGAGGGCGAGCATGGATAGGATTCCGACTTATTGTGCTCTTCGAAGGAGGAATATCTATGTGGGTGATGGTTTGTGCGTTTTATGTGGAGAAGCAGAAGAAACATCGGACCATTTGTTTTCGGCTTGTAGATTGGCGGGTGGAGTGTGGAATGCTATCGCGAATTGGTGTAACATAACCCCGTTTTTTGTGTTCTCGACTACTGATTTGCTGCACTTAGTTAATTACTTGGGTGGATCGGAGGCTAAGAAACGGATTCTATACAGTATAATTATTTTGACATGTTGGTGTATATGGAAGGCTAGGAACGAAAAGGTTTTTAATGGGAATGAAGCGAATGTAGCTCAAATAGTTTCGTATATAAAATCGTTGGGGTACCTTTGGTATAGGAGTAGACACAAGGAGGGTTCGGTAGATTGGAGGAATTGGTGTATTTTTTCCTTTCCTATGATGTAACGGTTGTATTGCCGGGTCATCTCTAGCTTGGAGATGTCCGTGTTCTTTGGTGTTTAATGAAGTTTACCTTTCAAAACAAAAAAAAACATGACAATATTTTAGATGAGTAACAGTAAAAAAACGCTTCATTTTTATTTAAGAGTTTTGCTAATCTCTCCCTACTGGGCAAGGAATTAACTGCAATTAGTGGAGATAAAATTTCCTTTTAAATCAAAAAATTCATTTAATAAACATTTATTCATCTCTACAATTACCGTAATTAATAATCATTTTGATAATAATTAACTCCAATATTCTTTATATATATATAGCTAATCCTTCGCCTAGTGGCAGAGAGTAGCAAAACCCTTTATTTAATAGATAGATAGAAATCTACCGAGTACCAACTACCAACCATCTTGATCCAATCTCCATCTTTACATTACAAGTCGATGTAATATCTTTAATCAAAGTTTGATAACCTTCTGTCACAGCTAGATATATTTTTCATGACAACATCTAAGTTCCATTTGTATGTTTACACTCAATTAAACAGTAACACAGTACAAATTTGACCTTATGTGACTGATTGAAATCCATTCATGCATTGTTGTAAGTTTTTGTAACATGAGACAAGTTCCTTCTGTTAGTAGATCATTAGTTATAACCTTGTATGCTTGTATTGATTCAATGTCGAACTATGTAATTCCCATAAACATAATGAAATCTCAATAAATGCTTGTATGGATCATTAGTTATAACCTTAATTTCTAGTTGATTCGGATAAATGGTAAACAAATCGTTCAAGTTATATGTTATCTATAGACGACGAGTCTTTCGATTTAGATGTGCATGCCTCGAAGGAAACATCTCATAGCTGTTCAAATTATCAATTAAATCAAAGTGAAATCTTTTTGAAATAACAATATTATGAAATCTATCTCTTAATGATTTTTCTAACTAACATATATCCGCATCTTCATCTTATAAACATTATGAAAATTGTCTCTTGACGATTCTAAATTGTTTTGGAAAACAAATTTCCTCACTATCACCTGAATCTGTAAAGTCTTTGATACAAAATCATTCCATACAAGGCCGTATCAAGCCACAAGCCAAGTGTATAACTCACTCCAAAGAGATAACTTAAAAAGAAAAGGACACATAACTTTATAAGCCACCAACCAATCTCATATTTGGCCGATGTAAGATCGTAACAGTCTTACATCGGATATATCCGCAAACATGTGTTTAGTCTAACTTTATAAAAAAAAAAAAAAAAAAAAAAAAAAAAAAAAAAAAAAAAAAACCTATATATATCGAGTTAAATATGATTAAGAAACAATATTGTGACGATAGTCAAAGATTTCGATTTGTATTGTGACAATATTAATTCTGTAATCATATTTAACTAAACACATGTTTGCGGGTCAATCCAACCAGGCCCAGCCCGTGCTATAAAATGCCCCATTTTGACTCATTACCCAACCCGCATACAGCATCAACTTTAGAAGTGACATTAGTAGTTGCTCCAAGCTCCTGCTAATGTCACTTTTGTTACTCCCCAACATCAAGCGTCTCTCATGGGTCAACGACAGTAAATAGCTTGATCGATCAGCGGAGGAATTTGTTTGATTTCAGTTCCAAGCTCCTGTTCAATCCTATACCTGTATCATAGCACAGAAACATATTAGCATATGTGATTTTCACCAGCAAACATTGCCATCACACGTTACATGGACATAACTATGTTCTTACAAGTTAAAGCGGTCTTCATAAGTGATCAATTCACAGCCAGCCCCAGATGTCCAAATCTTCCAGAACGACCCACCCTACAATCAGAAGGTAAGCATATTTCATTCAATGAGCATTCAAACGCTGATGACTATCTTGTAGAATAGAAGTTCGACTCACCCTGTGCAGATACATTTCAGCAATCCTGGGGAAATCAAAATTGATCACGACGTTGACTGCTTGAATGTCTATACCTCTGGTAAATAAATCTGGGTCAAGGCAAAACAGATTATACATTAGTCAATAAGGTATCAGCTATTAGAATGACTTATATTACAAAGCAAACACCCAGAAGTATACCAGTACAGACAAGGTTCCTGCATTCACCATTGCGGAAATCATGGAAAACCCTATTCCTGTGATCTTGTAACATTTTGGCATGAATATAGAAGCAGGAGTAACCAAGCTCCGTGACTTTCTTAGCTAATAGCTCAAAACTCGATCAACAGAAGATAATAGATTGGTTGATTTGCAGCTGTAAATGAAACATCAAATAAATAAAGATTGTTTACTATCTAGCTGAAACAAATATCTAATAAAAAAACATATTCCATAATTTGACCTAACCTTGGTGAAGAGTGTATTGAGGCAGTGGACCTTCTGTCTTTCTTCTACAAAGGCATAAAACTGCGTGATACCTTTTAGAGCAAGCTCATCCATTAAAGTAACATAAGGCATCTTCAGGTATCTGTCTTTGACAGTAACCGGAAACGTTGCTAAAAACATCAAAATTTGTCGCTGCGCATGAAGAAATCCAATTAGCAGTTCAACAAAAGGTTGAAACTCCGGGGACAACAGTTTATCAGCTTGCATTTAGCAAATAAACATATCAACTATACTTTAAAGGGCATGTTTGGCGCGAGAGATTATGGAAGATTATAGAGGGTTAAGATTATTTTTTTGGAAAATAAGCTTTGGTCAAAAAAATAATCTTTGATTGGCAAACTAAGATTGTAAATTATTTTAGAAAAATAAGTTCTCAAAACCAGGTTTAAAGTAAAGTAATCTGACAGATACTACATTTTCTGAAACCTAATCTTAACACTAATTTCATTAAAATTTGCTTACCTCATCCATGACTAGCATTGCGCATTCATTCCATTTGCATATTTCCTTCTTGGTAAGATCAAGAATTCTTCCGGTAGTACCATTCAAAATTTGCACATTAGAACATTTGATGGGCGTATGTTGTCGTGTATATCACTCCATTGTCGTGAAGATGCACTACCCCTAAAACTACGTCTTTTATTAAGCTTTTCAAGAGATGATAATTACTTGTTTTCTTGGCAAACTCTACGAAGTTGCACGTGCATTTTTCCATTGCAATGTTTGAAGTAAACTCCATCGAATTTTATCTCGTAAATTCTTACAACATTACTATGGTCGCTACACGATCTTAGTTTCGTGGCTGCATAAGAAATCAAAACAATACTTCTTATCAAGAAGGTAAACACGATTCACAACATAGTCACGTCCATCTTGTGTTCCGTATAATACTATTGTCATAAGGAACACAAGATGTGTTAGAGTTAATGGAAAAAATATTAAATGTGTATGTCTAGATTCGAACTCGGGACCGAGGGATTGCACACTTTACGTATGATGATCAAGTAAATAATTAATATGTATAATTATTGTATATATTAATTATTTGGACACGAAATAAATTAACGGTGTTGACTAACGACCGTTAGGGAATAGTTAAAGGACTATAAGTGAAATTGGGATTGGAAGGATATAGATTTCTTGGAGACCAAGAAGAACTGATCGGCCATAAGGGTTGATTAACCCTAATCGACCCTAAACTTGGGCAACAATCCATGTTCACTATAAATACAATAGACGTTGGTTTTTAGTGTTGGACTTTTTTTTTGTACATATACTATAACCATTATGTTTGTCCTTTTCTTCCTTTAAAAAAGACAGTCGATCAATCAAATCATTGGTTTGATAAAGTAGATCTAATTCTATTATTAAATGGAATTTCAGATCGATTGTATTTATTATTAAACAAATGTTTTTTGGTTTAATAAACGTGTCTAATCACTAGCATCATTGCTTGATCGGTTATAGTACGTGTGTACATGAGTTCGGTAACAACTTACTTTAGTTGTTCATCTTGGATTGTGGAACAAAACGGTAAGGGGTTCCACGCTAATCCTATTTGTTGATCTTGTGATTAGAAGAGAAGAATTGATCCTTGTTCTTGCTAGGATCTTGAGGTAATTCTAATTTACTTTTATGTAATTTATTATACATGTTAAATACGATCTTGCTTCCGCTATATGTGTACTCTTGATGTGTTTATTTAATTAGATGTTGATCATGCTATTTAAATTCCAACAGTGGCATCATGAGCCTGTTTTAACATGTTAATGAATTACTTAAACGCATAATAAAAATCAAATTTTGATTTAGATACACATGTTAATGTCGATTTTAATTTTTTTTAGGGTTTGTTTTTGTAGAAAACATTCTAATTAAAATCGAATAGAATTTAGGGTTAGGGTTTCGACCCTTATTTTAACTAATTAATTAGTTTGTAACCCTAAATTAAGAACATGATGTGCTATGTGTTTATTTGAGTAATTAGGGTTACGATCTTGATGATCCATAATTCTTCATGCAAGGAATTATGGATTAGGGTTTGTTTATTTGCTACATGTTTTTATGATAAAACTAAAATTAGGGAAGACCCTAATTAAATATATTAATTAATCGGTTATGTGCTATGTGGTATTTAATTATGTAAAACTTACGCGGCCAAGTTGTTTGGCGTCTGTGGTCCATTGGGCACAATGAGCTCGAAAACCAATGGGAGTTTTTCTAATTATATACATTAATTTTCACATAGAGATTATTAATAGGGTTTATCAAAAGGTTTGCATGTGGCTATATGATATTGATTAATGATCATATATGTGTTATTAAGTGTTTGTTTATTTTTTAAATTACTTGATCTTATTTGTTCAATTATGATGGATTGTTATCAATTAAGAGGGTAATTTTTTATAATAAAATAAATGAACCTAATAACTATGAAACCTTTGTGGTAAATTAATTTATTGCCAAGTCTTATGTGCCGATAGTGGTTCGCTTCGCACGGTAATTTGCTCCCAGGCGAGACTAGCAATTTAATAATTTACTACATAAATGTTTTAAGCTTTAAATCTTAAAGTTTTAATTGATTGATGCAACTGTACAAAAGTGGTCGAAGCGGCGGACCTAATATTGACAAACTATAAAGTGGATATAAGGAGGCTTGACATTAAATTGTCATCCGAAAGGGGCGCGTTTTTAATTAGCTTCGGCGGACGTTTGCCCCTCCGCTCGCCTGTGCGTCAATATTAGACTTACCAAGTACACCATGAAAAAGTACGAAGCATTTTAAGGCAATGTTGTAAGTTTCTCAACGCCATCAATTAAATTTTGTTGATTATAAGCTGCGAATTGGTAAATGGGTTTTGTAGAAAATATTATGTTACAAGATGAATGCATGACATCTTGTACATATTTTTGATTACATAACATCAAAAATTTAATACCCTTAAAATTTAAGTTATATGCCACCCAATTAATACGGAAACACCTGAGATGACATTCTATCGTTGCTAGCAGCTTCAGCTGAATGTAATGATTCAAAGAATGGGAATCAAAGGGTAAATTGAGCAATTTCATTGCTAGCAGCCTCAGCTGATGTGATGAAACGGCGTCAAGTTTACATGTTTCTAAATTGGTTAACTTAATTGAGCACTTTCATCACTAGCAGCCTCAGCTGATGTGATGGAACGGCATCAAGGCATAAAGATTTGGGGATGAAACATGCTTACATTTGCAACTGTTGTTGGCAAAATATGTAAGTCCCATGATTTAGGAATTGCAATTGGACATTGGCAATTGAGTGTAGCTCTACCTTATTGAGTACTTTCATTACTAGCAGCCTCAGCTGATGTGATGAAACGACGTCAATTTGGATCCTAGTTTTCAATGAAAATTAAATGGTTAAATTTTATTTACCATGGGTGTTTAATTTTCTTGAAAAGTTATTATCGAAAATACTAAAATTGAATTTTGAAAATTCTTTAATGTATTTAATGCAACGTTAAAACCGTAAACGTGGGGTTTTCTTTTAGTAATAAATTGATCTACACCCGTAGGGGTTTTGGATAGAGTCAATTTTTACTGAAAAGAATAAACCGAGTCTACTTTCCGTGTGAAGAGTAAGACTTAATCCTATTCTTTTTCATGAATGAGAAAGGTATAATAGGATAATTAGAATTGTCTAAATTCTAAGAAATAACTCATGGCGAATTTCTTAAGAAATTGCATGGTTAGGAGTTATTGAAATTAGAAGCTAGACTAATTACCGCATAATTGGTAAAAGGCAAACTAGAATGTTTGATCTAGTTGTTATGCTTTAACCATTTAAAGGTGCTACATATCACTGTAGGTGATGGTAGACCTAATTGAGGAAGAAATTGCATACCCAATTTTCTCAAGTTAATTGTATTGATGGATATTCCATCATTGACAAAGTAGAATACAATCTCTGAGTACCTTAGTATGTATTACGTAAGGGATTACTCAAAGGTGTAGGAAAGTAAGCAGCACGCTATTTGCTTTTACTGTGTTTTGAAACACTTATAATGTTGTCAAATCCAGTGGGAGCATTGTGTTGTAATTACTGAATAATGAGTTCATGTAGTGATCTTTAATTCAGTGGGAGCTACAAGCTTTATATCTTGGTAGTAACTTGGATTATCTCTAGGATCTCTTGAGATAATTACTTTCCAATTATAGACACTTGTGGTATTAAGGATAGTCGTGTACGGTTCCTTACTAGACGAGGTGATTCTATATCTACTAATATCTATGACACAATCATATTAATCACATAAGCAAACTATTGACGTGTTGTTTATCTGATGCATGATGTTGTTCCATGCACAAGTGGGAGAAATCTTAATTGTGTGCAAGCAACAACATAATGAGATATGATTTAAAGGGTTCTCTTTAGTGCAAGGTAAGAGATTGATGTTCTAATGTGGTTTATTCACATCTAATTAATAGAACACTTGGAGTTAATATCTACTTTCATTACTAGATATTAATGACAAGGAAAATTACATACTTTCATTACTAGCAGTGATGAGTGTCTAAATACTCATCATTTTTACCTATTCTGAACTGCCAAAACATCCAAAAACTCTCAGAAATGCATCATAATACTGAAATTATCCCAGAATTGTGTTTTATATGTTTCAGATGCAAAATGTTTAAAAACAATTGAAAAACGAACAAAGTTTGCATAATTGGCAGTTTCAGTCCCTCAACTTTTAAAAGTTGTCAAATCTAGTCCCTGATCACTAAAAACTTGTACAAATATCATTTTAGGTCCTTGGGGATTCATAAGTTGTTAAAAAAGTCCTTTGAAGTTAAAAAATTTTATATTTACAACTTTGGTCCCTCAACTTTGAAAAATGTCAAATTTAGTCCTCGGGTATTTAAAATATGGAAATTATCAAATATAACCCTTGTACTATTCTTATATGGCATAATTGGTCCTTGTGTTAACTTTGGAAATTTGGCAGGTTCAACCCTTCAAGAAATCAGAATATTACACTTTTGGTCCCTATGATTAGTTAAACCAAAATTCGGATCAAACTAATCCAAATACTAAACCCAATCCACCCTTTTATATTACCAGCCCAACCCCTTTTATTAAAATAGCCCAACCCAAGCCCAAAACAACAACCAACCCGACCCATCCTTCTTAGTTAGCCAAACCAGACATTCAAACTACCTTCTTCTTCCTGGTTACCCGCCCAACCCACCATCCACCACCATATCCTGACACACCCACCACCCTTATCCCTACTATATTACCCCAAGCATTTAATGCTTCTTCTCCCTTCCCATCACCACAGACCTCTGTATTTTCCCACTAACCAATTTTCCCGCCAAAATACGTGGCACATGGAGAGTGGACCAAAAAGGGCAGAGAGAGGTGGGAAATGATGACAATGAAGCTAGAAACCCTAATCTTGAGCTATAAATAGAAGAGGAGGCATGAAGGAAGCAGTAGTAGTTAAATTTTAGTTAATCGTATTTTTCAATTTCAGTATTTCTCTATTGTAATTCTCAATTCAGTTTCTAATATAAGTTTGTTTCAAGTTTCATTCCAGTTTGCAAGTTATTTATACCCAAGTTCAAGTTATATTTAGTTTCGACTTATATTGTATTTCGTATTAACTTTAAGCTAGTTACACTATCATCAAAAGCTCTAACAAACCTTTCCATAAGCTCACATAAAGCTCTACATAGCTTCATGTAAGCTTATGTAGTGTTACATAGTTCTCAATTTCCATTTCGAAGTGAAGTCAACAAAAGTCAACAAATTAGCTTATAAGCTATTATGGTGGAATAAGCTGATTTTCTGGAAGCTTTTGGTTTAGTGGCTTCATAGGGAAGTCCATAGGTTGTTCTTGGTTCATTGGTTCTCTGGTTCAAACTCAAATCGATTGTAAGCTTGATTTCCATTTTAGCTTAAAATTCTAGTTTACTGTTCTATAAGCTTTTCATAAGCTTGTCATTACTTTTATAGCTTACCAGTAGTTCATAATCACTAGTTCATTAAGTTTCTTAGTAGTAACTTAACTTGTTTATCATTTCACTTAATAAACTCATAAAAGTCAAAAAAAAAAATAGAATAAACAAGCTAGCTTAATTATATTAATCTATTATTAGTCAATAAGTCATTTTCATAGCTTATGTCACTTGTTGGTTCCATTAGATTTCAATTTGTAGCTTAAATCACACCAAGCTCAGTTCAAAAATACCATAACAGTCCCAAAAGGACTGTTTGGTTTAGTAACTGACACAGGCCAAACACCCCAATCACTGTTGATTGACCACTAGCCCACATTTGCACAAGCTTATCTAATACCCTAGAAGCTATTTTCACACTTTGATCAGACCTATAACTAGATATAGCCATTTTGGACCCACTTTGTTGATCTCAGTCCCTCAACTGCTCAAACAAGCTCAAACAAGCTTCAAGCTTGTTTAGACCTTGCTTTTGGCATTTTTACATCTCATTTAGTCCACTTAGATAGTTCCCAAAACCTTAGAACCATTGCACAAGTGTGCAACAAAATAGCACAACATCAGTCCATGCGAACTGCATATAGCAGTCCCTTTGTGGATTTTTTGGAAACTTTAAGGAATTTTAACTTACACACTACAAGCCCGAATAAGCTAATTTTTCTTCACAATTAATCTCCACCAGCTTGTCTACATAGGATATTTTTAGTTCGATTTTTAGAACCATCTAAGGCCTCGAAAATAGCCCTCAAAGTAGGCTCACCAGCCCTGGTGCAGGGCACCTTCTCAGCAGACCCCAAAAGAGCATAAGCTCTTTTGAGCTTTTAAGCTTCTAAACCTGAGCTTTTTCCAGTTTTTATAAGCCACTCAGTTGTATCTCAGACCATAGGAACTATTTTGATAAGCTCATAGCTTATTTTGAAGCTTTTAGCTCGATTTGAGTTCTTAGTTCACCAAAAAGTTAACAAGCCAACTGCCAAGTTCATAAGCTGTTTCCAGCTTATTTGTTAAGTTCCAAAAAAATAAGTCCAGTATTAAAAGTTTGTATTAATAGCCTATAAGTTAGTTTGTAAAAAGAAAAATCAAAAAAAAATAAAGTTTAGCAAAAAGTGTGGGGTGTGGGATTCGAACACTGGACCTCTCGCTAGTATAACATGCGCACACACCACACCTCCTTCCCATATGCTCTGGAGCACCAGTTCTGTCATAGTTTGCAACCCATATGTATTTAACCTTGTTTTGTCAAATAAGCCATCCGAACTAGTTTAGCTTATTGTAGCTTATTCCAATAAGCTGCTGCCACCACTATATTTTTCATAGCTCAGTAATGTTATAAAGTATTTTAGAAAAAAGTTTCAGATTTTTATTAATAGTTTTAATATTTTTAATCTTTTAATTAGTTTAAAATAGTAATTAAATCATAATAAATAGAAAAATAATCAGAAAAATATAATTCCAATTTTCATAATTTTCTTTTGTCATTTTTAATCTAGGAAAAATATAAAAATATTTTTAGACCTTAAGAAAATCAAAAATAGAAATAAAGTGATAGCTTCTATTTAATAGAATTTATTTTTTTAAATTTTAATTAAGTAATTTTCATTTTTATAATTTTCTTAGCTTTTTCTCATCTTATAATATTTTTAGAAAAAGTTTTAGATTTTTCTTTGTCCATTTAGTATTTTTTATAAATTTAAATAGTTTAATTAGTAATTAAAATAATAAATAATTAATAATAATTAAATAAAAAAATATAAAAAATATAATTTAAATTTTTAAATAAGTTTTAAGTTATTTTACATTTTTAGGTTTTAAATTTTATAAATTTCAGTTTTTGTCCCGTTTTAGATTTTCTGTTACGCATTGTAAGTTTATTTTTTCGCGTTTAAAATTTCCTGTGTATATCTGTTTTCATTTGTTATTTAGAATTGTTAAATAAAGCAAAATCAAATATCTGATTCATCAATCACTTTAATCCAAAGCTTTTCACAGTTTTCCATTCACACCTCGTTGGGAAACGACCCAGGTGATCACTTGCCTGGTTTCACACACTACACACGAGCATTCGTTCCGAGACTGTTTGCCTTTTATCATTTATTACGGTTGACCATTCACAAGTGGTTGACTTGTGTGATAGAGAAATAAAAGACGACCGTTTTCAGACGGATCAAGCAGCCTCAGCTGATGCAATGAAACTATGTTAATTTGCATGTTTCTAAATTAGATAATTATTAGAACAAGTGTCAATATGATAATTAGACTACTTCAAATATAAATATTTATGTATTGTTGAAATGACATAAATAAATGAAGTAATCTAAAACTGCTTCATAATTTGAATGTTTATGTATTCGTGGAATGACATAAATATATGAAGTAAGAAATTAACTTGAAACAAGATATTGAAACCGAATTGTGGTGTTCATGATTACTTTAGTTATACATGTTTATATTGTAGATATAAATATGAAGTCTTTTATTGCTATAAGACTTATACTAAAGTAAGACGTTACCTTGTTATGTTTTTAACAAGAAGTCATGGAGTTCATCAATGACTTATAACGTACATTGGGATTATAACAGTTTATGTCCTTTTGGTAAGACATATAAATGAAGTGACTTGGGTAAAGGGCACTCTTGTTATAAAGCATGCAATTGGCTTTGAAAATCTATTGTACCATTAAATTGACTTAGTTGGTAAATAGGTAAGCCAAAACCAAAATATATTTATCTCACATATTGTAAGATTGACTTACAATATTAATCCTAATGAAATACATTAGTATATGGTATGTTCAGTTAGGAAAATCAAACTCTTGTAATATTGTTTGATTTGAGATAACTATATCTTCAATTCTTCCTAAAGATATCAAGGTTAGAAAATTGAGTATGGATTAATATACTCAATTAGACTCAAACCTAGAAGATTAATAAGACACCATTTATTATGGAATGTGAGGAATCACATTAAGTCTTAAAATTGAAGTTCAGAATTTGTTAGACTGCTTGATGAGTAGGTTATTAACAAATTGATGTTAGGAACTGTCAATATGTATTTGTAAAAGTCCCAAAGAGAGAACAAGTTTGTGTTGCTCTATTTGCTAAGTATTTATAGATAATCTATAAATAATAAAAGGCAAGTGGGAGTTTTATCTTGATAAGATAAAATTACAAGATACATAATCTTCTAAAATATACTAGCAAGATCATAATGAGGATTAAACATGTTAATGTTAAATCTCAAGATGATGGAATTCTTATTCATAGATCCGCAAGGATATCTCAAATATTTGTAGAATATGTTGAGGATTATGAGTTACAGGATTTTGATAAACCTGTTAATAAATTGCAAATGTTTAATTTGTCAAAATTACTCATACTATGAATAATTAGATGCAGTCCAAGAAGATAACTAGTTGGTAACGTAGTTAATCTTGAACTCTATAGTTGCACTATAGAATGGAAATGAATTTCTACAAAGGAAATGAAAATCCTAGTGATTTAAAATTCTTGTGTACAAATCATAATGGACAAAATTTGTGTACATGTTTAATATGTGAAAAGATTATCAATCACACTTAAGCAATTAAATTTGATTGAAATTCTTTCTAAAACACATTAAATGTATAAAGATTATGATTAGCACTATTAGTTTCATTTATATGAAATTAATAATGGAATATCAAAACTCTTTCTTGGGCAATTACTTGTGCGAGGACGAAAAGTAATTGAAAGGAGTATTTGAATTCATAATAATCTTTGGAAGTATACAATGTGCAAATCATTTGTGAATGGATTAATGCATGCATCTAGGAGATATACTTATGTTTAGTTATTAAATCTAAGCTTTGATTTATAATTAAAATAAGATATGTCTTGATATTCCTGAAAGCTAGTGGGAGTATTATATTTATTTTCTTATTTCATATATGTTGTATAACATATAAGAAGTAACATTCCATTAACATTTATATGTTAAGTCTTGTTTGGAATGAAACTTCACATGGAAATTTAGAAAATAAAACCTTGAAGTATATGTTTATTGTTATAAACATAAGCGGTAAAAATAATTGATTCTAATAAACATGATAATCTATTAGAAAGGCTAGATAGATACATATCTTTGAAAAGATATGACATGAATGAAATCAAAGGCACAGGGATTTTTCATGTACATCATGTTGTTTGTTGTATCATGCTTGAATGCAAGATGATTGACAACATTAATATCTAATTGTAATTTATTAGATAGTTAAGTGTAATGGATATGGTTTAGAATTAACATCCTCAGCCTGGAGTTGCTCCATAATTCTAAATATGAACCATATGGCATGTTGTTGCAAAATTGATATAGTTGACAGATCTGGAAAGATTTGAAGATATCAAAACATTACACGATGAATAAAAGTTTACGGATTTTAAAGGGCATATTGTTGTTTGGATACAATAATGCTAATAAGATTGAGATGACACTCAATACTAGTCATGGTGGGAGTTTATCCTTGTAAAGACCATGTCCACTAGTTATACTCAATATGAGCATAGTTGCATTATACATAAAGAATTAGAATACTTTAACTACATAGGTTTGATAGTTTAGTTATCATAAATTCGTGATAGAGGATGTCACGCATTTTATGAAGTATGTGGCAATATCTAGATAGATGAATGCACACATACAAGAATTTCAGTAAATAAATTCTTGAAATAAGTATTCTCAAAATTTCTGATAGATCAACATTAGTTGATTTATGCTGTGTCAACAAGTATGGTGAACATGACTTGGGCATAATTCATTAATGGGAATTATCATGCATTGATCTATATTTAGTATTTGGATAAGGGATGTTAAGCAATTATTATTTACAATGAATTAAAGTACGTGGTACGTTTATTTTAATTAATAATAAATTGTATCCTATATTTGCATGTTTTAATCCATGAATAACTTATGTTATTCTAAATTGTCCGTTGTCGATTAATGATATGGGAATATCATTAAATAAAGACAAATGTGAGGATTGGTAGAATGTACTGTAAGGTTGAGATACCAATATCACATGATATTCAAGGATTTGAATATAGGACTATCCCGACTTCATGAGTTTACTTTATGGATCTTGTCATTAAGTAAATCATGTATATATTTATCCTTAGACTTGAGATAGCAGATAATCGTTCATACATGTAGTGCATTTCTGTGACTCAATTTAACGCTATACGTAACTGGTAGCTATACGGATTGTTTTTGGAAGTGTTGCAAAGTGTATGAGTTATGCTCGTAGTCAATATGGGATTTGTTCCTTCAAATTTAATTTGAAGTTTAATACTACTGGGCCCCTCGTGGGATTAATAAGATGTTTGTGCGGCCGCACCCATGATCTCCCCTGACTAGTTCAGAAGATATGGTAATCTTATTGAATCATAAATAACGAGAAACAGAATTATTAATAAAGAATGACTGAGATCCATATCTTTATTAATGTAGTATTAGAAACAAAAGGATAAGTATGATGATTAAAATCATCTAGTGGTTTTTCCAGGAGACCACACACCGGAGTTGTTCTAGGGGCATTGGCGTGTTGCTAGACGCTAACCAATGTCATTACACCTTTAATAGATTTCCAAGTGGGAGCTGTTAGAGTTAATGGAAAAAATATTAAATGTGTATGTCTAGATTCGAACTCGGGACTGAGGGATTGCACACTTTACGTATGATGATCAAGTAAATAATTAATATGTATAATTATTGTATATATTAATTATTTGGACACGAAATAAATTAACGGTGTTGACTAACGACCGTTAGGGAATAGTTAAAGGACTATAAGTGAAATTGGGATTGGAAGGATCTAGATTTCTTGGAGACCAAGAAGAACTGATCGGCCATAAGGGTTGATTAACCCTAATCGACCCTAAACTTGGGCAACAATCCATGTTCACTATAAATACAATAGACGTTGGTTTTTAGTGTTGGACTTTTTTTTTTTGTACATATACTATAACCATTATGTTTGTCCTTTTCTTCCTTTAAAAAAGACAGTCGATCAATCAAATCATTGGTTTGATAAAGTAGATCTAATTCTATTATTAAATGGAATTTCAGATCGATTGTATTTATTATTAAACAAATGTTTTTTGGTTTAATAAACGTGTCTAATCACTAGCATCATTGCTTGATCGGTTATAGTACGTGTGTACATGAGTTCGGTAACAACTTACTTTAGTTGTTCATCTTGGATTGTGGAACAAAACGGTAAGGGGTTCCACGCTAATCCTATTTGTTGATCTTGTGATTAGAAGAGAAGAATTGATCCTTGTTCTTGCTAGGATCTTGAGGTAATTCTAATTTACTTTTATGTAATTTATTATACATGTTAAATACGATCTTGCTTCCGCTATATGTGTACTCTTGATGTGTTTATTTAATTAGATGTTGATCATGCTATTTAAATTCCAACAAGATGGACGTGACTCTTTCGTGAAACATGTTCACGTTCTTGATAATAAGTATAGTTCTAATTTCTTTTATGCAACCACAAAACTAAGATTGTGTAGCGACCATAATAATGTTGTAAAAATTTACGAGACAAAATTCGATGGAGATTACTTCAACATTGCAATGGAAAAATGCACGTGCAACTTAGTAGAGTTTGCCAAGAAAACAAATAATTATCATGTGTTGAAAAGCTTAATAAAGGACGTAGTTCTAGGAGTAGTGTATCTTCACAACAATAGAGTTATACATGACAGCATACGCCCATCAAATGTTTTAATAAAATCGAACATGTGTAGTAGCACAATTGGATGGACTGAGCCGAAGCAGATACCACGAATCAGGTGATATTTCAAACATTTTAGGATATGGTGAAAAGATAAACATAAAACGCTCGTGCAAACCAAAGAAGTACCAAGTAGTGTACTAAAATCTACACGCAGATAAGTGATCTATTTCTCATAAACATATCTATATTATATTTAGAATGGTAAAACAGGTTCGGATTAGATTAAGATGCTTCTAAAAGGAAACGTAGGCTTGGACCAATGATGTTAGTGACAAACATAAGTTTCTAATATAAGACTAGCGAAAGTATACGAGTGTTGTTATTTTTTTAACCACTAATCAGGCAAGATAAAATAAAACAATCAAAAACCCTAAGACAAGTGTATGAAAAGATCTCAATCAAATAGACACGAAATCAACCATACAATTAATAACAAGCAGATTGAAGGATAACGTGACCTCACTTATTGTTTGTGAAACTGCAATTGGGGAAATCGAAAAGAACCCCATCGGCTAAAAGTACTACTCCCTCCGTCCCAAAATTATTGTCACAAGACAAAAAACACATTCTTTTAGAAAAATGTCACTATCACTACTTTCTCTCTCTTACTTTTTTGCCAAATGACAAGTTTACCCTTAACCAATTAATTAACACTTCTTTAAAGTTTGCAATATTAATTTCAACCAAGGGTAATATAGTAACTTTACCAAACTCCACTACCTATTCACTTTCTATTATGGTATGTGACAATAATTTTGGGACAGACGGAAAAGGAAAATGTGACAATAAAATTGGGACGGAGGGAGTAATTAGGTGTTTAGAATTGGGGGTGCGATTTATATATGGGTGGGTGGGTGTTTGTGTTTTTTAAGGGGCTTTGTGACCGTTGGATTAGAAGGGTGTGGGTAAAGGAGAGCCATTGGATTGTGATCCGTGTCATGGATATGGAGTGTTGTTATTGGTAGGGTTGTGTAAGTAAGGATTAACCTTGGTGATCTTCAAATGTACACTTTGATTTTTACTTTTCTATTTAGTTTGATTTTTTTTTTTTTTTTTTTTTTGAAATTATTCTTTTGAATTTTTAAGGTGCGTTTAGTTGAGGAAAATACCTTTGTTTTTTACAAAATATTTTGTGGAAAACAAATAAAACAGATATCGCGTTCAAATTAGCGTTTTTCAACAAAATGTTTTGCAAAACATAAAATACACTATTTCCTAACTTAATATGGAAAATTACAAAACAAATTTTAGTTGTTTTCCTTTGTAACTCACAACCATCCCTCCTTTTCTTCAAAATAGAAAATACAAACAATAACTAAACGTGTTTTCTATATTTTCATGTGTTTTGTGGAGATAAATTTCCCTTTCAATTTTTTACAAAACTAGAAACAGAAAAGAAAAGAATTTTTTTCCAACTAAACGCACCCTTAAATTTTTTGAAAATGTTTCTTAACTCAAGATAGGATAAGTTTTCATTTAAAGCTTAACAACGATTATAATAGTATCATGTAAGACTAATCGTAGTGAGACCAAACTATTTGGTCGGTCTTGCCATTCCGAACGCGTCTCCTCATTACGAAGACCAAACCTGACGAATTCCCTTCCTCTAAAAATGAAAGTTTTGGTCTGTCAAGTGACCGAAAGAATTAAAAGGGTTTATGTGTGTGCGTTTTTTTTATTTATTTTATTATTATTATTATTATTATTATTATTATTATTATTATTATTATTATTATTATTATTATTATTATTATTATTATTATTATTATTATTATTATTATTTATTATTTTATTTTTATTATTTTTTTTTTTATTATTATTTTTTTTGTGGCTGCGATCTCCTTACTATAAATGTTTGGTCTAGGAGAAAGAAAGCTTATTTGGCGCTGATGTGACGTTGTTGTTTGGTATCTCTTTGTGGTCTCGTTACTACTAGTCTAATTATTTAGGTTTATTTGGGTATTAATTTCGATGGACATAACTATGTTCTTACAAGTTAAAGCGGTCTTCATAAGTGATCAAATTCACAGCCAGCCCCAGATGTCCAAATCTTCCAGAACGACCCACCTACAATCAGAAGGTAAGTATATTTCATTCAATGAACATTCAAACGCTGATGACTATCTTGTAGAATAGAAGTTCGACTCACCCTGTGCAGATACATTTCAGCAATCCTGGGTCAAATGGGTTGAAAGTCACCCAAAGTGTAGTCAAATGCTTACAAATTTATATATCTGTTTATTCCCAACCAGGACCAGGTGTGTAAAAGGGGGGCGTGTGTTGGTAGTTCAAAGCCCCAAAAATCAGATTAAAAAGTTTTCTCAAATCTAAATCTAGTGTATTAGTAGTAATTTATAATCTTTAAACGAAAAGGATAAAAAGATGTCCATAGGTCAACCAGACTGACCCGATTCAACAAGTACAAAATATATAATGCTTTAACCCGCACCTTTTAACATGTTGCCTAACTCCCTTATTTTGCACCTCTACTGGAAAAACCTGGCCAAATATACCATACAGCTAAAGAGCCATTTTGACGGTCTTGAAACGAGCCTCCGCTCAAAAGCTTTCTAATGTTTTGAGCCAGTGCCCGACTTCAAACAAGACCCGCAGATAGGATATATATAATAGCCTATTCCCGTTTAGTCAAATAACAGCTCTAAATATGACAGAGGTTATCAACACATTGGGTAGATAAAAAGGGACATGTTGTAAAAAAGTTAACCTTGAATTTTATTAATATATGTATCAATCTTTTCAAGGGCTGGGATATAGAAGGCGGCTGTCTTTCCGGTTCCATTTTTGGCTCTTGCAAGAATATCGCTTCCAGTCAATGCAATAGGAATACTTTCTTCTTGTATAAGTGAAGGTCTTTCAAAACCCTTTTCATAGATTCCCTTAAGTAGCTCCCGTTTTAGAAAATAGTCCTCAAATTCATTTCCTTTCGTGGCAGTGACATCCTGTAAAAGAACAGCGGAATAACTATCTCATTAAAAAGATTAATGCAGATGCGGATTTCCAGCAATCTGATATCCACTATAATCATTATATCTTTATATCTGCCTTATAATCATTAAACTCAGATAAAAGTTTATTATAAATTTCAGGGGTAAAAAAGAGAGCTTCTTAAACGGAGCATTGGTGCACATGTACCTCGGTTCTGTAACGGGTGTATGCAACAGGTATGTTCAGTTGTGCCTTCCAATCTTGAGAGCTACAAAATATGCACAAATATGTAAGTTTACAAAAAGATGTGAAAGCACAATGGCCTGCAAAATGCATACAATCTGCAAAGAAAGCCTAAAGATTGAAGGAATAGACCAACTATATGTTAGGGAGTTTAGGTATATGATCACAGTAATCTGAGAGTCGTGTAAACACTTTCAAATTGAAGTATTTCGATGGTTCTATCGAAATCTTAAATCGGATAAAACTCAGAGTTAGAACTTGAATATGTTGTATTTGTTATGCCTGAACCAAATTCTCTATATTCTACAACATAAATGTTGTGACATAAATATGACCAATAATAACTGCTTTACAGTTATTAAAATAACTGATGTATAGCCATAATCCACAACTGCTATAGCAGTTATATTAACTGCTATGTAAAACTGCTAGCAGTTACTAGCAGCAGATTTTGCACTAACAGCAGGATCACAACACTAACAGCAGGATCCCAACACTAACAGCAGGATCACATATGCTATCAGCAGGTTAATACAATCAGCAGCAACACCTTAGATATAGCAGCAGTACCATAGAATAGTATCCGTACCATCCTATAACTAGCCGTACCTTTGCTATAACCAGCCGTACCTTTTATCATAATCACAATAACGTCAAGCAAGTGTGCACTTCACACAACCCCGACTTGTTTGAACATTTACTTGTTGGATTATATGAATCATAAAAACTATAAACATATAAAAACATCAAAAGCACGCAGCGGAAGATCTACAAGAACATGTAATTAATTAAAACTAAATAGACACGTACCTTTATGCAATCACCAAGAACAAGTATAAACCCTAGCAAGGTTTATGAATGTCGATCCAAACACAAAGGAAAAACACTAGTTAAAATAAACTAGTCACTCGTTCTTGTACACACGTAATCTAGCGTTCCAATGGGATAAGCTAGGTTCAAGAATCACAAACAAGCCAAATACTTGCAAAGCTTTACTAGGGTCGAATATCCTAGTAGATATAAAAGAGTCGACCGGTTCTATGCTTAGGAGAGGGAAGAGAAGAGAAATTAGGCTTGTAGGGAATTCTCGATTAGAGGAAAACCTAAACACAATGAATTGTATTTATAGGCTAACCCTAAATCACAAAACTTGTTCCCTACTCCATCCTAGAACCGGCCACCCTAGCCCAAAGCTAGTTTCCAGCCGACCCAACCCACTTCATGGGTTCTAGATCCTTCTTTTCACTTTTAGTTCTTTAACGGTCGTTATCTCTAACCCCGTTAAATACTAACTGTCGTTAAGTATTTGTTTGTGAAATGAATAAATAAAATACATAAACATATTTAATTTATTCATCCATTGGAACTCTCACGTTATTGTGTGCAATCCCGAGTCTCGGGTTCGAAACCGGACATAAACATATTAATTTTAATCCATAAAACCTAACAGCTCCCACTTGGATTATTATTAATAATATTAATGACATGGGCTAGTCTAGCTTAACAGATCCCAATGCCCCCAGCTCGATCCGAGTATGGTTTTCCTGGAAAAACCACGTGATGAATTAAATCATCATACTTATCCTTTTGCTACTAATACCGCGTTAATTTGGATATGGATCTTGTCATTCCACAATTAACAGTAGTTTCTCGTTTATACATAATTGAACAAGATTACCAAAACATCTGAACGTCTTCCAGATAGACTTTGGGCGTGCGCACGCAAACATCTTGTTAATCACACGAGTGGCCAAGCAGTATTAAACTTCAACACAAAGTTGAAGGAACAAATTCCTTATTGACTACGAGCATAACCCTTGAACTTCGCATCATTTCTGAAAATAGCCCTTATAACTACCTTTTACGGATAGCGTTAGACTATCTCACAGAAAATGAGCTACATCCTCGGCAATTATCTGGCATCTCAAGTCAGAGGATAAATATTCATGATATACTTAATGACTATGATCCATAAAGTATAATCATGTGGTTGGGATAAGTCCTATATTCAATTTATCCAATATTGAATATCATGTGACATTGGTGTCTTAACCTTACAGTACATTCTACCAATCATCACATTTGTCTTAATTCAATAATATTCCCATATTATTAATTGACAATAGACTATTTAGAATAAATAAATTTATTCACGGATTTAAACATGCAAATATAGGATACAATATTAATAATGAGAATAAACGTTATCCACACTTTATTTCATTAAAATAATATTGCTTTAATATCCCTTATCCAAATACTAACTAGATCAATGCATGACAATACTCATTAATGAATTATGCCACAAGTCATGTTCCACATACTTGTTGACAAGGCATAAATCAACTAATGTTGATCTATCGGAATTTTGAGAATACTTATTTCAATAATGAAATACTTGTATGTGTGCATTCATCTATCTAGATATTGCCACATACTTCATAAAATGCGTGACATCCTCATGCACGAATTTATGATAATTAAACTACCAAACCTTTGTAGTTAAAGTATTCTAATTCTTTATGTATAATGCAACTATGCTCATATTGAGCATAACTAGTATACATGGTCTCCTAATAAGGATGAGCTCCCACCATGACTAGTATTGAGTGTCATCTCAATCTTACTAGCATCATTGTATCCAACAACAATATGCTCTTTTAAAAGTTCCGTAAACTTTAACATTCTTCGTGTAATGTTTGACATCTACAAATCCTACAAGATTTGTCATCTATATTAACATCTTGCCATATGGTTCATATTTAGAATTTTGGAGCAAATTCAGGCTGAGGATGTAAATTCTAAACCATATCCATTACACTTAACTATCTAATAATTTATAATTAGATATTAATGTTGTCAATCATCTTTCATTCAAGCATGATACAACAAGCAACATGATATACATGAAAAATCTTTGTTTCAAACTTAGATTTTGTTCATGTCATATCTTTCCAAAGATATGTTTCTATCTAGATCTTCTAATAGAATATCATGTTCTTTTAGAATTAGTTATTTTACCGCTTATGTTTATAATCAAATAAACATATATTTCAAGGTTTTATTTTCTATATGAAGTTTTATTCCAAACTAAAACTTAACATATAAATGTTAATGGAATATTACTTCTCATATGTTATACAACATATATCAATAAGAAAATAAATACATCACTCCCACTAGCTTTCAGGAATATTAAGAAATATCTTAATTTAATTATAAATCAAAACCAGATTTAATAACTAAAATAAGTATATCTTCTAGATGCATGCATTAATCCATTTACAAATGATTTGCATTTTGCATACTACTAAAAATTATTTTAATTCAAACACTCCTTTCAATTACTTTTCGTCCTCGCACAAGTAATTATTCAAGAAAGAGTTTTGACATTCCATTATTAATTTCATATAAATGAAGCTAATAATGACAATCATAATCTTTATATATTTAATGTGCTTAGAAAGAATTTCAATCACATTTAATTGCTTAATTGTGATTGATAATCTTTTCACATATTAAATATGTATACAAATTTGTCCATTATGATTTCTACACAAGAATTTTAAATCTCTAGGATTTTCATTTCCTTTGTAGAAATTCATTTCCATTCTATAGTGTTACTATAGAGTTTAAGATCAACTACGTTTCCAAACTAGTTATCTTTTTGGACTGCATCTTGTTATTCATAGTATGAGTAATTTGCCAAATAACATTTGCAATTTATTAACAGGCATATCACGATCCTGTAACTCATAACCCTCAACATATTCTACAAATATTTGAGATATCCTTGCGGATCTATGAATAAGAATTCCGTCATCTTGAGATTTAACACTAACATGTTAAATCCTCATTATGATTTGCTAGCGTATTTAGAAGATTATGTATCTTGTAATTTTTTTATGTTTTGAAGATAAAACTCCCACTCGCCTTTTACAATTTATAGATTACCTATAAATGCTTAGCAACTAGAGCAACACAATACTTGTTCTCTTTTGGGACTTTTACAAATACTTATTGACAGTTCTTAATCTTAATTTGTTAATAACCTACCCAACAAGTAGTTCAACAAATTCTGAACTTCAACTTTAAGACTTAATGTGATTCAACACATTCCATAATCAATGGTGTCTTATTAATCTTCTAGGTTGGAGTCTAATTGAGTATTTTCAATCCATACTCAATTTTCTAACCTTGATATCTTTAGGAAGATTAGAAGATACAGTTATCTTTAATCAAACAATTTTCCAAGAGTTTGATTATCCTAATTGAACATACCATACATACTATGTATTCCATTAGGATTAATATTGTAAGTTAATCTTACAATATATAAGATAAATATACATATCGTATTGGCTTACCTATTTACCAACTAAATCACTTTAATGGTACAATAGATTTTCAAAGCTAATTGCATACTTTATAACATAAGTGCCTTTTAGCCCAAGCCACTTAATTTCTATGTCTTACCAAAAAGACATAAACTGTTATAATCCCAATCTCCGTTATAAGTCATTAATCAACTTCATGACTTCTTGTATATGTCTAAACATAACAAGTTAACGTTCTTACTTCAATATAAGTCTTATAGCAATAAAAGACTTCATATTTATATCTACAATATAAACATGTATAACTAAAGTAATTATGAAACCCACAACTTGGTTTCAATAGTATTTCAAGTTAATTTATTACTTCATATATTTATGTCATTCCAAGAATACATAAACATCTGAATATGAAGTAGTATAAGATTACTTCATTTATTTATGTCATTACAACAATACATAAATATTCTCATTAGAAGTAGTCTTATTATCATATTGACACTTGTTCTAATAATTATCTAATTTTAGAAACTTGTAAATTAACATAGTTTCATTTCATCAGTCGAGGCTGATAATGATGAAAGTATGTAATTTACCTTGTCATTAATATCTAGTAATGAAAGTAGATATTAACTTCAAGTGTTCCATAAATTAGAATGTGTGTAAAACACATTAGAACATTGATCTCTTACCTTACAGTCAAGAGAACTCTTTAAATCATATTCCTTTATGTTGTTGCTTGCACACAATAAGATCTCTCCCACTTGTGCATGGAACAACATCACGTATCGAATAAACAACACGTCAATAGTTTGCTTATTTGATCAATATGATTGTGTCATAGATATAAGTAGATATAGAATCACCTCGTCTAGTAAGGAAACGTACACGACTATCCTTAATACCACAAGTGTCTATAATTGGAAAGTAATCATCTCAAGAAATTCTAGAGATAATCCGGGTAACTACCAAGACTTGTAGCTCCCACTGAATTTAAGATCACTGTATGAACTCATTATTCAGTAATTTCAACACAATGCTCCCACTGGCTTTGACAACATTGTAAGTGTTGCATCACCAGTAAAAGCAAATAGCGTGCTGTTTACTTTCCTACACCTTTGATGAATCCCTTACGTAACAGCTACTAAGGTACTTCAAAGAATGTATTCTACTTTGTAAAGATGGAATATCCATCAATGCAATTAACTTGAAAGAATTGGGTATGCAATTTCTTCCTTAATTAGGTCTACCATCCCCATCATGGAATGTAGCACCTTGAATGGTTAAAGCATACCAACTAGATCAACCATTCTAGTTAGCCTTTTACCACTTTTGCGGTAATTAGTCTAGTTTCTAATTTAATAACTCCTAACCATGCAATTTCTTAAGAAATTTGCCATGAGTTATTTCTTAGAATTTAGACGATTCCAATTTTCCTATTATACCTTTCTCACTCATGAAAAGGAATAGGATTAAGTCTTACTCTTCACACGGAAAGCAGACTTGGTTTATTCTTTTCAGTAAAAATTGACTCTATCCAAAGACCCCTAAGGGTGCAGATCAATTTACTACTAAAAGAATGTTCTATATTTACGGTTTTAACGTTGCATTAAATACTTTAAAAGAATTTTCAAAATTCAATTTAGTATTATTGATAATAACTTTTCAAGAAAATTAAACACCCACGGTAAATAAAATTTCACCATTTAATTTTCATTGAAAATTAGGATCCAAATTGACGTCGTTTCATCACATCAGCTTTGGCTGCTAGCAATGAAAGTACTCAATAAGGTAGAGATGCACTCAATTGCCAATATATAATTGCAATTCCTAGAATCATGGGACTTACATTATGTTGCCAACATCAGTTGCAAAATGTAAACATGTTTCATCCCCAAATCTTTATGCCTTTGCGCCGTTCCATTACATCAGCTTTGGCTGCTAGTAATGAAAGTGCCCTATTAAGTTTAACCAACTTAAGAAACAGTAAATTGATGTCGGTTTATTGCATTCAGCTTTGGCTGCTAGCAATAAAGTACTCAATTTTACCCTTAGATGACCACCCTTTGAACATCAACATTCAGCTTTGGCTGCTAGTGATGTAGGATGAAACCTTAGGTGTTTCTTTTTGTAATTGGGTGACATATAACTTAAATTTAAAGGGTAATAAATTTTGATGTGTGAAATCAAAAAATATGTACAAAGATGTCATGCATTCATCTTTGTATCATATATGTTTGCAAAAACAAAACCGTTTACTAATTTGTAGCTCAAATCATCAAAATTTTTAATTGAGGCGTTGAGTAAATTACAACATTGCCTTAAGATGCTTCGTACTTTTTCATGGTGTACTTGGTAAGTCTATTATTGACGCACAGGCGAGCGGAGGGACGACAGCCGCCAAAGCTGGTTAAAACCGTGCCCCTTTAAGGTCACAATTTAATGTGAGCCAACCTTAAACCCACTTTATAGTTTGTCAATAATAGGTCCGCCGCTTCGACCACTTTTGTACAGTTGCAATCAATCAACTAAAAAAATATGATTTTCTTGCTAAAACTTTTATGTAATAATTTATTAATTGCTAGTCTCGCCTGGGAGCAAATTACCGTGCGAAGCGAACCACTGTCGGCACATAAGACTTGGCAATGAATAAAATTACTACAAAGGTTTCATAGTTATTAGTCTTGTTTATTTTTTATTATGAAAATTACCCTCTTTTTGTGTTGCAATCCATCATAATATATAAACACAAAAGATCAAGTAATTAAAAAAAATAAACACATAATAACAAATATATGATCATAACAATATCATATAGCCACATGCAAACCTTTTTCCAATAAATCCTATTATTAATTCTATGTGTAATTAAATATGTATTAAACTAACAAAACTCCCATTGGTTTTCGAGCTCATTGTGCCCAATGGTTCACAGACACCAAATAGCTTGGCCGCGTAAGTTTTAGTTAATTTAATACCACATTGCACATAATTTATTAATTAATATATTGAGGTCTTCCCCAATTAAAGATTTATTAAACAAAACATGTAGCAAATACATACATACAGATCGAACCATATATCAAACCATGACAAAACATGCAAGATTTTGTCATGGATACCATATTAACACATAATCATGAAATCCATATTAATATGTTAATTCCTTGTACGTATCTAATTAATTGGTGTCATCACATACGGTATACACTAATTAATCCCTAAAAATTACCATGCATAATCTAGGGTTTCTAATTAAGTTTTAATTAAAAACTAAACATAAACCCTAAAAAATTGTGGATCGATCCACATTAATTAAAATTAGGGTTTCAAATAAAAAACCCTAGATCATAAAAGCATGTATCTAATCAAGATCCAATTTTTAGGTTTTAGTAATTAATTACATAGTTCTAAACGAGGCTCATGATGCCACTGTTGGATTATATGAATCATAAAAACTATAAACATATAAAAACATCAAAAGCACGCAGCGGAAGATCTACAAGAACATGTAATTAATTAAAACTAAATAGACACGTACCTTTATGCAATCACCAAGAACAAGTATAAACCCTAGCAAGGTTTATGAATGTCGATCCAAACACAAAGGAAAAACACTAGTTAAAATAAACTAGTCACTCGTTCTTGTACACACGTAATCTAGCGTTCCAATGGGATAAGCTAGGTTCAAGAATCACAAACAAGCCAAATACTTGCAAAGCTTTACTAGGGTCGAATATCCTAGTGGATATAAAAGAGTCGACCGGTTCTATGCTTAGGAGAGGGAAGAGAAGAGAAATTAGGCTTGTAGGGAATTCTCGATTAGAGGAAAACCTAAACACAATGAATTGTATTTATAGGCTAACCCTAAATCACAAAACTTGTTCCCTACTCCATCCTAGAACCGGCCACCCTAGCCCAAAGCTAGTTTCCAGCCGACCCAACCCACTTCATGGGTTCTAGATCCTTCTTTTCACTTTTAGTTCTTTAACGGTAGTTATCTCTAACCCCGTTAAATACTAACTGTCGTTAAGTATTTGTTTGTGAAATGAATAAATAAAATACATAAACATATTTAATTTATTCATCCATTGGAACTCTCACGTTATTGTGTGCAATCCCGAGTCTCGGGTTCGAAACCGGACATAAACATATTAATTTTAATCCATAAAACCTAACATTACTATGATTAACATTGGTCATCTAAGTCAATCCATTACACTTAAATAACATTAGTGACTCAAAATCACTAACAATCCTCCCCCATTTAAGTGTAATCTTATTAACTTAAAGTAAACTCATAACAAACACCAAACTGTTGCATAAATGAAATGTCGAGTCGATTGAATTTCACATTAGTACATTAGCATTCCAAATATTCGAATATCAGAGTGTCACTAAAGGATTGAACTTTTTCTATTCATAGTGAATACATGAAGATAATATACACAACAGTTTACACATTCACATGTTCTTCCTGACACATATTTTACTAGCTTGTGTCCTATCCTTCAATAAGCATATCAAAGCCAAGTCCCAAGCTTCTTGAAGCAGCTAAACTTCATGCTTATATAGGTGGTTTTTTACTCTTGCACCTGCACATGCAATTTTTCAAAAAACCATTAAGAAATATAATTTCAACCTCCTTTATCTTGCAGTTCTGAACACGTACCATGGGATGAAGTAATTATGTGTTCCAATCCAATCATAACAAGCTTTCCACATTGAATTCAGCATTTAACATTGCGTTAAATGGGAATTGGGTATCTTGTTACAAGGATTTAATTAAATGAACTTTAGACCCATCCCCTTAGCCGCCTTACACATGAGATCTCTTGCTAACCCTTTGGTTAAATGGTCGGCTAAGTTCAGCTGAGTTTTTACAAACTCCACAGATATCACACCATTCATGATAAGCTCACGAATCATGCTATGTCTAACATCTAAGTGTCTAGACTTACCATTGTACACTTGACTATAAGCCTTAGCCAAGGTAGCAGCACTATCACATCTGATAGAAATTGTAGATATCGGTTTAGGCCACAAAGGAATTTCATAAACCAAATTCCTTAGCCATTCAGCTTCATTACCAGCTGCAGCCAATGCAACAAATTCAGACTCCATTGTTGAGCTTGTAATACAAGTCTGTTTCTTTGAAGCCCAAGAAATAGCACCTCCTCCAAGAAGGAATACCCAACCACTCGTAGATGAGTGATCTTCCATGTTGTTTATCCAACTGGCATCTGAATAACCTTCTAAAACAGAAGGATAACCACTATAAGTCAAACCATAATTCATGGTTCCTTTCAAATACTGAAATACTCTACCCAGAGCTTGCCAATGTAGGACACTAGGGTTGCTAGTATACCTACTAAGCTTTCCCACAGCAAAGGTTATATCTGGTCTAGTGCTAATCATGGCATACATAAGACATCCAATAGCTCTAGAGTATTCTAGCTGAGACACTGGAGTTCCTTTATTATTTCGAAACTTCACAGTAGGATCCACTGGGGTATAAACAGGAGTACAATTAGCAAAGTTAAACTTTGTCAGTATCTTCTCAATATAGTGAGATTGAGAAATAGATATACTATTGTTTCCTCTTTTGATTCTAATACCAAGAATCACCTCAGCCTCCCCCAGATCTTTCATATCAAAATTAGATGACAAGAATTCCTTTGTCTTATCAACTTGATCTTGGTCAGTACCAAAGATCAACATGTCATCCACATACAAGCAAATTATTACTCCTTTACCAGAAGCATTGAATTTACTATATACACACTTGTCAGCTTGGTTTAAAGAAAAACCATTAGACAATACTACATCATCAAACTTTTGATGCCATTGTTTTGGTGCTTGTTTCAGACCATACAATGATTTCTTCAATTTACACACTTTGCCTTCATGTCCAGGCATCACAAACCCTTCAGGTTGTTTCATGTAAATTTCCTCATCCAACTCACCATTTAAGAATGCAGTTTTCACATCCATTTAGTGAATAACTAGATCATGTATAGCTGCAAGAGCTATTAATAATCTAATAGTGGAAATCCTAGCAACAGGAGCATAAGTTTCAAAGAAGTCAATACCCTCCTTTTGTCTAAAGCCTTGGATAACCAACCTGGCTTTATATTTATCTATGCTTCCATCCACTTTCATCTTCCTTTTAAGGATCCATTTACATCCCAATGCTTTGCATCCAGGAGGTAAATCAGTTAATTCCCAAGTATCATTATGCATGATGGAATCAATCTCACTTTGAACAGCTTCTTTCCAAAAGGAAACATCTCTAGAAGCCATTGCTTCACTTAAGGACATTGGATCCTCCTCAACAATGAAACAATATTCATGTTGAGATAAAGTCTTATCTCTTGTTCCTTCAACTAAATAAAGTTGAAATTCACCACCAAAAGACTTAGCTTTTCTTATCCTATTGCTTTTCCTAGGAACAAATGAACCTGTTGGGTCAAATATTGACCCAATTACCCTACAAGGATTTGAATATAAAATAGCTTAACTCACTGATAAAGAAATCAGTGAGTGTTGTAAAAAGCCCGTTGTTGAAGAAACACTTTACCTACTGAGACGGTGTCAGTGAGTAAAGTATACGAGCTACAAACAACACCAGTATCACTGAGATTTGACAAATGTCTCAGTGACCCTGAAGATACTATCTCTACAAGCAGACTGATAAATATGAGCGGGAACTTCTACAAGAAAAGATAGAAGTCAGACAAAGTACATCAAAAGGAGTGTTGGTGTACCTTTCAAGAAAGAGAAAGGTGATGGGACTTTTCATTATTGAAAAGTCATGGGGACCACCAACCCATGTGCACTTGTTATATTTGCTTATATATTCGTATGTTGTAATAGAGAAAAGTATGCATTCCTAAATAGACAATAGAATACACATAGTGTATTAGTTAATAGGAACCATCCTCTCACTGAATCAGTGAGAGTTTATTTGTCACCAAAGGGATGATTAATTTGTACCCATAGGGGATGATTTACCGGAATTATCCCCTTGAAGAAGCTGAAGATGTTATCATGTAATCTAATTGGTTTTGAGTAATCTTGTAACAATTTATTCACTATCCTTGAATATGTTCTTGTTTTACTCGAATTTCATGGACCAACAAGTGGTACCAGAGCCTAAGGTTCATTCTTATGAGTCAGATCCATGCATGATTACTGATAACAATCTTCAAAAATAATTAAATGTGATCTTCAAAAACTGCTATTGACATAGCACTTTTTGAGGGGGAGAGACACATTTAATGGTGACTGACAAACACCAACCATACCCAAAACCCCTCCCTGAAGTCCCACCCACCACACATATCCTATCCACAAAACCCCACCACCACAAAAAAAACAAACAAACCAGATTTTACAAAATAAAATCATCTGCTCTCATACACAACTCTACCATACTTCACAGATCCACGAACTCAAATATTTCATCTTCACAATACTATCAAACCTACCCAAAATAACTTCACATATTCAAAAAAAAAAAAAAAAAAAAAAAAAAAAAAAAAAAAAAAAAAAAACCATTACAAAAACCGAACATAAAAATTCAACACAGATCCGGTCAAAAATTGACCAATCAAAGGAACATCAGATACAAACACAAATCGGCATCTCCTCACTTCAATACCTACAAATAAACAATAATCAATACTTGTATTCTTCGTGTCACACAAAGAACACGAAATCTCAAAACAGTCGAAACCCATAAGTTGTTAACCCAGCGATAGCAAACAACTCCGAGGCACCTTGAAGATGATGGGCTTTAAGGTAAGATGACTGAGATGGTAAATAGGTGTAAACCAGATTTGAGGTTTATTAGAATTCAGGATTATTGTTGTTAAGTAGTTAGAAAAAATTGAAGTGGAGGTCGGCATCCGAATTGATGGTGTTTTGGGTTAAAAGAATTTGAGTTGAATCGGTTTTGTAATGCAGGATTAGTGATCTAACAGCCTGATGAAAGCATGATGGGTTTTCAGAAGGGAGTGTCATTCAGGGTTCGAGTTATACATCAGGGGATGGTGATGTATTTTTCAGGCTGAAGAATGATGGTAAAAGGTGTCTGATAAAATTTTATCAGGAAGGAATAAGATGAAATAGAGTCAGTGGTTGTGAAGGATCCGGTGGTATGGGTCACTGAGTCAACAAAAACTCAGGTTGTGTTATTTAGTTGAGCAGGTCACTGAGTCAAAGGCTCAGGATGTGTTAAAGTTTTTTTTCTTCAGACTGAGCTATTGCACGACTGAAAGAGTGTTTCTTTTAGGTGTGGAGTGAATCTCAGGAGTATAGTGGGGTCCCTGATATGTATCAGGGAGTGATGGAGTGGGTATATCAGACTTAGTCTGATTGATCAGGGGGCTGTGCTTGTTGATGTTTTGGGCTGAGCTAATCAGGGAGTTGGGTGGACTTAAGTGACTAAAACCCAAGTCACTAAACCAAGTCCCTAAACCCAAGGACCCTGAACACCCTGGTCTCCAAAAATTGGAGCATACTGATGAACTTCTCAGGGAACAGCAGTATCAGGCTGCTGATGTGTTCGTCAGGAAGCAGTAGTATCAGACTGCTGCATTATTCTTCAGGAAGTGACATGAACGTGAACACGATAGTGTCCTAAGTGGTGATATAAATTTTGTAATTCATTATGTAAATGTGTTAAAAAGCACACTGAATATGTTTTGCTAAGTTGTATCTTTTTATCAGGGAAGTGAAAAAAAAGGGAAAGGACACTGATGTATCTAAAGTGATCCAGGTCCATGATCCCTACTCCCTGAACCCTACTTCCTGAACCCCCAGGTCCCTGAACCCCCAGGTTCCTGAACCTCAGTCCGGGTCCCTGAACCCTCAGATGACTGAACCCTTGGTGACTGAACTGGTTACTGAACCCCCTTGTGACTGAACCCCTGAACCATCAGGACCCTGGACCCCAGTCACATGAACCTCAGGAACTAAAACCAAAGTTCTTGGAAAAGCAGGACCAGTACCTCATTCACCCAAGCTATTTGTATATTCAAATAGGGGGAGATTGTTGGGTCAAATATTGACCCAATTACCCTACAAGGATTTGAATATAAAATAGCTTAACTCACTGATAAAGAAATCAGTGAGTGTTGTAAAAAGCCCGTTGTTGAAGAAACACTTTACCTACTGAGACGGTGTCAGTGAGTAAAGTATACGAGCTACAAACAACACCAGTATCACTGAGATTTGACAAATGTCTCAGTGACCCTGAAGATACTATCTCTACAAGCAGACTGATAAATATGAGCGGGAACTTCTACAAGAAAAGATAGAAGTCAGACAAAGTACATCAAAAGGAGTGTTGGTGTACCTTTCAAGAAAGAGAAAGGTGATGGGACTTTTCATTATTGAAAAGTCATGGGGACCACCAACCCATGTGCACTTGTTATATTTGCTTATATATTCGTATGTTGTAATAGAGAAAAGTATGCATTCCTAAATAGACAATAGAATACACATAGTGTATTAGTTAATAGGAACCATCCTCTCACTGAATCAGTGAGAGTTTATTTGTCACCAAAGGGATGATTAATTTGTACCCATAGGGGATGATTTACCGAAATTGTTAGGAATATAAATATTCAGTTGAAGACTCGGTCACCCCGAGTACTTAGTAGCACATCATAGCTCGTAGGATCATTAGTAATATTATTAGTAGTTTAGTTATTATTAATATTGTGGAGTGGGTCGGGTCTTTACCCACTGTCAGTTTGCTCCACAGCCCGCTAGGGGCATATTATGTAGTAAGTATAAATACCCCTTCCCTTGCAAGGGAAGGGTTGGACCTTTTCAATCTAATATATCACTAGTTACTTTCTCTCACTAAAGGCTCCCACTTTCTCTCTCTAAAACTCTTCAATTCGATCCATACAAGCCTCATACAAGTGATTCTTGCATTGTGAATACCCTACAATTGGTATCAAGAGCCATGGTTAGGTCCATGAGAGTTGGTATTCACGGATTTGTGTAGTTTGTGAGGTTTTTTATCCTTGGGTCGATTTGTAGTTTTCAAGTTTTTTTTGGTTCGGTTTGATTAGTAGCATAAACTTCATTTTGTGCTTTGTTTAGTGATTAGAAGTCGTTTTACCTTGTATTCGTGTAGCTCTTTAAGTTTTTTTCTTGGTTAGATTTGTGGTTTTTAAGTTTTTTTGTTCGGTTTGGTTAGTAGCATAAATTTCATTTTGTGCTTTGTTTAGTGATTAGAAGTTGTTTTACTTTGTACTTTCTAGCTTTAGAATAGTATTAGAGTGGTATTTAGTGTTTGGATTCACAGATCTAAGAACAGTGTGGTGTTTTTGGGGAAATTCGTGGGTATTAGTTGAGTTGTTCTTGGCAGCGGTTTGTCTACTTGGGAAGCATTCTTAGACTCGGTTTGTGTCAATTCACAGATTCGGTTTGTCCTATTACTCGTTTAGGCAAAAAGACAAAAGGCAGTGAAAGCGACCTGCTTGGGAGTTTGTGTCTACTCGGTTTGTCCCAGCTGCGCGTACTCGGTTTGTCTCTGAAAAGTCTACTCGGTTTGTGTAGACTCGGTTTGTCTCTGAAAAGTCTACTCGGTTTGTGTAGACTCGGTTTGTCTCGGAGAAATTTACTCGGTTTGTGTCTACTCGGTTTGTCCCTCCAACACGTACTCGGTTTGTGTAAACTCGGTTTGTCTCTGAAGAATTCACTCGGTTTGTGTCTACTCGGTTTGTCCAAGCTACGTGTACTCGGTTTGTGTAGACTCGGTTTGTGTAGACTCGGTTTGTGTAGACTCGGTTTGTCTCTGAAAAGTCTACTCGGTTTGTGTAGACTCGGTTTGTCTCTGAGGAGTTTACTCGGTTTGTGCCTACTCGGTTTGTCCCTCCAGCGTGTACTCGGTTTGTGTAGACTCGGTTTGTCTCTGAGGAGTATACTCGGTTTGTCTAGGCGGTTTGTATCCAAAGTTGACTTTTTACGTCAAAACTTCAAACGGCCATAACTTTTGAACCGTAACTCCGTTTTCAGCGAAACACCTGTCAAAACGACCGTGAGACCGAGGAGAAGGACACGTTGAATTAATTTATTCATTCAACCCAAGTTTCGAGGCCTGAAAACGCTCCAAAATGAAGTTATTGAGGTTTTAAGTTTCCAGACCAAAATTCCACCGTAAAACTCGCATCAACCAAACCAAATCACTACTTAACAATAGTGCAACAATCCAACAGTCATCATAACACATATCAAGCATCATTCCACGGTTTATTCTTGATTTTGTAAAACCCCGCGAAAGAATCTATTTCTCGGTTTAAATCATAGAATTGTAAAATCCCGTGCACGTTAATATCATGTCAAATACTTCAGATTCTGCTATATCAGAGATACTCAGTTTGTACAACATGATAGACAAACAAAAGATTCCCAAAGATGTTCGACAGATAAACGTGTTTGACTATGTTGGTGCCAATAGAGACTTTGTGTGCCCGAATTCTCAAGAGAAAGAGCTTCATCAGCCACAGACAAACGTTGTTGAGTCAGATACTGTTAGGAACATCGTGCAACATGAGAAGCACAACGAAGTGTCGGCTGAACCTAATGGGGTATCTTCTTTCATTAATAATGATAATGTGTTGCATGAACAAAAGATTCCCGACAAAGTACAACAGACAAACGTTGTTAAGTCAGATATTGCTAATATGGGAAATAGCAATGTTTTCCCATATGAACAATATGTGAATCACAACGAAGCGTCTGTTGTACCTAGTTGTGCATCTTCTGTTCTAAATGATGATTATGTGCTGCATAAGTACAAATTGCCTGTCCCTGATGATAACTTGATCACTAGACTTAACATCTATAAAGAACAAGTGGCTATGTATGAACAACGTGCTAAGTTTGAGCTTAATGAACGAGAGCAGAAATTAGAAGGTCAAATGAGTACACTTATTAAAGAGTCTAGAGTAAGAGAAGAAACATTAAAATTAGAGTTGAGTTCTTTGAAAAGTCAGCTAGAACAGTCTGTCAAACAGAAACAGGAAGCACAAAAGTGTGTTAATACACTTAAGCTAGAATTCAAACAAAAAGAATCAACACTTTTAAATGATTTCTCTAGACTCAAGACGTTAAAAAATAAGCTTGAAGATAAGTTGTACACACAAGACCAAACCAGACAGACTGCTCAAATGATGTATAAGCACAGAAAGTTAAGTGACAAGCATAGTGAAAACAATGTAGGTAGATCTAAATTAGCTATTCATGAGATTGCTAAGATAGCCCAACCTGCATTAAATGATTCCAATGTGATGTTTATGCCTAATCATGACCCGCCTGAGCTTCTCTACACTAAAGAGGAGGAGGAGATGAGTGAGAGAACAAAGGAAAGAATGAATGAGAAAATGAGGGATCCCGAGTGCATAGCCAGACGAATAATAATCAAACCCCATGATTATTATGAGGAGAATCGTTTGACTGTGTTTGCTCCTCAAAAGAAGTTAACACCTGAACAGATATTTTGGAAACAAGATAATGAAAAACTTAAGGTAGAAAAACTTAAGGCCAACACCCCCCTCATTAGAAAAGTTGCGTCCATAACGGTGTATCCTCCCAATACACCTAGGAATTTGGTGCCTTTGTCTCTTCCCACTGAATGCAAAACCTTTATTAGCTTATATGTGCTGTGGCAACTGTTTGCTGATTTCGATAAAACATGTAAGAAGAGAATCACACCCACTGGCATTACTGAGGGGGAAAGGTGTTTTGAACATGCAAAAAGGTGTTACTTAACTGAGGTCATGCCATTCTTTAAACTACTTAAAGAACACTTTGAAGGGTTGCAAACTGCCCTTAAAGCCGAAATAAAAGAAATGGAAGTAGTGTTTAAAGATATGGAAAGTGAGGTGAATGAATATGCAATAGAACTTAAGAGTCGAGAGATTGAAAGAAAAAACATACTCATTACTAACGACAACTTGATTGCTAAATGTATTGCACAAGATGTATTTTACACTGTCACTGATTCTGCATTGTCTGCTTGTCAATTTAATGAGTATGCTATTGCGTTAAATGTCACCCAGAATCGTGTTGTTGAGCTTGAGGGGGAGAATTTAAAATTGCTTGAAAAAATTCAAAATGATGACCATGAGAATATGGTTAAACGTTTTTCTAAATTAGAAGTTGAATATCTTAATTTGCAATTGAAACATCAACATTTAAATGAAAAACATAAAATATCAAATGACAAGACATCCTTGGATGCTCCTGAATTTGATACTTATTTTGAATTGAGCAAACGAGATGAGACAATTCAAGCTCACACGAACACGATTCGATTGCTGAGGGCCCAAATTGCCCAATTGAAATCCAACAAGTGTGAAGTGTATGGCTCCAATAAACCTTCGTCTTCAGATTCTCAGAATTTTCAATATCAAAACACCATAAATAAGTTACATTATGAAAATGAGTGTTATCGAGAAGAAAATTCAAAGGTTAAACAACATTTCAAAGAGTTATATGATTCTATTAAAGTTACAAGAAGCAATCACAATGATCAAATAACCTCTTTGACAAATGAAATTGAGAATCTTAAGGCTCGGGTGAAAGGTAAAATGCCAAGTACCACTTGTAATTATGTTGCATCAAAGGTCTCTGCTTGTAAAATGCATGATGTTGATGTGGGGCCTATTCCATTTCCCATGAGAAACAACAGACCTGTCCATCAAATGTATCTCTGTCACCTTAGGAATGGACTTGACACTCTTCGTGAGGTTGTGGAAGAGGACAGAATAGGAAAACCACTCGATAAGGCAGTAGGTTATGCCTGCGTCCTCACAAAAAGGATCCAGGAACAGTTAGAATATGCCATTGGCACGGGTCCTAAGTCTCACAACCAAAGAGATAGAATAGTTGCATCATCATCCACAATTAAGAACAAGCATGTAACCTTTGAGGTATCCTTGGAAACTTCAGATCCCAACACATCAAAACATGTTCAGCAACTAGAAGTGAAGAAGACTAAGATTCCCATCAGTCCTTCTACAAGAGTTAATAGTGACACTAAAGCTAGCGAGTCAAAACCTAGGAGAAACATAAAGAATTCTAGGATTTCACTAGCTAAAAGTGTTCCTAAAAGGAAAGTAGAAGACCACATGAGAAACAACAAGTCAAATTTGAACAAAAGGAATCATAATTCGAATTCAAATTCACTTTGCAAAACATGTAATGAATGCATAATTTCGTGTAATCATGATAAATGTGTTATGAAATTTCTGAAGTCGTCCAAAAAACCCCCAGTTAGGAAAGTTTGGAGAGCTAGACAAATAAAGCAATCTTGGAAACCTACAGGGAAAATGTTTACCAATGTGGGCTTTCAGTGGAAGCCCACGGGCCGAACATTCACACTAGGGGAACATTGCCCTTTAACAAGGATTACAATTCCTAGAGTAGTTCCTGTTAAGGAATGGAAGCCTACTGGTAGAGTTATCCCTTTAGATACACAATGTCCCTTAACTAGGTCCATTGCATCTACTAGTGTTGCCTCTATTGTTAAAACCAAGGCACCTATGGTTTCAGCAGCCCCAAAGATTGTTTGCACTAACCAACTGGAACCCAACCTTAATTGGGGATCCGGCTCTCCAAATTCTCTTCGTTCGTCTGTTTTCAAATGCAGGTCGTACGGATCGTCCTTTGACATTTGGACACAGGCTGCTCACAACATATGAGGGGAATCATTTATGACGTCTGTACAAGTCAGTGCAGGCCTCGTTCTTCAATGACTATGACGTTTGATCAATGCAGTTCAAGCCTCGGGTCTCAATGTCATCATTATGGCGTCTGCTGACATTTCTTCAGGCCCCGTTCATCTAAGAAAAGAAAGGCGTACGCTTGAGTGCGCTTTATCTTCGGAAGAAGAGGAATCTTCTTATTCATGACCATTCTCATCTAGCTTCGTGGTCTTCAAATGCTCATTCAGTCATCAAGGGGATAAACGTATATTGAAGTATATTCTTATTCACCCGGTCTATCAAAAATGGCAGTTGGTCGTCACATGCAATTTTTGAGGGGGAGAAGGGTGAATAAACTGCATGGTGATTGAGATTTGAGTAATGGTCAGACGAATACTCTTGTTTCTGACTACTCTCATCAAAAGGCTTCATACTTGCTCCATGCTCATTCAGATATCAAGTGGATCTACTTCCATTCGATTGGACGTTTAGTCACTCAATCAAAGATGGCATCCTCGTATGCTATCTTTGAGGGGGAGAAGTGTGAACAGTGAATCAACCTCATATGCACTTGTTCAATCAAAGATGGCATCCTCGTATGCAATCTTTGAGGGGGAGAAGTGTGAACAAGTGATTCAACCTCATATGCACTTGGTCAATCGAAGATGACATCCTCGTATGCAATCTTTGAGGGGGAGAAGTGTGAACAGTGGATCAACCTCATATGCACTTGTTCAATCAAAGATGACATCCTCGTATGCAATCTTTGAGGGGGAGAAGTGTGAACAAGTGATTCGATGTACACTGGGTTGTTGGTTCACTCACTTGTTGGGCATCAAATGGTGACTACGGAGTTGAACAGGTATCACATATTTGGGGTTGAAGTTGACTTTCTCAAAGGTGTGATCTTACTCTATCTTGAAGTCGGGGTTGGTTGGATGCTTGACCTTCAATGATAACTTGCTAGTGCTTAAGATTTAAGTTGAAGACTTAGGTTATCTAGTTACCAGCAGTCGGGGTAACTATCACTTAAAGGAGTTACTCAGTGTCACACGCCGATGACGTTGTGGATAATTGTAAGAGGTGTTAATGTCTCATACCTTGGTTGGGTATTGAGTACTTAGAGATTTGCTTGGAGCACTAATTCTCTACACCGTTCTTCCAACATTAGTGCAAGCGTAAGTCACAAGAATGGGGAATTCTATCTTCAGGCTCAAGTTTGGTATATCGGGTTTGCTCCATCAGTTATCTCATCATAAGGCCTACTTGAGGGTTGATAAAGATAGTCAGAGACGGTTTCGGCAGCGGTTAATTCTCACTTGATCTACTTGAGCCTAAGTTGTTCTTCTCACAAGATTTCAAGAATATGTTCGTAAAATGTGTTGCTGATTCTGAGGTATCAAAACCAGCAAGGGGGAAGGAGACATACATCTGAATGCACAATGAGTACACATGATGGGCTTTATACTTCTTCTCAATTGAAGATTATTCCGGGAAGACAAATGTCATAACCGCAGAGAAAATCAGTGTTCTAACTCATTCTTTCTGGGGTGTCATTCCAACTAAGTGTGGGAAGAGAATGCCAGATTCTGATGATAAAAGAGGTACACAATTGTATGATGGTTCTTATGGTTAGTCGGTATCCTACTGAAGGAAATGTGTACATCCGGTACTCAGTAGCTATTATGGTACTGTCTTGGTGTTATCATGTCGACTACATACGGGATAAATTGCTTACACTCGGGACTTAGCTGAATTTGGTGTAACAATTCTCATCTGCAATGTCCTGAAAGGAGATAAGGGGATTTTCGGGTCTTAATTGATCTTGATGATGCATTGTCGACTTTATTAATGGGATTGAGTGTGTACGTCGGGTTTTTGGGCTTCATATATCGAGACTGGCTGCATCTCTTCAACTACTTGGGGGAAAGTGGTCTCTGGATACTTTTGGTAGGCATTTCTTCAGTATTCAGCAGGAAGAAATGTGAGAAGAATTATTCAAATGTGAGATAATTCGTTGCTGATCTATTTGAGGATCCCCGAACGGAGAATCATGATGATTATTCTTAAAAGGGAGCAGCAATACTTAATGTGGTTTGCTACGGTTTTCGCTGTACGCTTACCTTATGTAAGCTTGAAAGAGAGCTTTGAATCTGCTCAATATGAAGATTGTCGGTTTGGGGGGAAGCTATCAAAGCTGTACATTGGGAAGGCTCAAGTTCCGTCGATTGTTCAGGAGCCTCGAAAGCTTTGGTGGTGAAAGTTTAAGAGATGATTGACCACATATTTCTACAACATACTGAACGTATCCTCATTTCGGTATTCATTTCATCATCGTCTTAAACTGAATAATATAGTTTGTACATATCTTAAAACATACTGTAAATAGAAAATTATAGAACCAGAAAATTGTATATAGAAAAATATTAAAACCAAGAAAAACCATAAAAAATCAGAAAAATAGAAAATACCAAAAATAGTTTCACCTAGGCATGTCTTCTGTTTATCGATAACATTTACGGACTTAGAAATGTCATTCAATAATGGCACGGGTCTTTAAATGAAGCTCGAGCAGAAGTTAAAATGGATTGCTAAAACATGTCTAAATGGCTTGCAGTTACTTCATACTGCAACCCGCGTTGTACAATGGGGAAAGCATGTCGCCAAAAAGACAGCTGTTCCTCCAACCGGGTGATGTTCACCTGGGCATGGATTACTTTATATCCATGTTTCCCCGATTTGATGTACGGTTCAGTACATCATTTCGCGTATAAGAAGAGAAGTCTTCTTTGCACCATGAACTCTTTCAGTTCTATGATTCTTCAAGAGAGTTTTGGTGTTTCACAAGGTGGTAACTGGACTTAAATTTCACAAATACTTATCACTCAATTGAATGACTACAGCTCTTTAAATAGAAAACGGGTCATTAATTGAGGGGGAGTTTATTTGTTCAAATTTGGACACCTTTTTTAAACATTGTGCAACATCAGCAGTGACACTCTCTCTTGGTTTGAGGGGGAGCATTGTATGCTTCGTAATCAGAATATATTAAACTTGACCACATTTTCTCCCAAATTTTCTAAACATATTTAAATCAATTGGGATCACAAATCTCAAATGGTTTGAAATTTTTGATCGGGGAGAGAGAATGTGATTTAAATATGAAATTCTGATAAAAATGTGATCTTTTGGAACTCAAGTGTAGGCTCTCCCATATGTGCTAAACCTTTTCGTATATCGATGCACATATTGAGGGGGAGCGAATGATTTATGATGGCAACTGTGGAAGAATACCAAAGACCGACCAATCTTATTTTAATGCATTGGAGTTATAAGGATGGTGAGGTTAGGTATTTGTTCCCATGATCCAGCCAGAACCGGAGGGATCTTCCCAGGGACAATCCTCTAATTAGAATAGAAGTCCTTAGGAATGATTAAAAAGGAGAAAAGTGAATAAGGGAAGAGTGCCGACTGAGATGGAGCTAGCACTGGAACAAACCCAACAAGGTGCTAGTTATGAAGTCTCGGTAAGCACTGAAGGGGTTGAAGAATGAAAAAGAAATGTAAAGATAAAGGGTGAAAAGAAAGAAGCCCTCCTTACATCTTAGGCAGAAACCGGGTCAATACATATGCTGTCAGAATCACTTAGTTGATTGCTGACATTGAAGACAAAGTATCATGGACCCAGTGATACGCTGCACAACCCTCCCTAGCCACTCAAGGTCCCTCAAAGGACTCTTGTTTCACTTGTCACGGAGATCAATACATTGCTATCGTCTCTCTCACTCCGAGTTAGATGATATTGAAAAGGTGGCAGTCCTCTCCAGCCTCCGATCACTAAATCAAAATGCACTATTGAGTCTAGAGCCAAGAGATCATCAATTAATCTCATTAGGACACATTTCCAATATGCTTGCTGTTTCATACACCGTGAAAAGCAAGAAAATATATATGAAGAGTCCTACGCATTATCCTTGTGGTATTGCCAGAACATCCGAGTGATACTTAAAGTAATCACAATGAAGATGGAAATCCTTCTAGAGCCAACATCAAACGAGCTCTTGGTGGGTGACATGTGAGATCCTTCATGGATCAAACCTGTGACAACTGGAATGAAACAATGGGGCGATTCACATTTGAATCAAACTTGTTCCAGGAAATGGATTGACGGATGCTTTTGGAAAACCCTTCAATGTGCTCATCAAATGAATTTCGAGCTCATTGATTGTGAAAATTTTCAAACAAAAGTATTTATGACAGAAATGTGATTTAATGTGTAAAACTCTCGTTGTGTTACATAAAAATTGTTTATCTAGTAACACGCGAGTGATTTTTCTAATCAATTTCTCATCAATCAGTGGGTATTCAATTCACTGATTCACTCAACCGTGTTGTCTGCTTTGAGACGTTCCGGTATGAGAACATGCTTGTAAGACGAGTCCAATGTTAGTTCATTGAATGAGTCTTTACAACAAGCTGGAAATTCCTGTCAAGGAGAATTCTCTTTAAAGGGAATTCTACCTGATCACAGGTCGGTCCTCACGGATCCGAAGGTTAATCTAACCACACCGAACGAATGACAAAGCCATATTCGTTCTCCAACTTTATTGCTAACTGTTTTATTTCAGGTACATATAAAGATGGTGATGGTGGTTCCTGATTCCAGTATGTGACATGTCAATTCACACTCCATGCTCACACTTCCAACTCATTATTAAAGACATCATGATAGCTAAAAGACCTTCAACACAGCTTCCGCAACTCTGATGATAGCTATCATGATCCAGAAAAGTGTGAGCATGCGGGCCCAACAGTCACAACAAATCACATGGAGGCATTACTACAATGGATGAGCTCAGAGATTTTCGGTGGCTGATGATCTCAAAGAAGGCTCCAAGATCACAACTTCTCATGATGACGAAGCCACAAGATGACTTGAAGACGCATGTTGGATGATAACTTCAAAGAATACTCAAAGATCATCCAAAACAAAGAACAGTCATCACAAGTTCACTGCTAAAGGCACAAAGATTCTAGACGTTGAAGAATCAAGGTCTACGAGCTATGAAGTCAAGATTCAAGGATGAAGTGCTAGAATTCAGAACATTACTTCCGGGGTGACCTCCCTTAGGGGGAGATTGTTAGGAATATAAATATTCAGTTGAAGACTCGGTCACCCCGAGTACTTAGTAGCACATCATAGCTCGTAGGATCATTAGTAATATTATTAGTAGTTTAGTTATTATTAATATTGTGGAGTGGGTCGGGTCTTTACCCACTGTCAGTTTGCTCCACAGCCCGCTAGGGGCATATTATGTAGTAAGTATAAATACCCCTTCCCTTGCAAGGGAAGGGTTGGACCTTTTCAATCTAATATATCACTAGTTACTTTCTCTCACTAAAGGCTCCCACTTTCTCTCTCTAAAACTCTTCAATTCGATCCATACAAGCCTCATACAAGTGATTCTTGCATTGTGAATACCCTACAGAAATTATCCCCTTGAAGAAGCTGAAGATGTTATCATGTAATCTAATTGGTTTTGAGTAATCTTGTAACAATTTATTCACTATCCTTGAATATGTTCTTGTTTTACTCGAATTTCATGGACCAACAGAACCAGGTACATCAGCAGTACCTTCAACATCATCTTCAACCATCTTACTAAAAGATGATTGTATCATACCTCGTGGTCTAGGTATAGATGTAAACCGTTCTTCATCAAATATAGCATCTCTTGACTCTATTATAGAGTTTACAGACACATATTCATTAGGTTCTATGACATAAAACCTATAACTCTTGGAATGCTCAGCATACCCAATGAAGATACAATCAAGACCTTTTTCACCCAGATTTTTCATTTTGGGTTCAGTTAGTCTCACAACTGCTCTACAACCCCAAACCCTCATGTAAGTCAAATTTGGCACCTTCTTGGTCCAAATTTCATAAGGAGTTTGTTTGTTAATTTTGTTTGGAGTTCTATTCAAGATGTAACAGGCTGTTAACATAGCCTCACCCCAAAACCCGTCACTGAGTCCAGAATAGGATAACAAGGAATTCACCATTTCCTTCAAGGTCCTATTCTTCCTTTCAGCCACCCCATTTTGTTGTGGTGTGTAAGGAGCCGTGGTTTGATGTACTATACCAGTTGATTGAAAATAAACTGGATCATAATATTCACCACCTCTATCAGTATGCAACACTTTTATTAAACCTTGTCTATGAAGTTCTACTTCTTGTTTATAAATTTTAAATTTATCAAGAGCTTCATTTTTAGCATGCAATAGATAGACATAACAATATCTAGAGGCATCATCAATAAAAGTGATTACATACTTATTATGTCCTAGTGATGGATTAGCATGAAAGTCACACAAATCACTATGAATGAGATCTAATACATTACTTTCCCGATTAACACCTTTAAATGGTTGTCTAGTTATTTTGGTTAACATACAAGTTTTGCAACTTTCATGTGTCATGTCAAAAGCAGGTATCAAACTCATTTTAGACATATCTTTCATTCTCTTGTAATGAACATGTCCTAGTCTAGCATGCCACAATTCAGATTTGTTTAAACTATTGCTATTACTAGAAGACATCATACAAGCAGTAGCATTGAACAAAGGATAATCCAAATTCAATCTAATCATACTATTACAAACATAACCAAATCCAACAAACGACCCATGTCTTGACAAGATATACTTGTCACTTTCCAACACTTGTTTGTAGCCACACTTATTCAACACAATTTCAGAAACAAGATTCTTTCGAATCCCAGGTACATACAAAACATTATCTAAACATAAAGTTTTTCCAGAAGTGAAAGTCAATAAAACACGCCCTATTCCTTTGATTGGTTCAGTTGCAACGTTTCACATCTTTACAAATGATCCATCTTCAATCGATTTACATTCTTGAAACCAACGAAGATCCTTGCAAACATGAATTGTTGCACCCGAATCAACCCACCAAGCAACTTCATCATCCTGAATATAAAATGCATCAGAAATGACAGAAACATAATGTATTACATTATACAAATTCTGCATAAGATCAGAATTATAACCTTGTTGCTTTTCAGGATCCTTAGACCCATTTGAACTAGCGCCATCCTTACCCTTACGAGAGCGACAATCCTTCTTCATATGACCAGGCTTGTTACATTTCCAACAAGTCAAAGTAGCCTTCTTGTTGGCATACTTATCATCATCACCTTTGAACTTTCTTTTGTTCTTATTGTTGTTGAAATTCTTGGCTCCATCTCTTTCAACCATGTTGACAGAAGATGACCCAATTTGGTTCTTTCCTTTAGGATTATTATCAAGTTCGTGATTTCTTAATCCTTCCTCAATTCGAAGATGACTCCCGAGTTGAACCAAATTTAACTCTTCCTTTTTATGTTTCAAACCATGTTTGAACTCTTTCCAGGAAGGGGGCAGTTTATCAATTATAACTGCAACCGAGATGGCCTCATCCATCATCAAATTGTGTTGGGTATACTGTCCCATAATCCTTAACATTTCATGAAATTGTTCCATGACAGGCCTGGTATCAACCATCTTGTAATTCATAAAATTACTAACAAGAAACTTCTTAGAAGAAGCATCTTCTGCCATGTATTTGGATTCTAGAGACTCCCACAATGCCTTTGCGGATTCAGTGTTTTGATAAACATCAAATAGGGAATCAGACATACCATTTAGAATATGACCACGGCATATGTAGTCATCGTTTTCCCACTTCATCCTTTTCCTAGTTGTCTCCAAAGTTTCATCCTCGGACCATACGGGAATGGGTGTACTCAGAACATACACAACTTTCAGAGTGGTAAGAAGAAAGTGCATCTTCTTTTGCCAGCGACGAAAGTCTTGCCCTTCAAACTTGTCCAACTTATCAAACTTGCTCGTCATATCTTTCACTGATTGACTGGTTGTCATGACCATCGAAATACTTCAATCTTTGTTAGGGAGTTTAGGTATATGATCACAGTAATCTGAGAGTCGTGTAAACACTTTCAGATTGAAGTATTTCGATGGTTCTATCGAAATCTTAAATCGGATAAAACTCAAAGTTAGAACTTGAATATGTTGTATTTGTTATGCCTGAACCAAATTCTCTATATTCTACAACATAAATGTTGTGACATAAATATGACCAATAATAACTGATGTACAACCATAAGCCACAACTGCTATAGCAGTTATATTAACTGCTATGTAAAACTGCTAGCAGTTACTAGCAGCAGATTTTGCACTAACAGCAGGATCACAACACTAACAGCAGGATCCCAATACTAACAGCAGGATCACATATGCTATCAGCAGGTTAATACAATCAGCAGCAATACCTTAGATATAGCAGCAGTACCATAGAACAGTATCTGTACCATCCTATAACTAGCCGTACCTTTGCTATAACCAGCCGTACCTTTTATCATAATCACAATAACGTCAAGCAAGTGTGCACTCCACACAACCCCGACTTGTTTGAACATTTACTATGATTAACATTGGTCATCTAAGTCAATCCATTACACTTAAATAACATTAGTGACTCAAAATCACTAACACTATAAGGGGAAAGATTCAAAAAAAAGAGAGAAGAATCTAGCATAATTGGAGGATGCAAACAATCAATCTGAATACCAAGTGGGTGTACTGGAAAAGCAAGTACAACTGGCGCATTTAGAAAATCCTATAGGGTTTTCATGAACATGTATTTATTAAGTTTTTTCCTAAGGGTGGAGGGAGTCATCCCTTTTTACCCTTCAACCCTCCCAAATTTTAACCAATCATCTCCCTCCACCTCATTTCAACCCTCCAACCCTCAATCCAACCTTTTTACTGGCGCCCATCACTTTCAACCCTCCCAAATCTTTTTTTAAATATTCATAATTTTTCCTTCAAAATTATAAATTTGCAAAATTAACCCTTCCAATACTAAACAATTATATATATAAAAAAAACAAACACTTCATTAAAACAAACACTTCATTAAAAATAAAAATACAATTCCTAAAAATTAAAAAGTACAAATCCTAAAAATTAAAAATTACAATTCCTAAAAATAAAAAAGTACAAATCATACGAATAAAAAACTACAAATCGCCCCAAGCCCAAGGCCAGTTATATTTCGCCGCTATCTCACGCTTCTTATCAAGCGTCCACTTTAGCATTCCTAGATCGGTGATGTGGTCGTGCGATTTGTTGTAGAACTTGTGATCTTGATATAAGGTCTTTTCCGCCATATATTTTGCCCTTTGTTGCTGCTCTTCGATAGTGGCGTCCAAGATTACTTGTTGTTTCTTTGCGTTATCCTCTAACAAATCTTTTTTCGTCAACGTGTAGTCTTTGACAAACTCGGCAACACTAACCTTCGACGAGGCTTCACTAGCAACCTTTGATTTTCCTTTTCGTGCACGGTTAGCTAGGGGTGGCGCTGGGTCTTCATTTAGATTCGGCAAAACGGTATCAAAATCGTTACTACCCGACTCATAGTGACCCGATTCCGAGGACTTTCTTCGCTTATCGGAATGGGAGGTTTGCTGCGCTTCGACACACTTTTGTTCCAACCATTTGGCTTGGCCTTTGAGAACTTCCGACCCCTAGACGAAGATGTTGCACCAACTACTTTTTTGCCTCTTTGATCCATATTTTTTTTTTGTTGGCAGTTTTTTTTTTTTTTTTTTTTTTTTTTTTTTTTTTTTGTGAGACTTGGGTTAAATAGGCAACACCACAAGGGCCAATCCGGGTTTTTTTTTTTTTTTCTTTCCCAACGTTCAAAATCCTTCCGACGGTCATATGAACGTTACATAGATGCCAACCCGTTGCGAGCTTCTAGCCCTCGGATGGAACCTGCCTGGCCAGCCCGCCTAGGCGGCGGCGGTGTTCCCATCCAACCCGAGCAACCCGCAGAGCAACCCGAAGGCCACTCCCTCCAGCCTAACAAAAGGATGCAGGGGCGGAACTACATGTAACCCAGGGGTAGCGGTCGCTACCCCTGAACTTTTACCCGGTAGTGGAATTTTTAGCCATTTTTTACGTTTTTTGGCGATTTTTGGCGATTTCGCTACCCCTGAAACAAATTTTCGCTACCCCTAAACAAATTTTCGTATTTCGTTAACCCTGAACTTGGCTTCTAGTTCCGCCACTGAAAGGATGCCCATAAAAGGCTGCAAATCCACATGTAAAATACTCATTGCAAGATATCATTGGGTGGGTGGGGGTTGTTGCTAGCATTTGTTTAAAGAAAACATAAGATTTGGCGATTTGCTAATAGGCAGCCGTAAGTTGGGCATATATAAGTTATATTATATCCGATATGGTATAAGAGAGGGATAGAAAACAGACTGCATAAATTAAAGGATTGAACCATGTCAACTTTGAGGTATATACTCTACTTGCAGACATAGCCTGATAGAAAACGATGGCATCAGAATCCGATAGTCACATAGAGAATCATCTACCAAGTAGCTCAAAAGTAACACACAACAGCCTACAACACTTGTATGAAGGTTTGTTACCTTGATTAATGGGTTTCCCGTTAATCAAGAAAGCATGCACTTTTCCATAAACGCTGTTAATCATGTATGTATAATTTTTTGATCCACTTAAACTACGTAACACTCACAAGTCAAACATTACTACCTGTATAATAAGCTACCATATATACGTTGTACTATTTTGGTTAGAACATTTATTATGGTAACTTACATTAACTACGATAACGCCAAATTCGCCAAAAGATGTTGTTGCGTCACCGTAACGCTTTTCTAACAACTTTAATATTGCTAAAACACGCGCATACAATGTCTGTTTTAAAGAAACATACATACACATTTACAACATTGATAGGATAACTTTCGACTTATATTATAGCCTCATAACGTCCAAACTTTTTATTAGTGCATGTAGTATGGTAGTGTTATAGGCACTTTTTGGTACACCTGGCTTATAGTCATCACACCTTGTATGTGTTAGAGGACTAGGTGTGGTGAGGAGTTTTATCTCCTCATCTCGGCCCCACGGGGTGCCACATCAACACAACAAACAACCCCCCCTTACAACAACAAGCCACAAACTACTCATTCCGGCCCCACCACTATCTTTAAATATGCAATAAAACGTTTGAATCAATTCATTCAATATTTAAATATGCAATAAAACGTTCGTGTGTCAGAAACTTTGCTACTCGTCTGCACGAGTAGCTGCCTCACGGCGAGGCACGAGCAATTCATCCGGTGTGGCGGCGAGCCTCGGTTAGGCTAAACGGCGAGCGACGGTTAAGCCACACCGTCCGCTCTTATATAAGGTATTAAGCCATCACCATGCCTATGCTATAGTTTTTTTTTTTTTTATTCGTTATTATTTTGTGGGGTCACGATGCATCCATAACACCTTAATTATCATCGAATATGATACTATATTGTGTTTATGTTACAGGTATAAAACGTTCTAAAGTTAAGATTGAAATATTTTTTCACGCCAAAGTGCTCTAAACAATATTGTTAGTTCCTTTTACCCTTTAAGACCGAGCGTAATAATGTTTTCTTGCACGCACCTAAGATATCATCTAGGCAAAGAGAATGCGCATTCCTCCTTACGGAGGACATGGAGCACGCGTCTTCAAGCAAGAAAAATGAAGACTCGGTCTTGTGGATGATCGAGTCGTGAGTGCGTGTTTTTTTTAGTGTGGTTTGGTGGGGTATATATGTAGGGCTGAACCCGGTCCGAATCGAAAGCCGATTTTGAGAAAAACGTGAACTGAGAACCGAACCGAACCTAAGTTACCCTAGCAAAACCAATCCGAACCGATAGTTTAGGTGTATTTTTTTCTTGGTTTTGACCCGAACCGAACCGAGTAAAACCGAAACCGAAAACGATAATTACATATAACCAAAAACCGAACCGAATAAGGTCGGTTCGGTTTCGGTTGATTTTGCTCAATTTATGTGTTTAAACGAGATATATTTTGACAATAAAGTTGGTTGTCTTATTATATTAAATTGTGACGAATTGATTGTAGAAAAAAAAGGTCACCATATTAAACCCGGTCTAAAACTTAACTTATTATAGTCCTTCAATATTATAGAAAACCGGCATAGTCAACAACATGGTTGTTAAGATCCCGATCCTGATATTAGGATTTTACGATTTTACGATAATGCAAAGCGAAAACGATCCGAATCCTACATAGGATCTTTGTAAGCTTAAGATCTTATAGGATCCCGATATTGACCATAGGATCTTAAGATCTAATCTGATCCGATTCTACTTTTTTTCGGATAACAAACTAAAAAAATGCAAATTTTTGGATTATTTTTTGTAGAATATAAAAACAACATGTTAATCTTCTTAAACATTCAATAATCATAATTTAGGACAACATTTCTATGAAAAATTCATATAATTTTGTGTTTATGATATATAATAATTTGCAATTTTGTATAATATTACAAAAACTATTAAGAAAATGACATTATAATAGGATCTTAAAATCCTGATCTAATCTTACGATCACGATCTTGAAAAAACAAAACTTGTAGTAACTCAACAACAAAAGCCATTGTCCTAGTAAAACCTTAAAAAGAAAAAAAGACACACACACAATAATAATAATAAGTACGAGTAATTGTTTTACATTTTGTTCCTCTTCTAGATCCTTCGACGACCAATCTTAAAGGAGTCAATCAACCCAACCAAACCCTTCTTTTTTCTTCTTCTTCTTCACATTTTTCAACCCAACCTTCATATCTTACCTTAACCATCTTTTGTAAGTTTTCTTGTTTTTTTATCTTTTTTTGTAACTTTAAGCTTTGTTGATTTATTACTGTAGTTTGTTAAGTCAACTAGTCAACGCCCTAAATTCCCAAAAAAAAAAAAGTTTAGGTTTTAGATTATTTGATCTTTTGAATACTTTTTGTATGGTTTTTGAGTGTAGGAGATCTAGTTGTAAGTGTTGAATTTAGGGTTATGATGTACTATGTGACCATTTAACCTTTTTAGGCTTTGGATCGTGTTGTTTCGCGCTGTTGGTGTTAAAATTATGACCCCAAGTGAAAAAGCATGCTACTTTACATACGTGTTTAGTTGCTTGACAGAGTTTACAGTAAAATGTGTGTATTACTTGTCGTGAGGCGTTGAATTAAGGGGGTGTTTGTTTAAGCTTGTATGTGGGCTTATGAGCTTATTTGATTTCGGCTTATATTTCATAAAGCCCTAACTTTCTGACTTATTTCGAGACTTGTAGGTTTATGTAAAGTTTATTATGATATGATAAACTTATATGAGCTCATAAGTCTCAAAATAAGCCGGAAAATTGGGCCTTATGAAATATAAAGCCGAAATCAAATAAGCTCATAAGCCCACGAATAAGCTTAAACAAACACCCCCTAACTTGTTATAAGGAGTGCAAACATTTTGTCCTTTTATTTTGAAGTTTAAGGTTTTTTGATTCGTTTATTTTGTTAAGTCAATGCCCTAAATTCTTAAAAAAAAAAAAAAAAAAAAAAAAAATTTAAAAAAACTCATCTTCTACTTGTTTTTTGCAACAAGCCCTAAGTTAAGGATTATTTGATTTTTAACCTATGTTTTTAAAGTACCTTTTTTTTTATTTAGATTTAGTTGTAAGTGATAAGTTTAGGGTTATGTTTAACTATGGGTCTGTTACTTTTTGGGTGTTGGATCGTGTTATTTTGTGCCGTTGGTGTTAAAACTATGGTTTGAGTTAGTGGAATTAGTAATATAGCAATTTGACATATTTGGCGTGATACACATAAAAAAAGAGCAATTAAAAGACTAGAAGCTAGAGTAAAGTGACCCTAAGTGAAAAATCGTGCTAATTTGAGTATGTGTTTGATTGCTTGATGAAGTTTATTGTTCCTGGCGACAGATTAACTTGTTACAAGGATTTTTAAACCTGAAGAACTGGGAAACTTGAATACTGGTTACTGATTGTTTTTTTTATAAGTATACAATTTTGAAATCTGGTATTTGGAGATTAATGATGCATACTTCTTAGGTGGGAATATGATGAATGATATATGTGTCTTTTGTGATTTCAAAACGTGTAGTGCGAGTATTATTCTGATGATGTTTTTTTGTGTTTTGTTTCAGAATTAAGTATTCAATGGCGGATGAACATGTGAGCACAAGCAATGCTACTGGTGAAAGCTCTGATTCAACTGTGGATCTCCATATCAAGACTCTCGAATCTCAGCTGTACAACTTCAGTGTTGATAAAAACGTATATACTGCTCTCTATGTCTCTCAGTTTCTTCCTAGAATTATCTCATTTGCATGCTAAAAGTTGGAACCTTTATCCCGTTTTATCACATAAAGTTATAACCTTTATCTCGTTTTATCTCAGTTCTTTACGCAAGGTCTGCTTTCATTTTTTATAGTTTTGTATTTGACATTTTCGATATTCTTGTCAAAACTTACAGATGCTAGTTTCAGCATTCAAGGAAAAAATATCTGGTGAAGTTGGCCTCCCGGTTGCACAGCAGCGACTCATCTTTAGGGGAAAGGTTTTGAAGGACGAGCATCGTCTTTCTGAATATCGTATCCTATTTACACATTTATTATTATCATATTCTTCTTTATCAACATTGTTTACCTTAAAATGTTAGCATTAAAATAGATATTCACTAAAGTTACATAGGTTAAACCAGGTTGCTAATAAAATAAACCGATCAGTATTTAAACTTTAGCAGTAAGATGTGCTCCCTGTTAAAAAAATATGGCTTAAACACGTTCTTAGTTGAAAGCCTTAACGATTTATAGACATTGAAAATGGAGTCACATTGCATCTAGTGGCTAGACAACCTTCTGAGTCGCAACCATCATCTGGGACAACTACTGCAAATGGTACTAATACAGGTGCTATTATCTCTTTATACTTCAAGGATCCATTATATAGTTGCTACAACATTCATTAATGCTTTTTATGAAATAATAACATAAAGTTTGCATTTCTATGACAGGACAAGATGCTAATGCTGCTGGTCGACGTCCTCGTGTCTCCCATGTTTCACATAGTGTACTACTTGGTTCCTTTGGTCCTGGGGACCAAAATAACGGTGGCCCCCCTGATATTAGTCGGGTGTGTTTGCTTGCTGGGTTTCCATAGTATGTTGTTATATAAACTGATGGTGATTTGGTAATGTAAACTTATTATATTCTACCGATTCCAGGTTATCGGGGCTGTTTTAGATTCCATTACCGGTGGGCCGAACTCCATGGGCGGGATGGGTGGAATTCCACCAAATATGCAGGTGATTTTTCTTTGCTCTTTTTGCCCTTTCAAGATTATAGTTATTAGTTAACGACATAATAAATATTAGAAAGAGATAATGGGATTTTCTTTGATTTATTTGGTTGTCTATTCGTTTACAGTTCAATATACCTACGCAAGCTGCTCAAGGAAATGAAGCCGGAGGTAATGCCAACAATCAAGGTCAACCAGGAAACCCCAATCAATCTGCACCTCAAGGGACACAGATTCCTTTTGGAGGAGGAATACCCATTCCAACACTTGCTACGGTACTAATACTTACAAAGACATTTTTTACAGTTTAAAAGGTTCCTTAATTGCTATATTTTCTTATGTTTCATTATTGGTTGAATGTTTTTTCTTCTCTCTATTTTAGCCAATTCCTGATTCATTACACACACTCACTGAGTTTATGAATCACATGGAGCAAGCATTGTCAGAAAATGGTACCTTATTACAATTATACATTTGCTTCTTTATTTTCTGAATAGTTAGTTTATATGAAAATTAATTTGGGAGCTGATCACAGGGTATCAGCCAAATCAACCTTCAAATGATGCTGAAGGTCCGCCGGCTGTGGAATTGCCTTCTAGTGCTCGTGGTGTACCATTTCCTTCAGCTCTCGCAGTTGTTATGCGACATGCACAACGGCTACTTAGTGGCCTTGTTATCGATTCTCTATCGGTACTTACTATCCTTTCACCTGATTTTGTGTTCCTTTGTTGTAAAAATTTATTGGTTGTATTATTTGTTGTACTAGTAACATCCTAGTTCTTGAAAGACACCTACGTGTTAGTGGCGCACTAAGTGCCTCATAGAAATCTTATGATGTGTTACATTCTGATATACACCTTTACATTGGAGTCAATGAGTTATTATATTTAAGAGCTCAAATGATTTATTTATTATTATTATTATTATTATTTTTTAATGTTAAATCTGATTTCTGTGTTATTCACAATATGCTGCAACTTGTAGCATACTGCAGGCCGACTTGAGGAAGAGGCGACTTGCACTGACCCAACAGTCAGAGCCCAGATTCAGTCAGAAGCCATGCAATCAGGGCTTGCTATGCAACATCTAGGCGCTCTTCTGCTTGAGCTTGGTCGCACAATGCTGACTTTGCGTGTCGGACAGTCTCCTGTATGTTATCGTCTTCTTATCTTTCAAGTGCTAATTGTCTTCTGATGATAATTCACTGACAATTGACTATGGTGTGCATGTTGCAGGCTGTAGCATCTGTATTTGCTGGGCCTGCGGTCTACATATCTCCATCTGGTCCTAATCCTATAATGGTTCAGGTCTGTTATTAGCACTTCCATTATTTATTTATTTTTTATTATTTTTTGTAATGTATTTTTTTCACTTGTAAATGTGAAATAAAAGTTTAAACCAAAATAAGTGCCATAGGCCATTCAGCAATTTAACAGTGACACCATTTTCTCGTGCAGCCCTTTGCTCTACAAACTAATTCACTGTTTGGTGGTAATGCTACTTCCCCCAATTCTGCTTTCGGTCCAGTCGGTATTGGTGCTGTTCCAAGACACATAAATGTTCATATCCATACGGGTATGTGAATACAGCTTATTGGACCAATTTAGTACTGGTCTTTTTCGCTAACATCCCGTTCATTTTTTATATATTTTTTCTTTTCTAGGAATTAGTCCAGGAGGGACTAATGCTGGAACAAACCAAGGAGGACGTGCTAATGGGACACCTAATGTTCCTGCAGGTAATTTTACTGCCATCACCTTCCACACAAACCTAGTATTTTTTGCATTTGCAACGGAGATGTTTGACCGTATTTTATCATATTGGTTATTGTAGCTGCTGGTGGAGTTAATTCGCAAACTGATGGAGTTAATTTGCAAACCAGAGGGGTTGATGATAGCACAAGGACTGAACATCAAGCTTCTGCAGGCCAACCAGAAGGAAGCTTGTCTATATCTGAGGGACCTAAAGTATGTTTCATGCAATTTTTATTAGTTTATTGTCCAAGTGTTGGGTTTTTTGTGTTTGTTTTATAAGTGTGAGAATACTACTAAGCTACAGTATTTAGCAGGAAACAGTAGAGGCGGGAAACACAACATCAAGTAGCAGTGCAACAAAACCTGCTAATGAAGTAGAAGGCGCTTCATCATCGAGTCCAGTTACTGATAATTCTGGAAGTGCCTCAACCGTTCCTCTTGGACTTGGCTTAGGAGGGTTACAACCAAAGGTTTGCTCTTGTTCCTTAATTTATAAATGGGTCAAACGGATAGCTTAAAAGGAAATGGGCCAAATTCGTTGAACACGTCCAATGAGGCAATAATGCATAAAACAAAGTCCCAAGTCATTGTATTTAAAAATCCAACTAATTTTTAGTAAAAAGTTTTGGACAAATAGGGTTTACAAGTCGTCAACCAACAATTCGTCCTGACCTATACAAAAAAAAAGTACTCATTTTAACTTGTTACCTACCGTGTTTCACCCACCCATTTTGCAACTTCTAGTAAGCTTTGCCATTATATTTATATCATTTGGTGCATGTCGTGTATGCTAAATTTGTCTTTGGATGTAATTTAGAAACGGAGTCAGCCAAAAAAACAAGAGACCACTAGTAGCAGTGTGCCTCCTGTTAATGCACCTACTTCTGTTAGTACTTCTAATCCTGCTGATGGCCAATTGGATCCTGCTGCAATGATGAATCAAGTTATCGCAAGTCCTGCTCTAGATGGTCTTTTATCTGGAGTTTCAAGTCAAACTGGAATTGGATCACCAGATGTCTTGAGGAATATGTTAGGTCAACTAACTCAGAATCCTGCGATGATGAACACAGTGAATCAAATTGCTCAACAGATGGATGGTAATGAGGGCTTGAGTAACATGTTTGCTGGTATGGGCGGCGGGTCCCGTGGTGGCAGTGGTGGAGGTGGTGGTTTTGATTTGTCAAGTATGATGCAACAAATGATGCCAATAGTTGCTCAAGCTTTCGGTGGTGGGGGTTCGGGCCCAAATATGTTTCAACAACCACCTTCAATGAATCGTGAACCTCAACCCACAAGTGCTAATGATCTTTCAAGTGATCGTGAGGTTTGTTATTGTCCCTATGAAAAAGAAGTTTCCTTAAATCGAAAAAAGGTTTGATCTTGATGGAGTTATATATCGCTCTTTTTGTTTGTTTGTAGGTGAACATTCAAGATTTGGTCGAGAAGATTGAACATGAGGAGTCACCAGAAGAAGTCTTTTCATCTGTAGTTGAAGCTGCTGCTTACTTGAACGACGATGCTAGCAATGCAGATGAACTCTCTGAGATGTGTTTTGAAGAGGACCTTACTCATGTTAGTACCTCTCTCTCTCTCTCTCTTTCCTTTTTTTTTTTTTTTTTTTTTTTTTTTTTTTTTTTTTTTTTTAGCATACATTGTGGGATATCAAAGACTAATGTATTTCTTCGTGCGTGTCAGGAATTTATGGAAATGTTGAAGCGGGATATTTCACGACGAGCTGAAGAAGAGGGGGAGTGATGGTCGTGTTTCTTGGTTGTTTATGAGTATCATAGTTTTATGAAATTATTGTACAAATTTACCCGAATCATGAGGTACTGGTCTCTTCATGTGATTGCTTGTGCATCGAAATTAAAATGGTATATTTGGAACTTACTAGACGCCTGAAGGTTACCCAAATATCTGATCTTTGTAAAGAGGTCAATGGAATGAGAACCTTCATCATATATTAGCGAAGATATTATCTAATGAAATATGGTTGCTACTTTGTTAGTATCTGATTTGGCTTTTGTTCATATGCTGATTCGTATTCTATAAATATTGTTTCATGGAAACAAGATAAATTCACCAACTTCCTGGTAATAACTTTACAAAGTATGTCAACAACTCATAGATTTTTCCTTTTTAATAAAATCACTAAACTAAAAATGGAAACAAGCAATAAGTAGCAAAGTTTTGAGCACGAAACCAATTTTAGAGTGCGTTTAGTTTGTAAATGGGGTTGGAATCGGATTTGGATTTAGGAAAAGTATGAAAGAAAAAGAAGAGAAAGAAAATGTAAAATTATATAAAAATATATATTAATTATAAGTTGGTACATATTAAAAATTATTATTTGTAAGATACAAAAAAGATATATATATATATATATATATATATATATATATATATATATATATATATATATATATTTAAAAAGAAAACTGCAAAAAATTGTGGCTTACATTATGCGGGACTATCAGTGATTGTTATATCTTTCAAACGAAACATACCACTTTTAGTGGAATGAGTTTTTTTTATTACATTCCATAATATTATTTCAAAATTAGTGTACTAAACAATACTTTTAAATTAAGAATCCATTTCAAGTGTCTAAAACTCTCCTACCAAACTACAACTTAATTTTTTTGATTAATGACAAAGCCTTAGGAGCCGTTAGTACTCATTATCTGTGGCTTCTAAGGCTTTGGATTTAATGTTGTTTTTGTTGGGTCCGTCAGTACCCAAGGATCCTTAAAACAGGATTTAATACAAATTAAGCTAAGTGTTAATTAAACCGAAAACATTCTAAGTCACTGAGTGAACAGTCACTCAGTGAGTTACCTTCAAGATGCTCAGGGCGAATCTAAGAAGAAAGATTCACCACACAGTGAAGCGGAACTCCCTGAAGTGTTACTTGAGCCAAAGAAGAAGGCAATGGGTTCAGTGAGTGTTGGACAAGAACTCACTGAACCCCAGTCTCCTCAACAACAATAAGAGATTGAAGACTGAAGAATCTGAAGCCTGAAAGAAAGGCGGGATTGAGCGGGAAGAGTTTGAAGAGATAAGGACAAGTCTTATCGGGCCAGAAACAAACCATCCCTAAAGCGGCTAAAAGTCAAGAAGTGTCAGAACTGACACTCGAAGACTTTTTGGCGCATTCCTATTGGTTCTTGGAAATGACAAATACTGTTGTAGTTGTCAGACACGCCTTCTTATTGTTGATGTATTTTAATCTTCAGGACTCTTAGATGTTTGCCTATAAATAGCAAACAGATGGAGAAAAGTGGGTTAGGTTTTTGTGCATTAAAAGCTTAAACTTTCACAAAACCCCTTTTCTCCTACAAAGAGTAACCAATCCTTGAGATAGCTCAGTGGGTCGATATTGTTACCACTTAAGCATAGCTTGAGTTTAGATAGGAGACACACCATACCTTGTCTATTCAATCCCAAGTGTTTGTTCCGCAAAAGACTTGGGTAATAGATTCTTTGATTGATTTCTAATAAGAATTTAAACGTTGAAAAACTTTGTGTTTTTATATTTACGTTTTACTTATCAGTTGTAATTAATCAAATACATTGTATCAGTCATAAAAACAATTAGATTAACTCGTTAGTTATCTCTAAGCGTGTTAAGGAACAACAAGTGGTATCAGAGCCTTTGGTTTATAAAATCTTTCAAAAAACTAAGAGTGCTCAAGGTTTTTAAAACCAAGATCCTACTGTTGGGAATTAAATGTTCTGAAGATTAGTACTGCTGAGAAAAATACTCTAACAGTACTAACTGCTAGTGTATATCTGAAGACTTCTCAAGTTATAACTAACAGTACTAACTGAAGTTAGTACTGCTAGTACAAACAAAGGTACTGCTGATTCCTACTGCTGGATGGATAAGTGTCGCGTATACTACTGCTGGTTGGATAAGTATAAAAAGATATTTGTGTATAAAAGTCAAGTATATACGGTAGATAATATCTTTGATTTGTAGTCAATCAAACAAGTTGTAAACATAGATACATGTTGTATCTTAGCTACTGACACACTCAACACATGCAAAGCAAGTAGTTCGACAAGACTTATCATTTATTGTAAAGATCTTCTTTGGACTATAAAAAGAAGATCTTAGACTAGATATTATGTGTGCTTAATTCATATGCTTAGAATATCTATCAAGAACAAAGAACACAACTTATCATAGAAATCATAAGTCATAGAAACATATAGATTCAAGGTTTTTGTAACCCTAGTGATAGTGAAGATCACTCGTATTATTTTCAATAATATTGAATCGTTTGGTATTAAACTTTCATTGTTCATTGTTCATTACACAAGCATCACTGTTTCATTTCCAATAACAAATAACCTTCTAAGTGTGGTTAAGTAGATTTCGCATACTTAGCCATATTAACTCAAAGTATCACATACACAAGTTACAAAGGACTAACATCCTTAAAGTGTATCGATTCACCTCTCAATTGGTATCAGAGCAAGGCTGATATTTTTGATTTAGAAGAAGAAGAAGAAGAAATGGACGTAGAATCTATTCAGACAAATGTTGCTGCAAAGTTGCCCATGCTCAAACAGAATGAGTTTGAGATGTGGAGGCTGAGGATAGAGCAATATTTCCAAGTGCAAGATTATGCACTTTGGGAAACTATTGAAGATGAAAACTCCTTCAAACCTACAACCTCTACATCAAGAGTTGAAGGTAAAATTGTGACAACTTTGAATACCAAACCAACAACTGCAGAAGATAGAGTCAGAAAGAAGAATGACCTCAAGGCCAGAAGTATGCTGATGATGACCATTCCAAATGATCAACTTTTAAACTTCAGCAAGTTCAAAGATGCAAAGTCTTTGTTTGAGGCCATTATTGCCAGATATGGTGGAAATGAAGCCACCAAGAAAACCCAGAAGACACTGCTCAAGCAGCAGTTTGAAAACTTCTCCTCTACATACAATGAATCTCAGACCACATGTTTAATAGGCTTCAGAATATTGTGAGCCAATGATGAACTCAAATAAGTACATTTTATTACTATCATTTATCCTAATAATTTGACTTGTTTTACTATATTATGTATGAGGATTGATACTTAATCGTTTACTTTTGTAATTCTCAGGTAAAAACAAGCATTTGGTGAAACTTGGCGATTTTGGACTAATAATGGAGCAAAACGTGCATAAAGTGAAGAGTCTACTGAAATGAAGAAGATCAAGACTAATCTGCTCCAGATGCGCCGCATCTCACTATCAACATGCGCCGCATCTCTATCAAGATGTCACCAGATACGATCCAAGATACAAAAGGACATGCGCCGCATCTAATCATGGAGTTACGCCGCATCTTCTGGCGGTGTACGAATATTCCTGAATATTATAATCTTGGACCCCACGCGAAGTTACGTACATACGCCGCATCTACTTAGTAGATGCGCCGCATCTTCCCTCAGACACAAACTATAAATACCCCGTAGACCAGACGAGAGAAGAGAGTTCGAAACCCTAAAACCGAAGTTCGGACAGCAGAGCAAAAGGACGAATTCAGTCAAGAAGGCAGCACAAGACACACCCAAATCAAAGATACAAGAGCTGTAAGAAGGTGCTGCATGTGTTTAATTCATTAAGTAGTTTTGTTTTATTGTTTTAGCAAACTTTAATTCATCAGGATTGGTGGCTTGTGTAATGTGACAACGGAAAGATTGCACTCCTCTTAATACTTGCTTTCCCATTAATTAAAGTTTATATGTTGATGTCTTTGGTTACTACTTATTAGTGCATTGACCACCTCTGTGTTTATTAGTGGCTTGCGGGCACCCGACTGCGGGACAAGGTGTGGCTCCCACGGTTGTTTCTAAATTGATCACTTAGGAATAACTTTTAGACATAAGTCGTCATTAAGGGTTTACTCGCCGATAAGGATAGGACCAACGAGAAAGGGTTAACTATATACACTTCATATAAAGCTATCAATAAAACAAGTGACAATCTACTTAATCATAAGGACAGCCCTCTTATTGTCTCAAGTATCTATCTGTGTACGTGTGTGCTACTTGCTGATTCGTGCCTATTGTTTATTTTACTATTTAATTGCAAACAAAACTGTGCCAGTCTCTCAGGCTGAAACCCCCTTGCGTTAGGATATTAAAATACTGATTAGATTAACGAGATTATACGTTCCACTCTTAGTGATCGACACTCTACTTACCATTATCTTCATACTGACCGGGTACACTGCTCGTTAAGTGTGTGTGTTATTGATAAGTCGGCTAAATATAAATTTAAAACTTGAGTAGGCATTAAAACTGCTAAACCGCAACGACACATCACGCGCATCAAGTTTTTGGCGCCGTTGCCGGGGAGTGAATTGTTATTTTCTGTTAATTTGATTAGTATTTTAATTAGGTTTTTCTTTTTGTTAGATTAATTGCATCATTGTACTATTTTGCATATTTGTTGTATTGTGTGTTATTTGTTTGCTTTTGTTTTTATTTTTGTGTGTTTTATTTTTGTTTCGTGTGTTTAATTTTTATTTTTATTTTTCGTTTTTTGGTCTGTTCTGCTATCGTTGTACTGTGCTAAATCAAACGATACGGCGCATCTGATCTCTCAGATACGGCGTATTGCGTTTAATTTTTATATACAACGCGTTTAATTAATTCGATACGACGCATCTTTTCCCCAAGATACGGCGTATCTGTTTTTAACAAGAAAATTTTTCTAAGCGATAAAGTAATACGACGCATCTGCTTTTGTAGATACGGCGTATCTGTTTTGATAAAAATTTTTCTAAACGTTAACGCCATACGACGCATCTGCTTTCGCAGATACGGCGTATGTATTATTTTAATTAAAAACAGTTTGCGGATTAATAAACAAATACGGCGTATCGATTTCCGTCGATACGGCGCATCTTACTGAATCAAAAATCTTTTATTTTTAAACGTAACGAAAATACGGCGCATTAACTTTCGTTAATACGACGCATTTAATTTTAATTAGATAAATTGATTTTTGATTGATTAATTCGATACGGCGCATTCATAAATTCTAAGCGGCGTATCTATTTTCTGAATAAAGTCTGATTTAATTTTAACGATTATAAGATACGGCGTATCCAACTCTTTGGATACGGCGCATCGTCTGCAGATATCAGTAACTTTAATTTTTCGTATTCCGTTTTCGTTATTAATTATCTGATATACTACTTTCTCGAGCATACCCTACTGATATTTTTGTGTTGATTTCAGGAAGTGCATGACCAGGAGTTCCACGAAGAACTTAATTCAACCTTTCGAAGATCCTGAACGAGCCCTACATTCGCTTAAAAGGCTTTTCAACACAAGAAGCTTTGATCTTTCAAGTTCACTCGAGCTTGATTATTTTTCTGAAGAGAAAGAGGAAGTTGAAACAGAAACAATGGGCGAAAACACTACTATGGAGGAATACATGAACAATACCCGTGCTGATTACACTTCAGGAGTTGCTAGACCTAAGTTTGATGACAAGTCAAAATTTGAGTTGAAGGGACAATTTCTCAAAGAACTAAGAGAGAATGCTTTCAGTGGGACGGAACAAGAGGATGCTAATGAGCATGTTGAAAAGGTCCTGGAGATTGCAGATTTGTTTACTACAGAAAGTGTCAATACCGATCAACTCATGCTAAGAATCTTCCCAATCTCACTAAAAGGAGCTGCTAACAAGTGGCTAAGGAATGAACCTGCTAGTTCAATCACTACGTGGGAAGGTTTGAAAAGCAAATTCCTGAAGAGATATTGTCCACCTGCTAAGACTGCTAAAAAGATGGAGGCTATCAATAGTTTCAAGCAAGAGCCTGATGAAACTCTTTATCAAGCTTGGGAACGATTTAAAGATTTATTGATAAAATGTCCTCAACACTATCTAACCCCTATGCAGGAAATAATATTGTTTTATCAGGGATTGGACGTGCCTACAAGACAGATTTTGGATGCTAAGGGAGCTGTACCTCAGATGAGTGCAACTAATGCTAGGAAAGCGATCCAAGATGCTGCTGATCATTCTCAGAAATGGCACGATGGGACCTCTACTAGATCTAAGAGCAGCACTAATTTTGACGGAATTGCTGCTATTCAAGCTCAATTGGATAAAATCAGTAGAGAAATGAAGAAGCGCGATGAAAGAGCGTATGCTGCCCAAGTTGGATGTGAAAAGTGTGAAGGACCTCACTACACTAAGGATTGCCCGAGCAAGAATGAAAGTGAGACGTTTGAAGAAGCTTATTACACCCAATTTGGACAACCATTCCGACCTTCAGGGAGATTTAGGGAAGCTACACCGGGATTCTATCAAAAGAACAACTTCAATCCCGCTTATCAAGAAAGGAGGCAGACTTTAGATGATACTTTAAAGCAAATTATGGCCGATGCTGCTAAAAGACATGAAGAGAATACTGCTATGATCAAGGAAATTCGAGCTTCAACGGACACTACTACAAGAAATCAAGGAGCTTCGATCAAAGCATTGGAACAACAAATTGGTCAAATGAGCAAAGTTCTTCAAGAAAGGGGATATGGAAGTTTACCGAGCTCAACTGAAACCAACCCAAGGGATCATGTCAAGGCCATAAGCACCACTGAAGAAGTCACTCCTAATATACCTAGAAGGTCGATGAATAGTAATGATGGTGCAAGACCCGAATTTTTCTTTAACTCTTCAATCAGCTTAAGGAGACTACTAAAAGAAAAGACAAAAATTGAAGAGGAGATCAAGGCAACAATGAAAGAAGAGAGCCCTGCAACCGACTCAAATGCCTTGCCTCATAAAGAAAGAGACCCAGGAAGTTTTACTCTACCTTGTTCTATTAATAATATATCTTTCAATAATGTGTTGGCTGACTTAGGAGCTAGTGTTAGTGTTATGCCTCTTAAGACATTCGCTACCCTAGGACTAGGAAAATTAGTACCAACTAAATTACTTATTGAACTGGCTGATAAAACAGTAAAACGACCTGAGGGGGTTGCTAATAATGTGCTAGTTAAGATTGAGCAATTTATTTTTCCCGTAGACTTTGTTATACTAGACATGCCCGAGGAATGTTAAGATTCCTTTAATCCTCGGAAGACCTTTCTTGTCTACTGCCCACGCTAAGATTGATGTGTTTAAAAGAAAAATTTCATTAAGAGTAGGGAATAATAAACTAGTCTATAAGTGCCAAGATCCGGTTAAAAGCATAATTAGAGGTGTTTATGTGCTAGGATTAAGGGAGCGTATGGACCTCGATCTTGAAGCTAGACTTATGGGAGAAACATTGATTCAAAACAACTCAACTAATCCTAATCATGAAGACTTTGAGGAATTCATTGACCTTAATGTACCTACCGAACTTAGACGCGATGTTGTTAGTGATTCTGATGATGAGTGGTATGATTGTGTAGTAATTAATAAACGTAGGAGAATAGTTGAGAAAACGAATTTGAATCATGATGTGTTTATTGAACTACCACCCCACCTTGCTTATTTGTGCCTACATAATAATAAGAATTTCCCGTCTATCATTTTGTCATCTCTGCCCGAAAGGGACAGGACTTTGTTTATACAGATATTAAAGAAGAACGGCGTGGAAATTAAGGACGAGCAAGGAGTGTTCAATATTACTGAATTGGCGATGAAGGAGCGCGATGTTTCCGACTCCTTCAATGATCGATACTAAAGAGCTGAACGTGAGTCTAACTTGAAGACTCTGGAATAAAGACAAGTGCTGACCGGGAGACAACCCGGATTTATCATTTATTATTCTGTTTTCTGTGTCGAGTCAGTCCAGGCCGCACGAAGATACGGCGCATCTCAATCCTGAGATGCGACGCATCTCCTGCAACGGTCATATCTTATTTTATTTTTCTGCATTTTAATTTTCGACTTTAAAACTATTTATCAGTTTATTTTAATGCGGCGCATCCCTGGTTAAGGATGCGGCGCATCTTTATTCTGATCCGTATTAATTCCAGGCTCGATACGGCGCATCTTCTTCAATAAGATACGGCGCATCGACTGACCTGATGATTTTCAGTTTTAATTTTTAAGTTTTATTTTTCCTAACTACTAATGTATTATGCAAGTTGAACCTTTCTTATCTTAGGTGTGTTTTAAAGTGTTGGTGGTATTATAGTTTTCTGAATTTTCTGTGGATACATCAAGTATGAAGCTTTAACGTTCTAATCCACAAGAAAGATGATTTTTTGCTCTTACACTAATGGAGGATCATACCGAGCAAATCTCAGGGGAGTTTTTCTGTTCTAATTCTTTTTATTTTCCAGTTTTTAACCTTTTATACAAACAACGAGGACGTTGTTTAACTTAAGTGGGGGGATAGGAGAATTAGAACACTTAACACTTACTTGTCCTAAACTTTTTCAAAAATTATGCTTAAAATGTGCTTAATATATCAAACTTAAAAATTTTTTAGCGTGTTTTTGTTTAAGATCTAAGTTACATAACTGCACACATGACGTTATTTTCAAAAATTGTGATTTATCAAAATTCACAAATCTATGAGTGTGCCGGTGACTTGTAAACTTTAGAACTTGGCTTGTATACTATTCGAGACCACCATAATGAGTATTATTTATTTAATTGGAATGACTTGTCTAACTTGGTAAAATTCTAGGATTACAACCAAATAGCCTATTATATGTTATGTGTTATTAACTAACTACACTGGTTAGTTAACCCCCGTATAAACCCTTTTGTTACTCTCATTTTTAGAGTAAGATACCCCTAGAAAAACACTCAGAGCCATTCCTTTCGTTTCTTACACCTATGTTTAAAATGTTTCGTTACACCCTTACACCTTAGCCTACCCTGTAGATTAAAGTCCGTGGTTGGTTAATTGCTATAGGCAGAGTGTGTTTCCTTACATTACCTGTGTTCGCGTGCGTAATTCATTATCTATGGTTAGGTCGGGAAATTGCATAATGCAATTGGAGTGAAAGTAAATATTGTATATTTTAGAGTTTATTTTTCGTGTGTTTACTACTTTCACTATTACCATTATTTCTGAAGTTATGAAAAGTATGAAAAATTATCCGGAAAGAAAGTTGTAGTGATGTGGTGAAATTTTACACATCTATGTTTATGTTTCAAAAAAAAAAAAAAAAAAAAAAAAAAAAAAAAAAAAAAAAAAGAAAAAAAAATGAGAAAAGAAAAAGAAAGAAAAAAGAGTTGGATGTTTATTTTAAGCCAACAATGTAAAGTTATGTAGGTGGTTCATATGGCCACTATTTGTTGTACTATATCTATGGATTGAATGGGAATTGGCAGTTATGGGAACGCCAATTAAGGTTTATTCTTTGATTAAGATCTTGTTGAGTATAATTCGTGTCTACCTAAAGCGTGTGTTTCAAGTGTTAAAGCGTGAGTTATTCAATGATATGAGTCTTATTCATGGGATGGTTGGGATAGTGATTAACCACACTTAGGATTTTAATTTATTTGTTTTGTTTATTTTTTATTTTACACCAATTTATATCCCAAATATTATCCATACCCTATATTATTCTTTATCCAACCGAACCTTTGATTTATTGAGATTAGGGATTTGAGCAATCTTAAGTATCGTAGTCATGGATTCGGCTATGTATTTATGATTTTGTCGCCCTTTTTGATATATTATTATTGGTGAAGTTTGGACCTATCTTTAGCCTATTCGAGTTAAGGATTTGAGCAATTGCAAGTATTGTGTTCGTGGATTCGATCATGTATTTGTGATTTTGTCGCCTTTTCTGGAATTTGAGATCGATAGTGAAATAAGAATAATTAACCCTTAAGCCTAAAAACCCTTTTTACCGCTTTAGACTTGTTATTCCTTAGCTTTAGTGGTGGAGATGTGTATACTTGCCAAGCTTATGATAGAATATTCGTCGCGACTGGACAGTTAAACGATTAGATTTGCTTTTATCGACTTATTTTATTTTACTTCTAATTCGTTAAGTGTTTAGTTGTGTGATTATGAAATAAACGAATACATGCTTAAATATAAAAATAAATCCTAACATCTTTTAGGATACATTTTCATGAGATTTAATCTAAGGTTTACTTGGGGACAAGTAAAGTTCAAGTGGGGGGATATTTGATGAACTCAAATAAGTACATTTTATTACTATCATTTATCCTATTAATTTGACTTGTTTTACTATATTATGTATGAGGATTGATACTTAATCGTTTACTTTTGTAATTCTCAGGTAAAAACAAGCATTTGGTGAAACTTGGCGATTTTGGACTAATAATGGAGCAAAACGTGCATAAAGTGAAGAGTCTACTGAAATGAAGAAGATCAAGACTAATCTGCTCCAGATGCGCCGCATCTCACTATCAACATGCGCCGCATCTCTATCAAGATGTCACCAGATACGATCCAAGATACAAAAGGACATGCGCCGCATCTAATCATGGAGTTACGCCGCATCTTCTGGCGGTGTACGAATATTCCTGAATATTATAATCTTGGACCCCACGCGAAGTTACGTACATACGCCGCATCTACTTAGTAGATGCGCCGCATCTTCCCTCAGACACAAACTATAAATACCCCGTAGACCAGACGAGAGAAGAGAGTTCGAAACCCTAAAACCGAAGTTCGGACAGCAGAGCAAAAGGACGAATTCAGTCAAGAAGGCAGCACAAGACACACCCAAATCAAAGATACAAGAGCTGTAAGAAGGTGCTGCATGTGTTTAATTCATTAAGTAGTTTTGTTTTATTGTTTTAGCAAACTTTAATTCATCAGGATTGGTGGCTTGTGTAATGTGACAACGGAAAGATTGCACTCCCTTTAATACTTGCTTTCCCATTAATTAAAGTTTATATGTTGATGTCTTTGGTTACTACTTATTAGTGCATTGACCACCTCTGTGTTTATTAGTGGCTTGCGGGCACCCGACTGCGGGACAAGGTGTGGCTCCCACGGTTGTTTCTAAATTGATCACTTAGGAATAACTTTTAGACATAAGTCGTCATTAAGGGTTTACTCGCCGATGAGAATAGGACCAACGAGAAAGGGTTAATTACATACACTTCATATAAAGCTATCAATAAAACAAGTGACAATCTACTTAATCATAAGGACAGCCCTCTTATTGTCTCGAGTATTTATCTGTGTACGTGTGTGCTACTTGCTGATTCGTGCCTATTGTTTATTTTATTATTTAATTGCAAACAAAACTGTGCCAGTCTCTCAGGCTGAAACCCCCTTGCGTTAGGATATTAAAATACTAATTAGAATAACTAGATAATACGTTCCACTCTTAGTGATCGACACTCTACTTACCATTATCTTCATACTGACCGGGTACACTGCTCGTTAAGTGTGTGTGTTATTGATAAGTCGGCTAAATATAAATTTAAAACTTGAGTAGGCATTAAAACTGCTAAACCGCAACGACACATCACGCGCATCAGCCAACTTGCTATTCTTGGGATTGAAATGCCTCAAGAAGATTTGAACTCAAAATTTCTGAGAAGCTTACCAGAAGAGTGGGCTATGCATGTTGTTGTCTGGAAGAACAAGCCAGACCTTGACCACATGGAACTTATGGACTTGTATAGCAACTTTAAGATTGTGGAACATGATTTGAAGAAAACTGGAGGTACTAGTTCTAATACTGGGAATATGGCATTTATGTCATCTCCTAGTACCTCAAATCCAGTTGAAGAGGTGAAGGTTGATGGTAGTGTTGGTGCTGCTAGTTCATCAAACAGTACCATTGGTATAATGGATGAGCAGACTTGTTGTGCATTTTTAACAAGTCGAAATGATGGGTCCATGCTTACACATGAAGACCTCCAAGAGATCAATGATGATGATCTGGAGGAAATGGACCTAAAATGGCAAATTTCTCTTATTAGCATGAGGGCTAAGAAGTTCTATCAAATGACGGGGAAGAAGCTCACAATCAACAACAATGATACTGCTGGTTTTGACAAGTCAAAGATAGAATGCTACAACTGCCACATGATAGGGCACTTCTCAAGAGAATGTAGAAGGCCAAGGCAACAAGATAGCAAGAACAGAGGTTTTGGAAGCAAATCCAAAACAGGGGAAGTTTCTGAGCCAAACTCAAAAGCTATGGTAGCTATTGATGGCTTAGGTTTTGATTGGAGCTTCATGGCAGATGAAGAAGAAGCTTCTTCTCAGATGGCACTTATGGCTTTTTCTGCTACTGAGGTACAATCTCATAAAGCTTGTTCAAATACTTGCACTGCTCTTAAAGAACTACAAACTTTAATCAAACATTATGATGATCAAAAGAAAGAGCTAAGCACAACTCATCAAGACTTAATAAACTATAAGTGTGGTTTAGCTACCTTAGAGAAACATATCATACACTATAAAGAAAATGAATTTGCTTTTTCAGATGACAAAGCTCTTCTTAAGCAGGACATATTCTTTAGAGATGCAGAAATTAAGTTTTTAAGAGATGCATATGATATGATCAAAAAGGATAATGAAAACATTCACTTAAGTGTAGAAACACTAGAACATGCTTCTAAGGGTGTAACTAACATGATTGAATGTCAAGTGATCAATAAGGCAAAGTCTGGGTTAGGATATAAGAATGTCCCACCTCCTTATAGAGGAATTTCTGTTCCACCAGGGATTGACCTAGAGCATTCAGGCTTAGCTGAACTTCAACAACCTGAGCTACACTATGATGTACAGCCAAAAGCAAAGTTAGTTGTTGATGGACCTAAGAAAGTAAGCGAGAGTTTATGTAAAACTTCACTTTCTGAGGACAAGGTGTCCTCTGATAGAAGATCAGATAGAATAGTCATTGAGGACTGGATATCTGATGATGATGAAGATGAACATGTTATGTCTAAACCTGAAGTGGTTAAGGAAGCAGGAACAAGTGTTCCTAAGATAGTCAAACAAAATACTAATAGGCCTAAAATCAACATTAAATATGTTAGGCAACCAGTTAGATATTGTGAACAATATAGAACCACAAACAAGCCTAAAGGCAACCAAAGGAATTGGAATGGCCTTAAGTCTCACCAACTAGGTAATGACTTTGACTTCTATAACAAAGCTTGTTTCTTATGTGGAGAATTTGACCATCTTGCAGCTTTCTGCAGCCAAAGGGTATCTGGAAATACACACAATAGGGTGAATTTAAAAAGGCATACACCTAAAAGTCACTTTAATAATACTAGAACAACACCCAGAGCAGTTTCATTTAAGTCTGGACCAAAAGCAGTTCCTACTGCTAGACCAAAAGTTCATACTGCTCGCTAAGCAGTTTCTACTGCCAAACCTTTTTACTCTGTTTACCCAAAACCAGCAGTACAAAGTGCAAAAATAACTTACAAACATGCACAAACAACTGCTAAAAGACCTTTTCTAACAAAAGCAGTGGTCCAAAAACAAATTTGGAAAGTGAAGGGTACAACTACAAAGCCAGCAGTTTCTACTGCTAGGCAAGTAGTTCATACTGCTGCTTGGGAAAAGAGGGCAAATGCTGTTAAGGCCTCAGCATGTTGGGTTTGGAGACAAATTAAACCCAATGTTGCATCAACCATTCTTAAGAGATTTAATTACATTGATGCACATGGCAAATCCAAGTCAGCAATGGCTTGGGTTCCCCAAGGAAACTAATTTCCTTATTTGTGTGCAGGAACATTCACCAACAGATCATGAAGATCAAGGCTATTCAGATAGTGGGTGTTCAAGGCACATGACAGGCAAAATGTCTTATCTTTCCAACTTTCAATCATTAGATGGAGGATATGTTACCTTTGGAGGAGGTATCGGTGGCAAGATTACTGGTAAAGGTACTCTTAAAACTGGTAAATTAGATTTTGAAGATGTGTACTATGTGCAAGAGCTTAAATATAATCTTTTTAGTGTCTCACAAATGTGTGACAAAAAGAACAAAGTTCTTTTTACTGACACTGAATGTCTTTTACTTTCTTCTGATTTTAAGATGCCTGATGAAAGTCAAGTACTTCTTAAAATTCCAAGAAAGGGCAACATGTACAGTGTTGATATGAAGATGATTGTTCCTAAAGAGGCACTTACTTGTCTAGTTGCAAAGGCCACATTGGATGAATCTATGAAATGGCATAGGAGGCTTGGTCACATTAACTTCAAAACCATAAATAAAATTGTTAAGAATGGTTTGGTAAGAGGTTTACCTCAAAAACGATTTGAAAATGACCAAACATGCATTGCTTGTCTTAAAGGCAAACAACACAAAGCCACTTGTAAGCCCAAGATTTTTAACTCTATTGATCAATCATTGTTTATGTTTCATTTGGACTTATTTGGACCTACAAATGTGAGTAGTATAATGCATAAAAGATATTGTCTAGTTGTTACTGATGACTATAGTAGATTTACATGGGTTTTCTTTTTAAGTTCTAAGGATGAGACTTCTAGCATTCTTAAAACATTCATTATAGAGATAGAAAACCTAGTAAGCAAGAAAGTAAAAGTCATTAGATGTGACAATGGGACAGAGTTTAAGAATAGAGTTATGGATGATTTCTGCAAAGAAAAAGGTATTAGGAGAGAATTTAGTGTTGCAAGAACTCCTCAGCAGAATGGAGTAGCTGAGAGGAGAACTAGAACACTCATAGAAGCTGCTAGAACCATGTTAGCTGACTCTAAGTTGCCTATCACTTTTTGGGCTGAAGCAGTTAATACTGCTTGCTATGTCTAGAATAGGGTTTTGGTTGTCAAATCTCACAATAAGACATCATATGAACTTTTTAGAGGTAGAACTCCTGCAATAGGATTTCTTAGACCTTTTGGATGTCATGTGACAATTCTGAATACCTTAGACCATCTAGGAAAGTTTGATGGTAAAGCAGATGAAGGATTCTTAGTTGGATATTCTCTTAATAGCAAAGCTTTTAGAGTATACAACTCAAGAACTAGAAGAGTAGAGGAAAACCTGAATGTGGAATTTTTAGAGAATAAATCCAATGTAGCAGGTGAAGGTCCAAAATGGCTATTTGATCTTGAGTCTCTAACCAAATCAATGAATTATGTGCCTGTTGTTGCAGAAACTAATGAATTTTCAGGTTCAGAAACTCATGATGCAACAAATAAGGCAAGGTTAGAAAAGGAGATGGATCAAGATTATGTGATGATGCCAATATGGACAAGTACAAGTGTGGCTTCAACTTCAACAAATGATGAACCTTCTACTGATAAAGCTAAAGAAGGGATTGAAGATGAAAACAAGGAAGATGAGACTGAGGAACAAGAAAATCAAGGTAGCAGTACAAAAGATGTTTCTACTGCTGAGACAGAGCAACATACTGCTAGGCTTAATGTTTCTACTACTAGGCCAAATCTTTCTACTGCTGGACCATCAGAAACACATGAAGCAGAATTCTCAGAAGATGAGGTGGATTTCAATAATCTCCCACCTAACTATCATGTTCCTACAACACCACACACAAGGATTCACAAAGTCAACTCCCTGGACAATGTGATTGGAGATGTACAATCAGGGGTGAAGACAAGACAACAACTGATGTCTTCAGACCAACAAGGGCTTCTTGATGCCCTTTATGCTTCAAAGCAGCATGAGTTTGCAAACTCTTGCTTGTTTGTATGTTTTCTATCACAAGCAAAACCAAAGAATGTTCTTAAAGCCCTAGATGATTCAAGCTGGGTAGAAGCTATGCAAGAAGAGCTTCTTCAGTTCAAGATTCAGAAGGTATGGGTGCTAGTTGATTTACCCAAGGGTGTAAGGGTAATTAGCACTAGATGGGTTTTCAGAAATAAAAAGGATGAAAGGGGCATAGTGATTAGTGATGCGTGGTTTTGCGACCTTACAACAGGTTTTACCTCTCGAGGGATCTCAAGAGGCTTACAACCCCACCAGGCAGTGTACCTGACCGATGTAGTATAGTGTAGTGGTAAGTACGGGGGATTGATCGTTCTCCACAGGGAATAGTGTCGTTAGGTATGAAAGGCTACTCTAATAGGTCTAAGGGTGAGAGAAGATTCTTTTTATGTTTTTATATTTTTATGAAAGCAAGTAAAATCTCGGGTTTGAAGGAGTGGGCGGAATTAGTTGCTAGTCAACTAACCCAAATAACTACGAATGCAAATAATATAAAATAACAGAAAATGAAAAGGTGGTAAAACTTATGTGGAGAGAAAGTGTTTACTTAGATTTCCTTACTCCCTAACTATCTTTTACCGGTTGATTAGTGTGTATTAATTGCGTGGATGACGGGTGTATTCCTTAATACCAATCGTGGGGTGGCGTACGTACTTCCCCAACTCTACAAGCTCCTACTTCACTCCTATGTCGAGCCGGCTAGGAAGCTCCTAACATGGGATCACTAGAATTCGCTCGTGCATTAAATACAACCATAAAAACCTTAGTACGCATTGGTTCATGCTTCTTAAGACGTTCAAGCAAGTTACCGAATAGGAGGTTAGCCAGTTTTCTTAAGCCTAACATAGATAAACAATCATCCAATACAACTAATAACACACTAATAACCAATAATCAATAGCTAGGTTTCATTAGATCTAAGCAAACACAAGATAAATCTAGCCTAGCATGTTAAACAAAAGACAAGAACAAGATAGAATCAAACAACACATAGACATATTGAATGATTAATTGATAACTTATCTTCAATGTAACATGGAAGATCTCAAGGCAAAAAGCCTTGGAAAAGCTGCTAAAATCGTCTTAGGGTTTCCTCCCAAAAGGTTACACACAAAGTTCCACACAATGACAAAAAATTGCAAAACTATATATAGAGTTTAAGGGCTGACGGCGTCACGTTGTAGATCCTGACGCCGTCACCTCGCCGCTTTTAGGGTTCCCGGATGGCCTTCCTAACGCCGTCCCTCTTTAGACCTCCAAAATCCGCTCTGGCTTATCAAGGCTTGACGTCGTCAGATTAGTGCTTGACGCCGTCCCTCTTTAGCTTAAGCCGTGACGACCTTGATCACATTAAAGGGTGACGCCGTCATATTTTTCATGCAAAATTCTCTGGCTTATCATGAGTAATTTTCACATCCACCTCTTTTGCCAAGCCATTACGCCGTCTGGACCAATCCCTGACGCCGTCAAAGGTAGTTTCCAGCATAATTTTGAGACTTTGCCGTTTTCTTCACTTTTATGCTCAAAAAACGTCCAAAATGCTTCCTTTTCTAGATTTCTTCTCCAAAGTACCTAAAATGACAAAAGGAACGATTTAGGGCAATATTTGATCAAATAAATACGATTTAGGGCTTAAATGACCCCCTAAAAGCGGTACACTTTTCGCTTCATCAAATACCCTTACACTTGAGATTTGCTTGTCCTCAAGCAAATGCGCTTTTATTCTAATCAAAATACAAGTTAGGGGTCATTTAATGCTAATATAAAAGTAATTGCAACAAATAGTCGTTCCTCTTTAATCATAATAAGCACGGAGATTATAAACTAGCACCTCACAAGTAGTGTTTAGATACTCACATCTCTCAAGTGTCATCAAAATAAATCTCATAAATGAAAACGGATAATATCTCTCACTACCTGTCATAGCAAATAGATTACCATAGGCTTGGGAAAGGATCAAAAACCTCCTCCACTAGGCGTAAGCACCTAAGATAAACTATCAAAGAGGGCTTTTAAACGGGTTATAACGTTAGGTGTAGGGATATGATAAACACGGTTTTGTTGGATAAGGGATATTTTACTGGTGGCGAGTTAAAGATCTTGATTAATTACATGTACTATACAATGTTGCTAAGCCAAGACTAGACTCAATCTTAAGCTAAAAACAAAATAACAAAAACATAAAATAAGCATAAAATGAAACGGGATGGTAGTCCGTATGTTTTTTCTATTTTTCTTTTTCTCATTTTTTTTGTATTTTTCTTGATTTTTTTCCCCCCGCATACACTCTTGCCCTACCATCCAAAATAATACATCATAGGGGCGTTGCATTCCCCTTACACTTGAACTTTTACATAACTTTACAAATAACTATTCTAATGACTCGAATTAAGATAATCGAAACACTTGGAGTACTTTTAAAATATTTAGCACATATGGGGGTAATAAATGATGTTCTTCCCCATTACTCCATTACACTAGTACTTTACCCATTAGTCCCAATCGTCCCAAAACAATATGTACAAAGATATGACTCGACTTAGCAACCATGTAATCAATTAGATAATTAACTTGGGTTTTAAACAAATGTTGTCACAATAATGCACTAAAAATGAGTGCATACAAGGTAGGCTAAGGCGATTTGGGTGTACATTTTAGTGGAGTGTAACAAATTCTTCCTTTAAGTAAAATGCTTAAAGGTCAAAACGAAAAGATAGGTTCTGAGGGGTGTACTAGGGGTATCGTGTACTAAAAATCAGTACAACGCAAAGGGTGTGGGAGAATTACTTGACCAATGTAGGCAAAGTAATTATTACAAAAACACAGGTGTAAAACAATGGGTTAATCCTAATGCCTCTTATCATGTAGTAAATCTAACTACACGAATGTAGTCTCACTTGTGGCCTCGGAGTGGTCCCAACGCAAGTTCTAGAATCTAAGTGCTACCGGTACACACATCATAGCATAAATGCTTTTCCTACCAATTCTAGGGCGAACCTCACATATTTGGGGGTGGAAAATTTTTTTGTGGTACGGTTTTTTGTGCTAGTCATATAACTCCTATCCATGAGACGCTCATTAAGATTAAAGTTTCACTCCTAAATGTTGTAAAAAATTTTAAATTTGGCACTAAAATTGCCCTAACGGGTGTTTCTCTCAGTTTTATTACACATCTACTATTAAACAAACAAAAATCAAGTGCAATTGTATTCTCTAAAGTATCGTACTTTTACCCCCCCTTACACTTAAGATGAACATTGTCCCCAATGTTCAAATAACAAGATGTAAAAGAAAAAAGTAAAAGAATGAAATCAAATACTCCCCTGATTCGTTCGGTGGATAATGTGGCAACATGGTTAGATCTTCTTCCATGGTAATGTTGAAGCTCCAAGGCTAATGCATCGCCATAAGCTTGATTCCACATACATCTCCTTGTCCAAAATAACCTGTTAAACCTGAGAAAACAAACACGAAAACCTGCATAACATCGGCGGGATAAACTCTATATATAAGGATATAATGCTTGTGGAATGATAATTTTGCAGATTCCTGGAGGTTATAAGTTAGAGATTTAATAAAAAAAATTTATGAAAACAAAACTTTCAAAATTTTCAGAAAATTAAAACCTGACGCCGTCAGGTTGTAAATCCTGACGCCGTCAGAAATGTTCTGACAGAATTCTCATGTTAAGTTTCCGGAAAATTTTTGGAAAAACCTACACCTTACTTCCTGGAATTCCTGCAAAACATCATTATGACTCGATACAAGCATTTGACTCAAACAAATACTAATATGTATGTTAATTTAATATTATTACGATTCATGTTCATTTGTTCTAATAAACCGATTTGGATTTCCCTTACACTTATCTTTTGCAAAATACCTTTATATGTAGTTAAGACGAAGTTAAAAACAAGATAAAGCATTTTCACAAATTAGTTTTGAACATGGATCAATAATAATAAAAATTAAACACACACACGGAAACAAATAAAATCAAACAAACAATTAAATAAATAAACAAACAAATAAGGCTTGCATGCAATAAAGAAAATCAATGTCACAAATGTTTAAAGGCCAAAAGATGCCTTATCCTAAACTATTACAGACCAAATTGTTCCAAATCATACAACCATAGATTAAATTGTTCAAATATCATAACATCAAATCAAATCATCACTGGGGTGGGGGACCTTGGCGATAGTCGTAGCCTGGAGGGAGGTGCCCGTAGTACCCATATGGTGGGTAATCCTGCTCACGTCCCGGGAAAGGGTCAATCTGCAGGTGTGGGTCCAACTGATCACGCGTAGATAAATGCTGCATCTGAAGAACAGTGTGATCATACATCCAGTCGAACCTCTCGTCCACCCGGGTTCTCCAAGTATCAACCTGGCCCATCCATGCCCCCTGGTGAGCCTGCCAATCCCCCCTGCTCATGTGCCGGTAATAATCTGCCGTACCAGCCTCATAACCCCCATGCTGCTGCTGCTGATGCTCCTCCTCCTCATCATCCCCACCATCATCATCCCCACCATCATCATCCTCAGCTCCGTCTGGATGATACCACATAAAGGTCCCATCATGCATCTCCATAACCACCTCCATCTGCTTTAGGGACCTCACCTTCACTGTCCTGCATGCATCACCACTCAAATACCTCATGACCTCGGGCCTGAGGACTCCATAAGATCGGGCCAGCCGGGTGATAAACATCCCACCATAAATCCTGTCTCCTTCCCTTTCCCCAACTCCACCATGCAGAAAGCTAGCAACCCAAAATGGGATGTTGCAGTAAACCTCATTTGAGTAAATGGTGTACAAGTAGAAGAGGTCTGAAGCAGTGACACGGTGGTGAGAGCTGTGGCGCCCTGTCAAGCTGTAGGTGAGGCATCTATGGGTCAACATAACTCTAGGCTCCCTGAGTTGAGATGCCACAGTAGTCGAGGTGTACACCCCATCCCCAATAGTCGGCCAGAACATGGAACATCTAAAATCATTCCTCATCGACTCCCCATGCAACAACCTATTCATGAACCCTACCTGAGTGGTTTCATGCTGACTATACAACCCAAGTCTCCATCCAAACTCAGTAACCGAGCATGTCCTAAGCTCACCCCCCAGCCTGAAATAGATTGTGGTCCTGCCCACATCGGTCCTTGCCTCAGCCATGTCAAAGTGAAAAGTGGCAAAGAATTCACGTACCAATTCGTCATAGACCGGCTCTTGAATCCTAAACAGTCTTTCCCACTGAGGGCCGGTAAATTCATCCGTCTGAAAGCTTTGGAGAAAGGTTTGCTCAAGACCTTCCCTCCTTAGAAAGCTCCAATCTACCACGGCTCCATTTTCAACTTTATGTTGTAGCAATTGGGCGTATTTAGTTGTGGCAGCATTGTCATCGAAGACACCCCAACTGAGGACCGTGTCGCCAAAGTTCTCTTGTTGAGATCTAGAAGAACTTCCTCTGCTAGGTCTTTGACGCTTGCTCATTATCTGGAACAAAGCAAGGAGGAACAAAAAAGGGTTAATTTGTGAATCAAAGAATTGGTTGAGCATCAGACAAGTCTGACGCCGTCACCCTTTGCTAGGTGACGCCTTCAGGTTCGACCGAATTCAAATCCAAAATTACGAGGGAAAAATCAATATCCAAACTTCAAGCTTATAAACCAAACGCCCCTTTTTACAGCAAAATGGGTGATTGGATCATAGGTTATGGTTCAAATTCGTGGCCACCCAATTAGTGAATAAACCCCATTTGATTACCAATCATCAAATGCTTTAATCATTGCTAAATAACACTAATTAAAGGCATTATGAGTTCTAGGCATGAATCAATCCTAGGGTTTCATGAGTTGGGGGTTTTCGAAATTTAAGAATCCTATGAGTAATTAAAGCAAAAAGAATGAATAAGAATTACTTACCACGTGGAGATTGGTAACGAAAGTCGGTGAATTTGACCTTGAAAATTCGTGGGTGGGGTTGGAGTGGATATGGTTTGTGGGGTTTGTGATGAAAGTGATGGAAGTAAAGTTATTATTGCTGTGCAGACGGGGTGACGGCGTCACGTTCATAGTCTGACGCCGTCAGACCAGCGTAATTTACCACTTTGTGCCAGTTTACAAATGAGCCCCTTGTACTTTAAGGGAGCAGCTAGTCAGGGTCAATAATCCTGATAGCTAGTCTCGTTAACAAGTTCCTCCTGGGTCAAATGTTTTGTTACTGTCACGGGATGTAGTAAAATGTTAGAAGGGGCCGGTTGACGTCTCATTCAGGTTCCAATTTCCATCACGGCAGGTATTCAGGGAGTGAGATGAACTTTTCCAGGGGGTTTTCGAAATGAGGGTGTGCTTTAATTGAGTTCTTCTCACACCTGGCTTAAAGCCAAAAGATCGTTTCCTAGCTTCATGAAAGTTAGGGAGCGTGACAACCATGCTTCCCACGAAAATGCTATGATCTTGAGAATTCTCTTTCTCGCGAGGGGATCCAAATGGATAAAAGGGTTGTAAATGTGAAGGCTTGGGGGGAGGGGTTTCATCAACCCATTCGTTGTATGGTTCATTAGGGACCGGGAGTTCAAAGATCTTCTCGATCTTTTTGTGTGAAGTTTTTTCCCTAATTTTCTCTTTTATTCTCAAGATGAATTTTTCTGCTAGTTCCATGAACATATCTTGGGTGTTTTTCAAGTGAGTTTCTAATTCCTGGATCCGTCTCTCTTGGTGGTTCACGAAAGTTAGCATTATCCCTTCAAATTCATCTTGTCGTGAGAATTGATGAAACGTATGTCTACCAATTGTGTTCACACACTCATCGGGTTTTTCATCAGCCGTAGGTGTCTCGGCTTTCATTAATTTCTCAACCTGCCTTTTTATGTTTTCGAACAGCTGTTCTTGGGTTGCACTTATGCAATTTAAAGTCCCTTCTTCCGAGAACGTTGAGTCATTCCATTCTTCTTCTTCGTACTGTGCTAAGTCCTCGATGACTTCCCAGCACTTATCGACACTGAGCCTGCTCAGCCTCCCATTGGCAGCGTAATCTATGGTTCTTCTAGTTTGATGGTTTACGCCATCATAAAATCGTTGGATTTGTAGCCAAGGATCCATGCCATGGTGAGGGACTTTTCGGAGTAAGTCCTTGAATCGAGTCCATTCCTCGTAGAGGGTTTCGCCTTGACGTTGTTGGAACATCAAGATATCATTCCTTAGCTTGGTAGTTCTTCCCAGTGGGAAAAACTGAGCAAGGAAACGAGTGGTGAGATCATCCCAAGAGGTGATGGATCCTGCGGGTAGACGCTCTAGCCATTGACTAGCTTGGTCCCGCAGAGAGAATTGAAAGAGACGCAGTCGGGTCGTCTCTCGAGTGGCAACATCGAGGTCTATAGAATCAACAATTTTGAGAAAGTCCTTGAGATGTTGATTAGGATCTTCGGAACGAAGTCCATGGAATGCGCATCCGCTTTGCACCAACCGGATGGTGTCGGATCGCAAGGGAGTGACATTGGCTCCTTGAGTGAGCTCAATGGTGTTTCGATAGCCATGGTGGCTAGGACGGGAGTAGTCTCCTAAAGTACGGGCTCTAGGAGGTGGTGGTGGTTGTTGTGGTGGTGGGATGTTGGGATCAAGGATATTACCATCTTCCATGATGTCGAATGGTAATGGTTACGAACAAAGAAACGAAGAAAATAGATAGACTAAAGAAAACCTAGAAAAATAAAATAAAAATCTCACTAGAAAGGAATCTAGTGAGTAGACCTATAAAATAAAAATTCAACCTAAACAATAACTATTCCCCGGCAACGGCGCCAAAAACTTGATGCGTGGTTTTGCGACCTTACAACAGGTTTTACCTCTCGAGGGATCTCAAGAGGCTTACAACCCCACCAGGCAGTGTACCTGACCGATGTAGTATAGTGTAGTGGTAAGTACGAGGGATTGATCGTTCTCCACAGGGAATAGTGTCGTTAGGATTGAAAAACTACTCTAATAGGTCTAGGGGTGAGAGAAGATTCTTTTTATGTTTTTATATTTTTATGAAAGCAAGTAAAATCTCGGGTTTGAAGGAGTGGGCAGAATTAGTTGCTAGTCAACTAACCCAAATAACTACGAATGCAAATAATATAAAATAACAGAAAATGAAAAGGTGGTAAAACTTATATGGAGAGAAATGTGTTTACTTAGATTTCCTTACTCCCTAACTATCTTTTACCGGTTGATTAGTGTATATTAATTGCGTGGATGACGGGTGTATTCCTTAATACCAATCGTGGGGTAGCGTACGTACTTCCCCAACTCTACAAGCTCCTACTTCACTCCTATGTCGAGCCGGCTAGGAAGCTCCTAACATGGGATCACTAGAATTCGCTCGTGCATTAAATACAACCATAAAAACCTTAGTACGCATTGGTTCATGCTTCTTAAGACGTTCAAGCAAGTTACCGAATAGGAGGTTAGCCAGTTTTCTTAAGCCTAACATAGATAAACAATCATCCAATACAACTAATAACACACTAATAACCAATAATCAATAGCTAGGTTTCATTAGATCTAAGTAAACACAAGATAAATCTAGCCTAGCATGTTAAACAAAAGACAAGAACAAGATAGAATCAAACAACACATAGACATATTGAATGATTAATTGATAACTTATCTTCAATGTAACATGGAAGATCTCAAGGCAAAAAGCCTTGAAAAAGCTGCTAAAATCGTCTTAGGGTTTCCTCCCAAAAGGTTACACACAAAGTTCCACACAATGACAAAAAATTGCAAAACTATATATAGAGTTTAAGGGCTGACGGCGTCACGTTGTAGATCCTGACGCCGTCACCTCGCCGCTTTTAGGGTTCCCGGATGGCCTTCCTGACGTCGTCCCTCTTTAGACCTCCAAAATCCGCTCTGGCTTATCAAGGCTTGACGCCGTCAAATTAGTGCTTGACGCCGTCCCTCTTTAGCTTAAGTCGTGACGACCTTGATCACATTAAAGGGTGAGGCCGTCATATTTTTCATGCAAAATTCTCTGGCTTATCATGAGTAATTTTCACATCCACCTCTTTTGCCAAGCCATGACGCCGTCTGGACCAATCCCTGACGCCGTCAAAGGTAATTTCCAGCATAATTTTGAGACTTTGCCGTTTTCTTCACTTTTATGCTCCAAAAACGTCCAAAATGCTTCCTTTTCCAGATTTCTTCTCCAAAGTACCTAAAATGACAAAAGGAACGATTTAGGGCAATATTTGATCAAATAAATATGATTTAGGGCTTAAATGACCCCCTAAAAGCGGTACAATTTTCGCTTCATCAATTAGGAATAAGGCTAGATTAGTAGCCCAAGGGTACACACAAGAAGAAAGGATAGACTATGAAGAGGTTTTTGCTCCAGTAGCATGGATTGAAGCCATTAGGTTATTTTTGGCTTATGCTGCATTTATGGGCTTCACAGTTTATCAAATGGATGTCAAGAGTGCATTTTTATATGGTACTATTGAAGAGGAGGTATATGTCTCACAACCTCCAGGGTTTACTGACCCAGACCATCCAGACAAAGTGTACAAGGTAGTTAAGGCTCTTTATGGCCTTCATCAGGCTCCAAGGGCATGGTATGAAACACTGGCTTCCTACTTAATAGAAAATGGATTTCAAAGAGGGAAGATTGATCAGACATTATTCATCAAGAAGCACAAGAATGATCTTTTGCTAGTGCAGGTGTATGTGGATGATATCATCTTTGGATCTACAAGGAAAGAGATGTGTTTAGAGTTTGAGAAGCTTATGCATGATAAGTTTCAGATGAGTTCCATGGGGGAACTTACATTCTTTTTGGGTCTGCAAGTTAGGCAATCATGTGAAGGCATATTTATTAGTCAAGATAAGTATGTTGCAGAGATTCTAAGGAAATTCAAATTTACTGATTCAAAAGTGGCAAGCATACCAATGGACTCTGAGAAGCCACTTCTTAAAGATATAGATGGAGAAAATGTAGATGTACACACATACAGATCTATGATAGGCTCTTTGATGTATCTTACATCATCAAGACCTGATATCATGTTCTCTGTTTGTGCTTGTGCAATATTTCAAGTAACTCCAAAGGTTTCTCATTTAACAGCTGTCAAGAGGATTTTTAGATATCTCAAGGGTCAACCTAGGTTGGGTCTATGGTATTCTAGAGAATCACCTTTTGACTTGGTAGCATTTTCAGATAGTGATTATGCAGGTGCAAGCTTGGACAGAAAGTCAACAACTGGAGGATGTCAATTCCTTGGGTGTAGACTTATCTCATGGCAGTGTAAGAAGCAAACTATTGTGGCTACTTCAACAACTGAAGCTGAATATGTAGCTGCTGCAAGTTGTTGTGGTCAAGTCCTATGGCTTCAAAACAAACTTCTTGACTATGGGTACAATTTCATGAACACTGTCATACATATTGATAATAGTAGTACAATTTGCATAATTAAAAATCTAATGCAACACTCTAAAACAAAACACATTGAAATTAGAAATCATTTTATTAGAGACTGCAATGAGAAAAAGTTGATTCAAGTTCTTAAAATTGATTCTGATCACAACTTTGCAGATCTTCTCACAAAAGCTTTTGATGTTGGAAGGTTTCAGTACTTGGTAGCAAGTATTGGGATGCTTAATCCTCAATGATTTAAAACTCTGTGTTTTTGTATATAAATTTTTGTTTGTACTGCTAGCATTGTTAATTACTACTGTTACTGAAAAGTTTGTACTGCTAGTACAAATTTTGAATGTTCAGTTCATACTGTTAGTCATATATTGATACTGCTATAAGACAAATGCTTTGCATTTTGTTTCTTGGTTTTGGACTAACAATTTCAGGTATGAACATTGAGCACAAAGGAAGTTTTAAGTGAAATGGAAGCAGCAGAATGATTATCTTAGTTGCTGACATAATAGATTTATGATGGACTGAGTTTGGGAATTCATTAACAAAGGTTTACACCTAAGTTAATTGATTCTTTAAAACTTCTTTCTTGAAACCAGATTATGATGTTTCACATTGACTTGATGACTCAGTTGGTCAGATAGTAACTGACACAACTCACTTTCTATTATTTTATACTTTAAATAGTATAATGAGTAAGTCTAAGGACATCTGATAGAAAGAACAACGAACAAATGTGCATCTAACACTTGTGTTAGAAGACACAATTGTCATGAGCTGGAAAACCTGTCAAGAAAGCCCTTTGAATGGGTTTATCTTTACACAGGCAGTTATTTATAACTGAAAACATTGGTTCTCACACAACCAGAGGTTAATTTAAACCGAATTCTTGATTAAGTGTCTGTTATACACTTAATCCCTTCAAAATGGTTGTTAAGCAGTATGATTTTTCAATAATAAAATCATATTCATACTGCTATGTCAAAAGTTTCTTAAAAAGGATTTTCAAAGAGGCTCAGAAAAACCATCAAATGATGGACAATGAGTCAATGCCCCATGAATCACCTCTCACAGGAGTTAACACACCTGGAAGTGATGAGGGCAGCAAATAAACTCTTAAGGAATTGATGGCTACATGTACAACATTGTCTGAAAACATGTTCTAATTGGTAGATCAGATGATGGTGAGAGATCTTCCAAACATGGGAGGAAATGATAAATCTCAGGGGAGGAAATATTTTGATACATGGTGAGAGATCTACCAATCTCAGGGGAGGAAGATTAACCAATAAGGGAAGAAAAGATTGTGGTTGTGTATGCTCAGAATCAGGGGAGGAAACTCAAATTGATCAAGTTAAAGAAAAGACAAGAGCATACAAGATGAAGATGTCAGCTTTTTGAGAAGCTAACATGTCTTATTATTCAGCCAATAATAAGAACAAGTATTCAGTTGATGAATACTGGGAATAATCTTTTTCAGTTGATGGAAACTGGGAATAAGCTCTTCAAATGAAGAAAGTTCAAATGAAGATTCTGGAGTATTATATATATTCAGAAGGGATGAAGCATTCAAATGGAGAAAGTTCTATCTAGGTTCTTTCAGTTTCAATTTCAGTTTACTACGTTTGTTCATCACTTGAAAAGGCATGCTGGAAGAAGACTTCTTGGAACAAGCATCCAAGATACACAGCATCATTGCCTCTTATAATTCCTCCATCCAAGGAAATTGCACCATCTTTTATTCAAGGTATTGATTGTGTTCAAGACAAAGAAAGATGATGTTATTACTGAAAGAGATTCACAGAAAGCAGATGAGTTAGACAGAAAGATATTTAATCTTGAAGAACAAAGGAAAGCTCAGATCAAGAGTCTGACTATGAAGTGTTTGAAAGATCCTCACAATCAGAATTTAATTCAAAAGAAACATGTTGATTTGGGATAAATCACAAGTTTAGGGGAGGATTGTTGGGAATTAAATGTTCTGAAGATTAGTACTGCTGAGAAGAATACTCTAACAGTACTAACTGCTAGTGTATATCTGAAGACTTCTCAAGTTATAACTAACAGTACTAACTGAAGTTAGTACTGCTAGTACAAACAAAGGTACTGCTAACTCCTATTGCTGGATGGATAAGTGTCGCGTATACTACTGCTGGTTGGATAAGTATAAAAAGATATTTGTGTATAAAAGTCAAGTATATACGGTAGATAATATCTTTGATTTGTAGTCAGTCAAACAAGTTGTAAACATAGATACATGTTGTATCTTAGCTACTGACACACTCAACACATGCAAAGCAAGTAGTTCGACAAGACTTATCATTTATTGTAAAGATCTTCTTTGAACTATAAAAAGAAGATCTTAGACTAGATATTATGTGTGCTTAATTCATATGCTTAGAATATCTATCAAGAACAAAGAACACAACTTATCATAGAAATCATAAGTCATAGAAACATATAAATTCAAGGTTTTTGTAACCCTAGTGATAGTGAAGATCACTCGTATTATTTTCAATAATATTGAATCGTTTGGTATTAAACTTTCATTGTTCATTATTCATTACACAAGCATCACTATTCCATTTCCAATAACAAATAACCTTCTAAGTGTGGTTAAGTAGATTCCGCATACTTAACCATATTAACTCAAAGTATCACATACACAAGTTACAAAGGACTAACATCCTTAAAGTGTATCAATTCACCTCTCACCTACTATGGCTGATATTAATGTGCCCCAGCTAGTCGATAAAAAGGGTGGAAGCTTTTCAGCTGTTGCCCCCAGACTTGAAGCTGGAAAATTCAGCAAGTGGAAAAAGCGAATGCTTTGCTACTTGACTGGTATGGAACCATACTACATCACTTGTGTCAAAGAAGGTCCTTATGTCCCAAAGACTGATGAGGGGCTAAACAAGCCTGAAGCTCAGTGGACCATTGATGAGAGAAGGGTGGTCAATCAAGACCAACGCCTGAAAAGCATCATTATATCTTGTCTTCCTGACGATATAATGGAATCAGTCATCAACTGTTCAACAGCCAAGCAAACTTGGGATGACTTGATCAATAGCTTTGAAGGTCCCCCAGATACCAAGGAAAACAGGATCATGGACCTGAAACTTGAGTACAACACTTTTAGAGCAAAGGACTCTGAAAGTCTCTCTCAGACATATACCAGATACAAGACCCTGATAAACGAACTATCAAATGATGGTGTAGTTTTGTCTAAGCATGAGACAAATGTTAGCTTTGTCAACAGTCTCCCTGAGAAGTGGCTAAACTTCTCACAAGGCCTCAGGAATGCTAACCACATTCAGACCCTTGAGCTCCCTGAGATCTATGGGAAGTTTGTCTATGAAGACAACTTAATCTCTAGGAGATACCCAGACTCAAAAGCTCTTGAGACCAAAAAGGCCTTGACCTCCTCACCCATATCAACTGCCTTTTATTATAATAGTGTTGTGCAGGATTTTCAAGAGGATTCTGAAGATGAGATTGATGAAAGAACTGGTGATGAGTACCTAAATGATTTAAACTTGGAATTCCAAGAAAGGGCACTTCTTGCTAATTCAAAACGTTTCATCAAAAGAAATCAGTCCAACTTTTCAAAAGCTAAAGCAAATGAAACCACTGAATGTTTTAATTGTGGTAAAAAGGGTCATTTTGCTAGAGACTGTTATTCAAAAACCATCTTAGAACCCTCTTACAAATTTTCTGGAAACAGTTCCTCAGGAACTCGCAAGTTTCAACCTAGAATGCTTCAGTCGACCCAACATTTTCAAAACAATAATGTTCAAAATGGTCAAAAAGACTTTGAAGCTAAATATAGGAAAGCTAAGGCTAAACTTGCACTTCTTTAAACTAATCCCTCAATGTCTTAGGCTGCTCAAACTTCCAAACTTGTTCAGACAAAGAACAAGGTTCTTGTAGCAGAAGCTTATGACTGGGATGAAGAAGAGGACTCCTCAGAAGATGAGGAAATTAGAGTGAGTGCACTGATGGCACTTTCTGAAGGTGATCAGGTGGCTGTTGGAAAAAGCCATGCAAAGAATGGAGAGTGGGTGAACATAACCATGAAGAAGGTAAACACTTTACTTTCTATGGATGATGATTCTGACTGGCAGTCCTATATGAATTATATTTGTGTAGATCTTAAGTTTGTTGAAGAACAAAGGCTTAACCTGCTTTCAAAATATAACAATCTTGTGTTAGAATTGAATAAATGTAGAGATGAATTGCTTGTACTAAAACAAGCCAAGTTAGAAAATATTACACTACAAATTCAAAACACTGAGATTTTAAAGCAAAATCAAGCTCTTCAAAATGAACTTAACAAAGAAAAGGCTGTCATTGAAGGCTGGACTAAAAAGAACCCCAAGGTTTTTGATACTGTGGGTTTAATTCCTAAGAAAACTATAGGAATTGACCAACTCACTGAAACCCCCAGTGAGAGTCACAGTGAAATGGCCTTTGTTCCAACTGGCATATCTTTTGAGCAAGAAATGCAACCCAAGTCAAATGACTGGATTGTTAGGGACAACCCAGTTAGTAAGTTACCAAACTTTGAGACTGGAAAAATCTTGCTTCCTGAAAGTCAGGCTCTGAAAAATATGCTTGGACTCTCTGACCAACCCAGTAGTACTGAGTCAGTAAATGAGTCTGAATCAGAATCATATCCACCACTCCCACCTCTGAATATCCTTCAGGGTGCTGCACCAAGCTCAGACCTCCCACCATTGGTCTACTCTCAGTATTCTCCAAAGGAGAATCCATGAATGGGAAAAACCCTCCTGAAAAGGCAAACCCCTGAAGTCTCAGTACATACTGATGACTCATCAACTTCAGTCCCTTCTGAAGTAAATACTGAAAGCCCTGACTCAAAAATTGATCAGTTGGCTGAGCTTGTCAGGAAGCTGAGTGAGAAGATTGAATCTTCTGAGAAACCTTCTCAATCCAAGAAGAAGGAACCCAAATCAGCTTCCTCAAGCACCAAACCAAAACCCTCCAAACCCCTGAAAAGATGTGAGCTATGTCACTTTACCAATCATTTCACTGATGATTGTTATAGAATCCTTTACTGCATGATTTGCAAAAAGGAAGATCACAGGACCTCTAATCACAAATCTTACACAGCCACATCAAAGATGGCAGGCTTTAAAGCTCAGGCTTTAAAATACCCTTCTGATTCTAAACAGAAACAGAAACAAAAGGCCTAGCCTTTTGCACCTTGCCCTCACTGTGGATTCAATGACCACCTACCTAAGGATTGTCTGATGAACAATAGTTGTGAAATTTGTGGTGATCCCACTCATGACACCTCAGGACATGAAAAGGTCATTCAGACCAGAAGAGGTATGACCAAGTCATCCTCTCAGTCTACTAAGTCTACCTCTGCAATCAAATGCAAAATCTGTGGTAACTCAGTCCACTCAACCACTGACCATGAATAAAGTGTCACTTTTAGTAAGACCTCCAAAGTCAAGCCCTCCAAGATGTGGAGTCCTAGAAAGAACTAACTCAGTTTACCATTTGTGCAGAGGCATGCCAGGGAGCCTGTTTGGCATCTAGATAGTGGATGTTCAAGGAGCATGACTGGTATGAAAGATTATCTGCACAAATATGTGGATGAATCAGGACCCAAAGTGATATTTGCTGATAACTCATCATGTCTCACTGAAGGTTATGGCTCAGTAAACTGCAATGGTATAGTCTTTACTAGGATAGCTTATGTTAATGGTCTTAAATACAATTTGATCAGTGTCAGTCAACTATGTGATGCAAAATACATAGTTCAGTTTGATGATAAGCAAGGAACCATCTTCAATGTAAATAAGGAAGTTGTCCTTATTGCACCAAGAAGACAAGATGTTTATGTGTTAGACATGTCCAGTCTAACTCAGAATGGAACTTGTCTCTTTACTAAGGCCACTGAAACCCTCAACAGGCTTTGGCATAAGAGAATCTCCCACCTGAACTTCAAAAACATAAACAATCTTGTGAAACAAAACAAGATCCTTGGCTTACCATCACTTGTGTTTTCAAAGGATAAACCATGCTCTGCCTGTGAAAAAGGTAAACATCATAGAGCATCCTTTAAAACCAAAACAAACTTTTCCATCAGGAACTGCCTTCATCTTCTCCATATGGATCTCTTTGGGCCCATCAGTCATAGATCCATTAACCATGAGAAGTATACTCTGGTCATTGTGGATGAATACTCAAGATACACTTGGGTTTACTTCCTGATCAAAAAGAGTCAGGCAGCTGAAACAATCATGTCCTTTTTCAGGAACATTGAAAATCAAAATGACATCAAAGTCAAACAGATTAGGACTGACAATGGAACAGAGTTCAAAAACTATGAACTTGAATGTTTCTGTGATGAGAAAGGAATTTCCCAAAAATTTTCCTCTCCTTACACACCTGAACAAAATGGTGTGGCTGAAAGGAAAAATAGAACACTCATTGAAGCAGCTAGGACAATGCTAAATGGATCAGTCCTTTCCAAACACTTCTGGACTGAAGCAGTAAAGACTGCCTGTTACACACAAAACAGATCCATCATTGTCAAGAGACATAGCAAAACCCCTTATGAGTTATTCAAAGGAAGGATCCCTAACATCAGCTACTTTCATGTCTTTGGGTGTCCTGTGTTTATTCATAACCACAAGGATCACTTAGGGAAATTTGATGCCAAAGCTGATGATGGATACTTCCTAGGATACTCTCTTGTCTCAAAGGCCTTCAGGGTGTTCAACACTAGGAGACAGCAAACTGAGGAAACATTCCATGTTACCTTTGATGAAAGCACTGATGCAATCAGTGTCTCTAACACCTCAGTGGAAGAGATAGGCATTGATGATTCATCAAAATACCCTCCTGATGAACATCATCCTGATAATGGTCCTTCCACTTAGTACCAAGCAAATGCTGACATCTCCTATTACATCATCCCTCACAACCTTCCTTACCCAACCATCACTGAGTTTGATGAAGCACGAAGAAGTACTGATGCAATCATTCAGTCTGTACACAGTGCTCAGGAACCAAATAATCACAGTGATGAGTCAACCCACTCAGACACTCAAGATGCTGAAGATCATCATGTGTCTGATCCTGACCCTACCCATCAGGCCTCCTCAAGTTCTAATCAGTTCCCAAGACCTCAGGACAGTTGGACTAGGTCTCAGGATATAGAACTTGTGAATATAATTGGAGAGCCTACTGAAGGCATGCTCACTAGAAGCATGGCTGCACAACTAAGAGCAGCCTCAGCCAATGAATGCCTATTTTTGGACTTCATCTACACAATTGAACCCAAAAGTATCAAGGAAGCACTTAATCATCCAAGTTGGGTTCAGGCCATGCATGATGAACTAGAACAATTTGACAGAAATAAGGTAATGACCTTGGTCAAATGTCCTGAAGATGTTTCAGTCATTGGCATGAAATGGGTTGTTCAAAAACAAATCTGATGAAAATGGCATAGTCATTAAAAACAAAGCCAGACTTGTAGCCAAAGGCTATAACCAACAAGAAGGCATTGACTATGAAGAAACATTTTCACCAGTGGCAAGGATGGAAGCCATCAGGATCTTCCTTTCCTTTGCAACCTACATGAAATTCAAGGTGTACCAAATGGATGTTAAAAGTGCATCTTAAATGGGTCACTGAAAGAAGAAGTTTATGTTCAGCAACCTCCTGGATTTGAAAGCCATGAGTTTCCTGACTATGTCTGCAAGCTTATCAAAGCCCTATATAGACTGAAACAAGCTCCCAGGGTGTAACAACTCGTAATTTCCAGATTTATTTCTATACGAGATTATCTCTGTTTTTCATTTACGAACCTTTCCGGACTCTTTTGACTCTAAAACGTGAAATCTATCTCGCGAAACGTGAAATTTGTACACAACGCGTACTGGCACAACCGACGAATTGATTTGATTATTTTATTATTCATGAGGAACGAGGCGTATGAATAGTCGTTTTTATTGGAAAAATTATTCTGAGCGCAGTGGTGAAATTCTCGTGTCTTGAACCGATCGTTTGCTATCTTAAACGAGCCCTGAGCCTCATTTCAAGGAAGATTGCTAAAATAACAGATTTGGTCCCTGAACTAAAGTTTCACTGCCTTCCCTAAACTTTAGTTATTGACAGTTTGGTCCTTAGGGTTTACACAACCCTAACCCTACTCTATACACTACTCTATATAAACACACTTATAAAATTTTTAGGGTTATATTTCATTTCTTCTCTTCCAGCCGACAATCCCTAACCTCCCATCTCTCCTCTCTTTTCCGGCCCCGAATCCGGCCACCGGAGCTCCACCTCCGGTCACCACCTCTCACCGCCACCACCAAACTTCACCCCTTAAAATCCTTGTTTCATTTCTGCTGTGCACGCGCCAAGAAACCCTCCTCCTCCACCACTGCCGCCACGTTCTCTCTTTTTCCAGCATCACCGACGCGCCATCATCTCCACCGCCTTGTCCTCTCGCTCTCTTCTCGACTTGGTAAACCGAGAAAGCCGTTTTATATATTTTCTTTTATATATAACCGATTATTATTGTTATTGTTTTTGGATAATCAATGTTGTGTCGATTCGTTTTTGCTCGTGGATTTAAAACAAGATTATTAGTTTTATGATTTAAAAACCGGATTAAACTTTGAGATAATAAATTCGTGTGGTTAAAAACAAGTAATATCGTGTTTGCTTCGTCTTTGATCTCGGGTTGTGTCTCAGTTGAGACTTGATTTTGGTTATGGATGATTAATAGTTTTGATATTGATGTGGTCCTAGTTTTGTGTTCTTGCGTGTTAAGTTGTGCGGACCGATTCACAACTGAGACCTTCCATGGTCTCGGCATAATAGAGTGATATGTTCTTGATGTTGAGTGTTGTTCGGCTCACAAAGCCACCCACGAGGGTGTTGTTGGGTTTGTAGAAGTTGAGCCGAGACCAAAGTGGTCTCGGAAATGGTCTTTGTGGTCGGGTCGTTTGTTGTCGTTGTTATGTTGTTGTTGTTTTGATGTTTGGTGCTCGACAAGGGTGTGAAGCTGAGACCCCTTGGTCTCGGCATAACAAAGTTATAATGTGCTCGTTTGTTTATTTTGGTCTTGGCGAGGTAAAAGCAAATTTTGGTTCGATTTAGTTATGTTAGAGTCGTGGGTTGCAGTTGGATTCGAGTTGGGTTTAGCAGCCCATAGGGGCACATTTTGGTTTGAATTTGGGCCGAAGCCCATGAGTTGTGGTTATGTGGACCAAAACACATAAAGGTTATAAAACGGGTTTGGTTAGTTAAATTTACCTAAGTAAATTTGTAGTAATATTTCGAAATATTAAACGTGAACTAACGATATCTGTTTGATTTGACAATAATACTCATTAGTACGTTTCGGGTAATATTTGGAATTGTGATTTGAAATTGAATACGGATGTTGATTATTATACTTGGACGTTTGGAAAATCATGGATCGTTATCGGGTGTACAACATTAGATATTGGACTTATTGAACATTTTGAGACATGAGACGGTATAATATATTAAACTCGAAAAGACTTTAATATATTAAACTCGGACCGGACACAAAATCTTCAATAAAACCAAAACTAATATTTACAAGAATAATAGCGAGACATAAACTTGTTAAATATTGTAATTCCAGTTCGATTAATCCAAGTCTCGACGACTCGAGAAAAACTAGTTTTATTAGTTAATTTTTTTTATAAAACGATTATGTTTTATACAAGTTATTTGGGATAACGGGGTAAATGTCAAAACGTACAAACTGAGTTAATTGAATTGAGGTGTTTGTTTGTCGTAAACGTCTAGAGTTGTCTTCCTTGGTTTGAATTCTCGTCAGTATTCTCTCGAGTTTGTTGATGTCTCCTCTCTTCGGCGTGAGTTGTCTGTCGAGTCTATGTCTTCTTACCACACCACACGAAACCTGAAACTAAACTTTTGATAAGTTTTGAAAACTGAGTAATCCACGAAAACTACGACACGCTGTCTTTTATAGACTTTATTATTTTGCGAGACGTGTTTTGAGATGATCGTATACGTATTAGGTTGTGCCGATCCTCGACCGTTGCGTACCGCCGTGCTTGTACCCCGTGTACCGTCGTGCCGTATGTTTTGAGACCGTTGTGATATGCTCTAGATGCCAGTTGTGTCTGTTGTGATTCCTGCATTGCTGTGGCTAAGGTGAGTTCATGGCCCCTACTTTTACCGGTTTTATAACTATTTTCGGGGGAGAATACATGCTCGCTTTTAACTAAACTCATGACTGTTTATTTGGAATACGTGAACTGGTCGCTCTATTTTGACTATTTGGCTGATATATTTGATCTGGTTATTTGATGGCATTACGTGATTTCTTTGGTTATTTGATGGCATTACGTGATTTATCTGGTATTCATACGTGAAAACATTTAAGCTATTTTGAATGGACCTAACCGTCGTTTTGGATTTGCTATATCTTGTTGACTGGCTAAGGGTTAGACTTGCGGTAGATGTTGACTTAGTCTAGGGTAGCAATCCCTTGCTATAACTGTGATGCCTAGCTAAGAATAGATATCTGCTTACGGCCTAGACCAGGGTAGCAATCTCTTGCTATAGCCATGTTGCCTGGCTAGAGTCGCTTAGGGCCCTACTTGAGATCTCGTTTTGATATTGGAATGATTGGTTTTGGAAGTATTATTAGAACTCGTGGTTTTCATCGATCTTAGTCCAGTGTAGCAAATCCCTTATCTTGGTCCACTATTATATTTTTTCTTAATCCGTGATCTAGGCAGTGTTAGCCTACGTTAGACTTGACTTGCTTGCGAACGATGATTTGAACTTGAAAACCTTTTGGTTTAACCACACTGTTTTAACTAAAACCTATGAACTCACCAGCGTAAGCTGACCCTTTTAGCATGTATTTTCAGGTTTTAGATGATAGCTTATTTCTGAAGGCGCTTGGCAAGGGGCATGGTCATAGATGACTTTGATGTTTATAATTGGGACTGATTTACTTATTTTATGGGCCTATTTCCGCACTATTTTCAAATGATGTAAATTTAATACTTTGGATAATGATTTTTCTTCTAAACGGTTGAGATAAAACCGTTCTTGGTAACTTGTGTTGTGATACAAATTTAGTAGCACCCCAGTGACATGTATGCTTCCGCTGGACCTGATTTTCGGGGTGTTACACAGGGCATGGTATGAAACTCTCTCAGCCTTCCTGATCTAAAATAAATTTGTCTGAGGCAAGATAGACAACACATTGTTTATCTATAGGACAAATAACGATGTCATACTTGTACAAGTATATGTTGATGACATCATCTTTGACTCAACAAGTTATAAACTTTGCAAACAGTTTGAAAAACTGATGGCAAAAAAATTTGAAATGAGCATGATGGGAGAATTGACTTAATTCCTTGGACTGCAAATCAAGCAGACTGATAAAGGAACCTCTATCAGTCAAGAGAAGTATGTCAGGAGCCTACTAAAGAAGTATGAGCTCAGTGACTGTGCCTCAGTAAAAACTCCCATGGTTCCACCAAACAACCTTGGTCCTGACCTTACTGGAAAACCAGTGAATCAAACTCTTTTTAGAGGAATGATTGGGTCACTGATGTATCTACTTGCATCAAGGCCTGACATTCAATTCTCAGTGTGCTTATGTGCCAGTTATCAATCTGACCCAAGAGAATCTCATCTCACAGCTGTGAAAAGGATACTCAGGTACCTGAAAGGTACTCCAAACCTTGGATTATACTATCCAAAATGTTCAGGCTTTGATCTCAAAGGATACTTAGACTCTGACTATGCTGGATGCAACATGGACAGAAAAAGCACCTCAGGCTCCTGCCAAATCCTTGGTGGGAAAGTAGCCTGTTGGAGTGCTAAGAAGCAACAATCAGTTGCCATGTCCTCAGCTGAAGCTGAATATGTTGCAGCAGCCAGTTGTTGTGCAAATGTACTCTGGATGAAAAGTCAACTCAGTGACTATGGAATTCAGTACAAGATGGTTCCCATCTTTTGGGATAACACAAGTGCAATTGCCATCTCTAACAACCCTGTTCTTCATCAGAGAACAAAACACATTGATATTAGATATCACTTCATCAGGGACCATGTCATGAATGGTGACATTGAATTACACTTCATTCCTACTGAATATCAGCTAGCTGATATATTCACCAAACCGTTGGATGAACCAACTTTCACAAGACTGAAAGCTGAATTAGGAATGTTGGATATTGAGATTCAGTCCACTGATTGAATCCATCCAACTAAGTGTAAATTCTGAAAACCCCAGGTCCCTGACTCAATGTGTTCCTCAGTGAAAAAGATCACTGAATCACCTACCCTGAACCCTTGAACCTCAGGAACTAAACCCAAGTCCTGAACAAGCAGGTTCACTGAATGAAGAGTCATTCAGGGCCCTCAGAAGACATTCAATGCTAACTTAAATGCTCTAAGTATCTAGTTAGTAAATGTCCGAGGTTGTTAATTGAATTCTTATTTAATATAAGAATATTTGTTCTTTTGCCTTTCTGGCATACACCTCATGGGCCCCCACTTTCCCACTTGGCATTTAATGCCTCTCCAATCACATAACAGATATGTGATGACTCAACCCTGCAAATCACACTTTTTGCAGACGGCACAACTGTTCACCTCGACAGTTGCGCAAAACAGGGAAAGTGGAGTGGTTGAGCATTAAATGCGGATCTCAAACGTTTTTATACAAAACAGTTTTCAAAAATCTCTTTTGAGAAATTAAAAACCGCTTAATGCCCAAAACACCCTCCACTCCACTTCCCTATAAATACCCCCAAACCAAATAACACACACACGTTTTTTAGAAAATCTTAAGCAAATTCTTGCCCTTTTTCTTTCAAAAAAAATAAATAATCGTGTGTGTGTTTTTAGTCTTTAGAAACCCAGAACATCTTTGTAACCCAGACTTACCAAACAAAAAGGGCTACTTCTAAAGCTATCACATACGCCCCAAATGTGGAATTCCTCATCGAGGGCGTAGACATGACCAAGAACAACGTGGTAGGAAACTTTGCCTACCCCCAAAAGTTTTGGGCGTACAAGAATGTAGTTAAATACCTTCAAAACTGCTTTCTTGCTACGGCGTTCACAAAGACCCCCTCAGTCATATACAATGACTATTTGAGGGAATTCTGGTGTACAGCAGTGGCAACTAGCCCTGAAGACACCAAAGACTCAATTATCAAGTTCTTAGTGATGAATGGGAGAAGGACCCTCTCCCTAGATTACCCAACCTTCATCAAGGCCACAGGTCTTGATTTCACTAAGAACTATGAGTCCAACCCCACTGACCAAGAAGTAAAGGCCGAATTGCATTTACTAGGGCCACATGACCCAAAACAACCTGATGTGGCCTCAGGATCCCTTTTGGCCAAAGCGCCTTTCGTCAAAACCTGGTTCCATCCTGTTTGGAGGATCCTGATGACTTTTGTCATTCAGGTCCTTGGGGGAAATAAATCCTCCACGGAGCAATTGAACTCATCACAACAATTGATGGTGTTCAGTCTCCTGGAGGGTTGAAAAATTGACATCGGAGGAATAATCTTCCGTGACCTCGTGGCCAAGCTCTTAGGAAAATCTAGGCAAAAACACATGTCTTACCCTAGGTTCATTTCCTGTGTGCTTCAGGATTTACTTGGCTCTGATTATATTAGGCCTGACGCTCAAGGATCTAAACCTGACGTCCTACACAAGGACAATTATACGAGTGGCATTACTGAGGTACAACCAGTCGCCCTGACCGAATACATGTTGGTAATCATTCAGGGTGCAAACGCTATCTCACCCATTCCTTCTCCTACAAAGGAGAAGAAGAAAAAGAAGGCAGGGTCCAAGAAGGTGGTTAAACCCAAATCACTCGTCCTTGAGACCTCTGCCTCAGAACCCAAAGAAGGGGAAACAATGGCCAAGACCTCAGAGACACCCATCATTGAGACCCTCTTGACCTTAAAACAAACGCCAACGGAGGGTACTGAGAAATCATCATCAGTATCCTCAGGCAAAACCCTTCCTCATGGCTCTACTGACATACACAAGTCAGTGGGGTCAGGAACCTCCACCCAATCACATCCCGATGAAGGTACTGATAAATCACAATCTGTGCCTGAAGGAGTAAAGGGTCCTGAATCCTCGGTAGGGCAGCACTACTCTACTGAGAAGGGGACCCACACCCAATCACATCCTGTTCACGGCTCTGAGAAATCATACTCAAAGTCTCAGGGAGTCAAGGACCCTAAATCCCCAAAAGGGCAGTACAACCCTGATGGGAAGGGGTCCATCAACAATCTCAAACTGTGCCTAGTGATAGTACTGGAAAAAACCCACCAGTCCTTGAAGGCGCACATGGGGACAAAGACTCAGGGGGCATGCAACCAACTACTGATATGGAACCACAACCCCCTCAAGGCGGATCCATTCCCTCGGGAACTGACTCCAAAAGCCAGGCTGAGCAAACCCACTTAGTTATTATGGCAAGGTCAGGACCTGGCCACACCCAGTTACAGATTCAGTCCATGGCAGATTTTCAGGCTATTCTCTTTTCTGATGATGAGCTCAGCAATGACAGTGAGGAAGAAATTTTTGAGGCAGGTGATGATCTGGACACTGATGCTCAACCCACTGAACAATCGCATCAGTCTTCTCCACCACAGGCTGAAGAATCAGCATCTCAGGCTGATCATTCATCGGACTCTGAATCATCCTGCCCAGCCAACCTCAGGAAGTATGACAATATTCTTCCTCTCATTGAAAGACAGTTGGTCAAGTTCTTGCAGAAAGCCAACAATGCTCTTTTTCAAGGGCTCACTGAAGAAATCTTTGATCAACATTGTGAAGCTGCAGTTCATTATGTCAACCTGAAGGAATCCGTTGAAGCTTATCATGATGACATTAATGAGCAACAATCAGGGATTTCCTACTCCTTGACAACTCTTGATCAAAACCTTAAAATGTTCAACGCTACTCTTTCCAACATTACGAAGAGCGTTGCAACTATTCAAGAGTCAGTAAAAGATGACCCTGAGCTCAACAAGAAGATTCTTCAGGCTTCTAAGACCTATCAGCAACAGTCAGCTCAGTTCACTGAGCTTGTTGGTGCGCGCGTGTGTCGTTGCGGTTTAGCAGTATTAATGCCTACTCAAGTTTTAAATTTATATTTAGCCGACTTATCAATAACACACACACTTAACGAGCAGTGTACCCGGTCAGTATGAATATAATGGTAAGTAGAGTGTCGATCACTAGGAGTGGAACGTATTATCTAGTTATTCTAATCAGTATTTTAATATCTTAAGTCAATTATACAACCTAATCTAACGCAAGGGGGTTCAGCCTGAGAGACTGGCACGTTTTGGTTGCAATTAAATAATAAAATAAACTAACGAACACGAATCAGCGATAAGCACGCACGTACACAAATAAATACTTGAGACAATAAGAAGACCTGTCCTGATAATTAAGTAGCTTGTCACTTGTTTTATTGCTAGTTTTATATGAAGTGTATGTAATTAACCCTTTCTCGTTGGCTCTAATCTTATCGGCGAGTAAACCCTTAATGATTACTTATGTCTAAAAGTTATTCCTAAGTGATCAAGTTAGTAATAACCGTGGGAGCAATATGATCTTCCGTAGTCACATACGACAAGCCACTAATAGACACAGAGGTTATCAATGCACTAATAAAAGTCACCAAAGACATCAACATATAAACTTTAATTAATGGGAAAGCAGTTTTAAGGGAGTGCAACCTTTCCGTTGTCACATTACACAAGCCACCAATCCTGATGAATTAAAGTGTACTAATACAATGAAACAAAACTACTTAATGAATTAAACACATGCAGGACCTTCTTACAGCTCTTGTATCTTTGTTCGGGTGTGTCTTGTGCTGCCTATTCGTCTGAATTCGGCCTTAGGTTTTCTGGTCTTCGGTCTTCTTCTAAAACTAGGGCTCTTGAAATTCGTCTGGTCTTGGGTATTTATAGTTTCTGTCTGAGGTAAGATGCGGCGCATTGAATAAGTAGATGCGGCGCATTGACTTAACTTCACGTGGGGTCCAAGGTTATTATATTCCAGAATATTCGTACACCGCCTTGAGATGCGGCGTATCTTCATAACTGTATGCGGCGCATGTCTTCTTGTATCTTGGATCGAAACTGGTGAAATCTTGATAGTGATGCGCCGTATGTAAGAAGTATAATGCGGCGCATCTGGAGTAGAACAAGTTGGTTCTTCTTCGTTGACCAAAGTTTCATATGCAACGCATGACAGAATTGCATGCGTGCATTCTTCAAAGTCAGGCAATGGTCTTCAATCTCTTCATTTCAGCAACCTTTTCCAATCTTGATCATTTTTCTCCATTTTTAGTCCATAATAGCTAAGTTTCACCAAATGCTTATTTTTAACTGAGAATTACAAAAGTAAACGATTAAGTATCAATTCTCATACATAATATAATAAAACAAGTCAAATAAATAGGATAAATGATGATAATAAAATGTACTTATTTGAGTTCATCAAATATCCCCCCACTTGAACTTTATTTGTCCCCAAGTAAACCTTAGAATTAATCTTATGAAAATGTATCCTAAAAGATATTAGGATTTATTTTTATATTTAAGCATGTATTCATTATTGTCATAATCACACAACCAAACACTTAACGAATTAGGAATAAAATAAAATATTTCGATCAAAGCAAATCTAATCGTTTAACTGTCCAGTCGTGACGAATATTCTATCATAAGCTTGGCAAGTATACGTATCTCCCCCACTAAAGTCAAGGAATAACAAGTCTAAAGCGGTAAAAAGGGTTTTGAGGTTTAAGGGTTAATCATTCTTCTTAATCTCTATTGATCTCAAATTCCAGAAAAGGCGACAAAATCACAAATACATGATCGAATCCACGAACACGATACTTGCAATTGCTCAAATCCTTAACTCGAATAGGCTAAAGATAGGACCAAGTAATCTTCACCAATAATATTATATAAAAAAGGGCGACAAAATCATAAATACATAGCCGAATCCACGACTACGATACTTAGGATTGCTCAAATCCCTAATCTCAATAAATCAAAAGTTTGGATAAAGAATAATATAGGGTATGGATAATATTTGGGATACAAATTGATGTAAAATGAAAAATAAACAAAACAAATAAATTAAAATCCTAAGTGTGGTTAATCACTATCCCAACCATCCCATGAATAAGACTCATATCATAGAATAACTCACGCTTTAACACTTGAAACACACGCTTTAGGTAGACACGAATTATACTCAACAAGATCTCAATCAAGGAATAACCTTTAGTTGGCGTTCCCATAACGTTCAACTCCCATTCAATCCATAAATATAATGTACAACAACTAGTGGTGATATCGACCACTTAATACAAAACTTTACATAAGTTTGGTTAAAACAAACATCCAACTTTTTTTTTTTTTTTTTTTTTTTTTTTTTTTTTTTTTTTTTTTATTTATTTTATTTTTTTAAACTTGAAACATAAACATAGATATGTAAAATTTCACCACATCACTATAATGATAACTCTGGATAATTTTTCCATACTTTTCATGACTTCAGAAATAACGGTAATAGTGAAAGTAGTAAACAAACAAAAAACAAACTCAAAGATATACAATATTTACTTTCACCCCCAATTGCATTGTGCAATTTCCTGACTCAACCAAAGATAATGAATTACGCACGCGAACACAGGTAATGTAAGGAAACACACTTTGCCTAAAGCAATTAACCAACCACGGATTTTAATCTAAAGGGTAGGCTAAGGTGTAAGGGTGTAACGAAACATTATAACAAAGGTGTAAGAAACGAAAGGAATGGCTCTGAGTGTTTTTCTAGGGTATCTTACTCTAAAAGTGAGAGTAACAAAAGGGTTTATACGGGGGTTAACTAACCAGTGTAGTTAGCTAATATCACATAACATATACAGGCTATTTGGGTGTAATCCTAGAAATTTACCAATTTAGACAAGTCATTCCAATTATATAAATAATACTCATTATGGTGGTCTCGAATAGTATACAAGCCAAGTTCTAAAGTTTACAAGTCACCGGCACACTCATAGATTTGTGAATTTTGAAAAGTTCACAATTTTTGAAAATAACGTCATGTGTGCAGCTATGCAACTTAGATCTTAAACAAAAACATGCTAAAAATTTTAAATTTTGATATATTAAGCGCATTTTAAGCATAATTTTTGAAAAAGTTTAGGACAAGTAAGTGTTCTAATTCTCCAATCCCCCCACTTAAGTTAAACAACGTCCTCGTTGTTTGTATCAAAGGTTAAAAACTGGAAAATAAAAGAATTAGAACAGAAAAACTCCCCTGAGATTTGCTCGGTATGATCCTCCATTAGTATAAGAGCAAAAATCAACTTCCTCGTGGATGAGAACGTTTAAGCTTCATATTTGATGTATCCACAGGAAATGCAGGAATCTATAATACCATCAAGACTTAAACACACCTGAGTTAAGAAAGTTCAAACTTGCATAATACATTAGTAGTTAGTAAAAATAAAATGTAAAAATTAAAACTGAAAATCATCAGGTCAGTCGATGCGCCGTATCTTATGGAAGAAGATACGCCGTATCGAGCCTGGAATAAATACGAATCAGAATAAAAGATGCGTCGCATCCTTAACCAGGGATGCGCCGCATTAAAATAAACTGACAAAAAGTTTTAAAGTCAAAAATAAGGATGGAGATGCGCCGTATCTTCTGCGGGCCTGACTGACTCGACACAGAACAGAATAGTAAAAATTCTCCGGGTTGTCTCCCGGTCAGCACTTGTCTTTATTCCAGAGTCTTCAAGTTAGACTCACGTTCAGCTCTTTAATATCGATCATTGAAGGAGTCGGAAGCATCGCGCTCCCTCATCGCCAGTTCACTAATATTGAACACTCCTCATGAACACTCCTAAAAAATAGCTCACAGCTTCTTAAAGAAGCATTGGAAAAATGAGCATTCCTAAAAAATAGCAAAGCTCACCGCTCCCTTGCCAAACGAACAATAAAAATAAAAAAGCTCGTTGTTCATCGCTCATCGCCCAAAAAGCTGCACGCCAAACATAGCCTATGTCTCTCACTATTGACTACTGTACTTTCAAAGTTTTAAGAACTGACTACAATCTGACCAAACCATAGGGACTATTTGTACAAGTCACTCTAAGGGGCTGTTTCTTTTTTTTCCTGTTTCTAGTTAGTGTCTGTGTGGATATATGTGTCCTGTTTCTAGTTAGTGTCTGTGTGCATATATATTGTTTCTTTTTTATACTTAATTGACCATCTTAATACGAGTTTTTTCCCGAACTAGTGTAGGTGGAAAAAATTTATAAAAATTCGAAAAATTTATGAAAATTCGAAAAAATTTATAAAAAGTTTAAAAAAAATTCGAAAAATTTTAAAAATTCAAAAAATTTATAAAAATTCAAAAAATTCGAAAATTTTATAAAAAATTATAAAAATTCAAAAAAATTTATTAAAATTTTTAGAAAATTCAAAAATTTATAAAAATTTATAATTTTTTAAAAATTCAAAAAAATTATAAAAATTCGAAAAAAAATTTAAAAAATTCAAATTTTTTATAAGTTTTTTTTAATTTTTATAAATTTTTATAAAATTTTTGAATTTTTTGAATTTTTATAAATTTTTTATAAAATTTTCGAATTTTTTGATTTTTTATCAATTTTTCGAATTTTTATAAATTTTTTTGAATTTTTATAAATTTTTTGAATTTTTATTAATTTTTTTGAATTTTTAAAATTTTTCGAATTTTTTTAAAATTTTTATAAATTTTTTTGAATTTTCATAAAATTTTCGAATTTTTATAAATTTTTCGAATTTTTAAAATTTTTTTGAATTTTTATAAATTTTTTCGAAGTTTTCTAAATTTTTCGAATTTATTTTTTCCACCTACGCTAGTTCGGGAAAAAACTCGTATTAAGACGTCCTGGATAGAAACAGCATCAAATTTTGCCCCTTTCACATTAAGGATTCTCTTTTGCAATAAGTTAAAAAGAAACACCAAAATTTCCGGTTTCCAGCCAGTTTTGTTACCCAACAGGATATTAAGCAGAAAGTAACAACCCTAACTTTACACAAAACACAATTCCAAACACTCTTTGAAAAAACAGGAAAGTTGAAAACCTTAAAAAAAACAAAATCCTTAAAAAAGAAAAGCAATGGAGGGTGGCGGCGGAGGAGAGAAGAGGATGATGAAGATGTGTTGTATTTGCATCCAAAGAAGACCTGCTCTCAAAAGACCCAAAACCCTTCAACAAGTACCTTTTTTTTTAAACCTTTCTTATATGCTAATTTAAACCCTTTGTTTGTTTGTTTGTTTTTTATCAATTGATATTAAGGTTGTTTATCAATTGATATTAAGTTTGTTTAGAGGGTCTTTGGGATTGCTTATTTTTCCCTGCTTAAAATTAATGGGGTACTTGTTTAAGCTCATTTTTGGGCTTATGAGCTTATGTGATTCGCCTTATGTTTCATTAGTTCAATTTTTCGGCTTATTTTGAAACTTGTGGGCTTATATAAGCTTATTATGGCATAATAAACTGAATAAGCCAGAAAATTTGAGCTTATGTAACAAAAGCCGAAAAAGGATTAGCTCATAAGCCCACAAATAAGCCTAAGCTTATTTTTGTGCTTATGAGCTTATGTGGTTTCGGATTATGTTTTATATGTATAGGTTTATTATGTTATAATACGCTTATATAAGCCCACAAGTTTCAAAAAAAGCCGGAAAAAAAATTGAGCTAATGAAACATAAGCCGAAACCACATAAGCTCATAAGCCCAAAAATAAGGTTAAACAAACACCCCCCAAGTACTTATGAGATGCTTGAAATTAAGTACCTTCTGAAACAGTTTTTGGATTTGCTTATTTTATAAAAAATGTAAGAAAACTTGAAAATATAGAACTTGTTGAAAAAGTTCATTCTAGTTTATATATGAAGTGTTTTTAAGTTAATTTTTTTTGTAGGAAAGTAACTTTAGTTTCAGCAAAACTAAACATTTTGAAATAAGCAGCTCCCTAGAAACAGTTTGAATAAGCAGAAGAAATAAGCAATGCCAGACACCTCCTTAGATTATCATTAGATCTATAAGCTTGCAGAATTAGGGGCAATTTGGTTAAAGTTGAAAAATACAGTATCAACATTATACGAGTAAGACATGTTTTTTAAGGATGAGGGCAGATATGGTAAATTGGATTGATTGCGAATAAGTTAAAAGAAAAAGTATAAGTAAATGAACCATCTATCCGAAAGTCGAGATTTTTAGTAGTATTTGAGAGAAATTGGATTTGTTAAAGATTTGCAGGGAATGCTTCTACGAGGTATTTGAAGAAGAGATTCATAGGGTAATTATTGACAGCAACCTCTTCAAGCCCGGAGAGCGCATTGCCATTGGTGCTTCTGGTGGAAAAGGTGAAGTCTCTAAATCCAAAACCCTTTCTTTTATAAGGGTGTTAAACATACACATAGTTTGGTTTAGAATAACTTGTTTTTCGAGAAAGAGTCATAAAGCTCTCCAATTTCAATAATGTATGTTGGTTGCTTTATTTTGGGTTAGAAGAAGTTGGTCTCTCTACCCTTGGGTAGAGTTAGGACTATCTATATCCTACCTCCCCATACCCTGCCTTGGCGGGATTGGGTGTTGTTGATGTTTTTATTGGTTCCGTTATTTAGCAATAGCTACGGACTGAAAATAGTCTTTTTTGACATTTTCTTTGGATTTCTATGCAGATTCCACGGTTCTTGCATATGTAATGTCAGAATTAAACCGTCGCCACAACTATGGCTTGGATCTCTTCCTCTTATCAGTCGATGAAGGGATCACAGGCTACAGGGATGATTCACTGGAAACTGTAAAAAGAAATGAGATTCAGGTAACTTTTTGGTGAAAAAAAAAAGCTATGTTTATCTTCAAAGCAGCATGGTTTGTCATCAAAGTAACTCCCGTAACTTTTGGCTTCTTAATGTTAATAATTTGTGTTTTTTGGTGATATACAGTATGGTTTGCCGCTCAAAGTGGTTTCATATAAGGATCTGTATGGATGGACAATGGATGAGATTGTGAAGATGATCGGTCTAAAGAACAATTGCACATTTTGTGGTGTTTTTCGTCGCCAGGTCAGCTATTTGTAGTAAAGTGTTATGAGAAAAATAAATTGACATCTTTTGATGTCATCTATATAGCCTTAAAAAAATGAAACTGATTTTAATGATTCTAATTTTTATTCTAAGGCCCTTGATCGTGGTGCTGCTTTGTTAAAAGTGGACAAGCTAGTTACTGGACATAACGCTGATGATATCGCCGAGACAGTTCTTTTGAATATATTGCGTGGTGACATTGCTAGGTAACTTGATCAATTTATGATATGTATTGTTTTCTAATAGACTAGTTCTATGTGATCATTAATCTACTTGTGGTAATTATTGTAGGTTAAGCAGATGCACATCTATAATTACCGGTGAAGATGGGCCGATTCCTAGATGCAAGCCATTTAAATACACATACGAGAAGGAAATTGTTATATATCCTTTTTTATCTTGACTTTTCTCTTTTCTTTGCTAAGTTCTTTTGCCGTGTGGTGATATATATTCGTTCACTTGTTAATTATTGTTTCGAACCCTTAACTATTGGTTACGTACGCATACTTCAAGAAACTGGACTACTTTTCAACTGAATGTAAGTTTGTTATTTACCCTTTTGTCGGTCTTTGTTTCCCTTTGGTCTGTCCATAAAAATTGTAACAACTCTTACATTTGAATATTTCATGTTGGTAGGAACGTTTTAATTTGGAAAATGGTGATTAAACTATACTAAAAACAGTCCAATATAGTACACTATTTTCTGTTTCGTTCTCTCTTAAGATCTCTGTTTTGTCAATGCAGGCATATATTCACCGAATGCTTACCGTGGGTTTGCTCGGGAGTTCATAAAAGATCTAGAGAGAATGAGGTTCGTACGTTGGACTGTGTGTATTCTCTAAATGTGTTATTTGTTGCAAACTAGTTATCGTTGCTGTCAGAATGAACGGAAAAGGATATTCTTTTTCACAAATTCTGGATGTGTAAACCTAATATTACTAATTATTATATTTTTGGTTAGTATTTGAGTAATTATCTATTTTTTATGTAAGGTGAATTACAAGGTTTTATGCATAAAAAACGCTTTTTGGTGATTTTTAACCATTTGGACCCGTCACTCTTTAGGCTGTTTCTTATTTAAACTACCCATTAGAAATAAACCATAACCCATCGATAAGTAAATGGGTTGAAACTTTTATTCTTTGATAACTATCTTGCCTGGCACAGACGCACAGTGGCACTTGCAAAGTGATGTTTTTTCAATCTATTTTGGTAATAATGGTGGTTCGTTTTCTGCACAGATCAAGATAGCTCAAAGTTTAAAATGTTTTAACTTATAACTGAATATTGTCATTAGTTTGGTTTAACCCCATTGGCTTTTTACAATGTAGACCTCGAGCCATACTCGACATCATCAAATCAGGTGAGGATTTCAGAATCGCGACATCCACAAAAATGCCAGAGCAAGGAACTTGTCAACGCTGCGGTTACATTTCTAGCCAGGTTAGTTTGTGACATTCCATTACTCCAGACATTTGACTAAAGAGTAGAAGAGTCAAATGGATCAGCTAAACAAGGTGAACTTTGGCTCAAATTTTTATTTCAATAGTTTTTGTAATCATATTGCATTCGGTAAACCATTCTTATATATTTTTTTTAGAAGTGGATAAAAATGTTTGTGGGTCAAACCTAACTCATACATAAAGTTTTACCTGTTTAACTGTTTTGACCCATTACTCAACCTACTCATCATGGCCTCATGGGTAACATTTTTAAGGTTAGCTGTCTTGTTTGTTTTAAATGTGCAGAAATGGTGTAAAGCATGTGTTTTGCTGGAGGGGCTAAATCGAGGTTTGCCAAAGCTGGGGATTGGAAGAACTCGAGGGGTAAACAGTGAGCCCAAAAAAGATGATTCGCAAATTGGCGCTAAGAATATACAAAGCAAACCATGTGGAAGTCTTGACTTTTAGAGACACATGTGCATTATCTCATCATTTTTACTTCTCACTTGAAGCCAAATAAATGAGAGGTTTATCATTTGAGAAACCGAATAGTAGTAGCGAGAGAATTATGTCTTTTAATACTAGATATAGAAGTTATATTTTCAGTTTGTAAAATTATCTTTTTTGTTGTTCCAAAATATTGTGGGCTTACTACTAAAGCATATGCTAATTACTCTAATGTGAACCAAACTATTTAATCACTACTTTTTGTGGCCCAGGAACTAGTTCAGTGTTGTAAAAATCGGCCATGGCGGCCGCCATGGCGGCGCCATGGCGGATTTCGGTGGTCCACCGCCACGATATTTCCCATATCGGTCTAACTTGGCGTTTTGGTCAAAATCGGTCAAAATCGGAGCTTGGCGGTCAAAATCGGTCAAAAATCGGCCTTGGCGGCGGTCGGTCAACGACGGTCAACGCCGGTCAACGCCGGTCAACTTCAGATCTAGGGTTTTTTTTTCAGATTCACGCCGGTCAACGCCGTTTAACTTCAGATCTAGGGTTTTTTTTTCATATTCACTTCAGATCTAGCCTAGATCTAGGGTTTTTTTTTCATATTCACTTCAGATCTAGCCTAGATCTAGGGTTTTTTTTCATATTCCTTTATAATTTATGCTCACCGCCATGGCGCCGCCAAGACCGATATGGCGCTTGGCGGGGGTCGACCGCCACGGTACCGCCAAGCGATATTTACAACCCTGAACTAGTTTGGATCTTCCACTTTTTTGTTGCTGAGATGATTTGGTTGGTTGTGAAGGCAAATTTATTGGGTTTCTTGAGTTGGTTGAGGGAGGTAAGTCTATATCTTGTTAAGGTTTTAAGATTAGAATATCTTTCAGGAACTAGTTATGTTTTCTGCTTGTAATCATAAGCTGGTAATCTGTTTTACAATAAGCGTTTCAAAAAGTATTGTTTGAATTTATGTAGAAATTAAAATAAGACCCAAGGAAAAGATAATCATTTAGAAAAGGGCAAATGGCACAAAAAATCACTCAACTTAGGGTGTGTTTCCAATCAAGTTACTCTACTTTTTTTCTTGCACATAAAGGCGGCCAATTTTTTTTTTTGCGGATTTAGGTTTTTTTCTAACTTCCTTTAACCCACTAACAACCATTTCGTTACTAAATTACATGTTTGGTCCTTGAGTTTGTATAGTCATTTCACCACCACCACCTGCCACCTCTACCACCATCGTCCACCACCACCAGCAGCCACCATCACTACCCACCACCACCATCCACCACCACTACCAGCCGCCGCCACCATCACCACCTTCCACCACCACCAACCGCCGCCACCATCCACCACCACCACCAGCCTCTACCACCATTACCCACCACCACTACCCACCACCACCACCAGCCGTCGCCACCATCACCCTCCACCTCCACCACCACCGTCCGTCACCACCACCAACTGCCACCACCACCACCACCACCATCCACCACTACCACCAACCGCCGCCACCACCACGTCGCACCACCACCCCACCACTACGTCCGCCACCACACCCCACAACACCATCTACCACCTCCACCACCACCGTCAGCTACCATCACCACCAACCGCCGCCACCACCAAGGTAGTGGGTAGTGGTGGCGGCTGGTGATGGTGGCAGCGGTTGGTGGTGGGTGGTGGTGGTGGAGGGTGGTGATGGTGGCGGCTGCTGCTGCTGGTGGTGGTGGTGGTGGTGGTGGTGGCGGCGGTTGGTGGTGGTGGTGGAGGGTTTTTCGTTGGATATAATTGTTAGGGGGGATTGCAAATTTAGTGTGATATCGAAGAAGCACCTTTGAAATAAGCATGTCTCATTCTTCTTATTCAAAGAATGTTTATTTTGCCCCTAAATAAGAAATCTCAAATGCGCGCTTAGATGAAATTTTCTTTTATTACATTTTCAAATGATATTTCTAAAATACCGTGGATTAATCGGCCAAAAAGTTAGAAATCATGATTATCAATGATCTAGAGATGCTTCTAAAGAACTCTAGATTAGTGTCTTCTAAGCACATCTAAGATATCAAGTATGATTGAGATAATTTGTATGATAATCTAGAAGTAGAGGCCTATAAATATTACTAATTTTTCCTTAATTTGTAATCAATCTCTTGTATCCATCGATATCATAAGTCGTTATTCAAAACACTTTGCCAATATTATTCACCAACCTCTTTCTTTATGTGGCTTACTTAGTCGTCGCACTCCATACGCACCTTTATACAGTATAGAAACTTTTTAATAAAAGTTCTCATAATCTCACAATAGGTTTACAATGTGAATTAATTTTCATTTTTTTTTCTTCTTTTGGTTATCTTACTAATGTGCCCAATTAGCATGTCATTCTTCTTTTAAGTTTGACTCTTCCTGGCATCATTCTTAGCTTAGGCGACAATGGTTTGATGTATCATAAGTGTTGGATCGCAATTTAATTCCATTTATGTGTTTTGTGTAAAGCGTCAATGAACGTACTCTTTTTAGAACCATTTAGGAATAGCCTCGGGTGTCTTGTTTATAACGAATATAATTCTGCAAGGCGAGTCATCTTGTGTTCATTAACCACAAAGGCTTCTTTAATTTCCTTTTCTTCACTTAAAAAAGATTACCACCATGGCGCCAAAAGCTGATGAGAAGCATATAAACTAACCTTTTGCTGATTGGAAATCAAGAGTGATACCAACGCCCTTCAATTGTCTTTCAATTGGATCGCTTCTACATGTATGCTTTTTTAAGTTTGTTTCTTGCATCTGATGTGGTTTGAGACATGTCTATTCACATCATGATTGGTAGTCTATTATGTAGATTGTAGATATTGATTGGAGTAATATATATTCACTGGTTCACCAACAAACAGTTCACCACATAAAAAAAAAAAAAAAAAAAAAAAAAAAAAAAAAAAAAAAAAAACGTACTCATCAGTCATGAGTTATTTTTTAGATTTTCATTCTGCATCGCTGTGTTCATTTTTTAGATTTTCATTTTGCATCGCTGTGTTCATTTTCATGAGTTATTATGTTTTCTAACAAAAAAACTACAAGCCGCGAATTTTTTAACTGAGATGGATGTGACACTGCACACAACATTCATTTTCTTGACTTAATCTCACTGAGACGGAAGAGTAATAATATTAGTGATGCGCCTGCCAACAAGTACATTGCATTAGTAGCAGAATGGTTGCACCATTCTTCAGCATGATTGTTGTGCATTATGCAAAATGTATACGACGATACCATTGATAAGAGTAAAGGGTATAGCATTTCTAAGCCATGTTTTGGGTTCGAACCCCACTAAAGTTAGCTTGTGCTGACTATTTGCAATAAAAATAAATATCATCACAAAAGTGATGAAATATTGTTTCTGGTTTGTGGCTGACTCGCTAAAACATCTCATTTTCCTTTACTTAAAACATCTCGTTTTACTATTAGAGCGTTCATATTAACCAACTCATGTGTCTGTTGATCCACCATTGCCCCCATCTTAGAAAGCTGTCCAAAATTAATCCCAAGTACCCAACTTAGGACTCTACCAGATTCATTCAGACATTATATGATAAAAAAGAAAAGAAAAAATGAACAAAGATATAGAGAACATGAAACATCAACAAAAGGAAAGCTCCCCTACAACAAAAGGTACTAGTCAACTAAAGCAAACAAGTTTTAAGTCTTGACACCAGCAATTACAGCTACTAAATCAACTTACATAGATGTGCACTTACACGTACTCATACGCGTTTTGGTGGAATATATGGCACCCGTTCTTCCTCACAAATAACCTGCACCAACAAAATAAGTAAACATTTATATACAAGGTGCATAAGGTTTTGGTAAACTCCAAACTCAAAGATAATTCAGACTTATGGCAAAACCTGCAGATCCTCCGGTAGTACTTCTGAGACTGCAAGCGTGTAGCAACCGGGAGCAAATTTGGCTGTAAAAAGTTTCCGGTAAGTAGAAGCAAAAAAGTAATAAAAACATTGTTCGTTCGTAAAATAACGGTAAATTGAAACTACTTTTGAGGTTTTTTCACAAATGACTAGATGGTTAATGACTTTATTAGTGACAACTGTTTGCTATAATATCATGTCTAGTCATAATTAACTGATAATTTAGTGTACTGCGGTAATAACGGCTAGGTAAAACATAAGCAAGAAACTGGAACGTCACAATTTGAGTTGATCTATAACATAGGATCAGATGATGAAAAGAAGGATTCGCAATCTCAGCAGTGAATAGTTGTCAATGGAAATTTCATTATACTTGAACTTTAAGTCATTAGGTGATTTCACAATTAACACAAATATGGTTCAAAGATAGGCGATCTCAACCAGTTGTAACCACTTATAAAACAATTCATAGATATATTAACAAAAAGAACATGAACACGAGAAAATAGGTGACACGTAAATACAGAACGACAATAAGAAAGGCACGCCTATTTTCCATAAACACGACAATATACTTGTTAGTTTTTAACAAGAAAAGCTACTATTAGTATATGTTAGCAAAGTCGTGCAAGATATATATATGTTGACAAGGGTAAAAAGACGTATGCATACGGAGATTACATAAGACCGACACTCGGAGTATGTACTAAGGAAGCAGAGTCGAGAACAAACATATAGCATAAATTGATCTATGTAGTTGAAATCAAATAGGAAGATGGAATTAGAGAAAACTTGCTGAGAGTTCAAAATGAAGACTGAAACGGCAGTCTAGGAACAAAAAAAAAAAAAAATTAAGACGGCAACTGCTGCTACAAAATAGAAGTCAAGTCATGATGTATAATGGAACATCTCGCACATACCACAATGCACATACCACAATGCACATACTATACTATAAATTGTAACAGATTCCTCATAACATGACCTTGAGACTTATTCAAATATTACCACTAGTACTATTTACTACCAACAGCACGAAATTGTATGACACATCGGACTCCAGGTCTTAATCTCCATTAGAAGTCTTTTCTTATTACATATACAAAACTTTCATGTACACAAATAAAGGTAAAAATCAAAGTTAACAACTAAACATGAATCTCTATAATACCTAGGGCATCCCCAACACACAAGCTAACAGCATTGCAGGGTTTGGTAAGATAAATAAAGAGAAGTTTAAAGAGGTTAATTGCCAACTCAGCTATATCTCTATCCAAAATCTTTAAGTAATTTCCAACAGTCACACACTCGCACTATATTTCCATACTCTGACTTAAGCCAAAAAGCCTAATTTCTAACATATGCCAGTGGTCACCAACATATGTAGGTATATCATCATCCATCAGTTATTATTATACATAGACTATAAGCAGGATTTAGAAATTAGTCATACCAATTCTTAGCCACCTAGCAGCCCAGCTTCGAGAAGGATCCATAACCGAGATTATCCTATAGCAAAACAAAAAGCACAATTAGCACAGCAATGAGATAATAGCATTAAACCAAGGAAAAGGTTAAACAGAAACAAGTATCATGGATTATTACTTCATGCTTCTATCTAAAAACACAGGACATTTGAAAAAAAACTAAGCTAAAACATAACTCTCAAGTCGGCATATGTGTTGCGTTTTCAAGAATTATGCATTTGCAAAACTGCTTTTTCAGAAAGACAACTCTTAACCTGCTTTTAATAATTTAATAACTGTGTTACCCGATTATTTGTCTCACAGACGCAACATTTCAACAAACAAGTAATCTAGTATAAAACACAACCGAAACACCCTCTAAGCCTATAATAGAGGTGGCAATTTGTGCCCAAAATAAAAAAAATGGGCTAATTTTAGCTACTTTGTAAAAGATTTGGGCACATTTAGCCCCCTCATTTTTTTGAAATGGGCACATTTAGCCCATTGAAAAGTTAAATGGGCAGAACGGGCACATATTTTCTCTTAATTAGAGAACATTATAATCGTTTTTGAAGAAAAACTTATATATATAATATATTTAATTTTTTAAATATAAATGGGATATTACGTTTAAGGAATTTATTTCGTCATTTTGGGTATTCTATAAAGCGATTTTTATAACATGTGCCCGTTTAAGCCCGTGCCCGTGCCCGCCCGGCCCGCCCGTTTTGACACCTCTACTCTAAGCCTATAATAAAAGAGAAATCATCTCACATTTTAATCACACACTATTAGATCTTTTAACTACCTATTTATTACGAGGTTTAAAATCAACTTAACAACTGATCAATCATTAATTTTTTGGAACATATTCATTAATAAAACATAAACCCTAATAATTAATCCAAACGAAAAAGAAAAAAAGATTACCCAGTGAAATTAGGAGTAGTACAATCACCAACACGCTCAGAATCTTCATCCATCTTAAAAAAAGGACAGTTCTCACATCCTGAATCCCTAAACTGTGACAAATATTTTTATTAGGTTAAGAAAAACAAATTTTAAGATTTGGGGGAAACAATACCTGGTCATAGGTTTTGACAAGACGACAACGAAGACATGCTCGAAGCTCGTGACCGAAACTTGTCGGAATTTGGGCGTTCGACATTTTTTATTCTTTTTCTCAGGTTTAATGGTGTGTTACACATACAAATGTATGTTTTTATAGTGTCACCACTTTATTAAGGGTTAATGTTAAATGTTTGGGCCTTGTGTTTTGAGGTGTTTTCTAGTTTTGGTCCATAAAGTTTAAGTGTTTTGCGTTTTGGTATTTGAAGTTTTATTAACATGATTGTCTTATGTGTTATCTTGGGAAAATTCTTTATGTCTCGGTTCACCTACAATGTGTTTTTGAGTTTTGTATTTAAAAAAAAGGAAAGGTACATGAGTTTTGTACTTACATTTTGTATTTAAAAAAAAGGAAAGGTACGTTACGTTTAAAGATTCAATTTATATAATTAATATTAATAATGTATTATATTAATTATTTCACGAAAAAAAAAAAAAAAAAAATTATTTCACCAAAAAAAAAACACTTATCCTACATCGGTGGTGGGATGGAAGTTGCTTGTTATGAGAAACCTATATAATAAACCCTTTAGGCTTCATTATTCTCATAACTTGTAAACCTAACAAGTCAATCTTCTTTTCTTCTATTTAGCCAATCGATCTCCTCCCAAAGTAAGGTTAGGGTTTCGATTTTGGTTGTTGATAACAAGAGATTGATTTGTTTCGTGAACGAGAACTAGCATTGTAATTGAATTGCTATAACAACATGTGTGCAAGATTGTAGAGAAATCCTACTCTGGATTTTGGTGGTGAAGTATTCGACTAAACCCTTTAGTCGATTTCTATAAACCCTTAATTAGGGATTATGGGTTTTGATCGTGCGTTTGATTTAATTGAGGATTTTTCATAAACCCTAATTGTGTGGAAACTAACAAAGTACGTTACTATTTAAATTAAGGTTAATTATTTACACGTATTTGATCTATAACTTCCACTTCGTGCTTTGTGATTTATGTTAAATTATATGATGGTCATGATATTTAAAATTCCAACATATACTGTATGCGCAAATAGTTAATTTTGTTCGTGAATGTATAACAAAGGTCCGCGAATGATTGATGGTTGATAAAATTTCAGTTGAAGTTTTAAGTATAACACGTGTTATTAAGCTTAAGATAAAATAGTACGTGTCAAATGCTCTTGTTTTTAAGTCCAGTGGCCATACACTTTTCATATATATTTGGCCTCTTGTTTGAAAACTAAATTTCACCGCCGCTTTGGATCAATTGTTTTTATTTCGATATTTTTGGACGAAATAATGTTTAGATGGTATATTACACGATATTAAGCTATTATCGCGCATGGCCATTCAAAAAAAAATTATGTGTCGATTTCATTATATCACAACTTCTTAATCATTTGGTCAACCGGCCAAAAGCTCCCAAGAAACTCGTTGCCCTGCAAAGATTTAGGTGCATCAAACTAAGGGTGTGTTTATTAAAAATAGTAGTGAGCAGTAGTTGTGAGCCGTGAGCCGTAAGCAGTAGCAGTGAGCAGTGGCGGAACTAGGAACCAAGTTCAGGGGTAGCGAAATACGAAAATTTGTTTAGGGGTAGCGAAAATTTGTTTCAGGGGTAGCGAAATCGCCAAAAATCGCCAAAAAACGTAAAAAATGGCAAAAAATTCCACTACCGGGTAAAAGTTCAGGGGTAGCGACCGCTACCCCTGGGTTACATGTAGTTCCGCCCCTAAGTAGCAGTGAGCAGTAATTGTTTTTTTTATAAATAATTGGTAACATATGTAAAGTACTGTAATTATAAATGAGTAAGATGACGTAAAATAATATATACATATTTAAATAGAACATGGTTATATGTGTAAAGTGGTCGAGTGTTACTTACGTACAAGACAACAACATGGTTATATTAAACCTTAATTTGTGGCCAATAACTACGATATATGCATCTACTGATGCATACATAGCAAGATAACACAGAAACACGGACTAAACTGTCACAACTCACCGCTTCTTTGCCATAGCTTCTTAGGGTGTGTTTGTTAAAAGTAGCAGTGAGCTGTGAGCAGTAACCACAGTTCACCGTTTTTTAAATAAGCATTGAAAATTAGCCTTCTTAAAATTTAGCCAAAGCTCGCCGCTCTTTTGTCAAACGACCAATAAAATTCAAAATGTTCATTGCTCACCGCCTCAAAAAGCTCCACACCGCTCCGCGCCAAACATACCCTTAAACAAGCATTGGAGAATTAGCCCTCCTAAAATATAGCCACAACTCACCGCTCCTTTGCCAAACGACCTGTAGAAAACTAGAAGGGGAGGGGGGTTTGAATAGTTTTACCGATTAAAACTTTGTTTTAAAACTTTTAGATCGACTTATATCAATCTAGTTTTGGCGTGTTGGATATTGATAGTAAGAAAAACATATAAACTAAACTACGAGATAGAGTTAGAGAGACACAACCACAACACGAGTATTTATAGTGGTTCGGCTACAAGACACCTTCCTTGCCCTACTCCACTCCCCGAGTACCCAACTCGAGAGTTCCGTAAACACTACACAAGACAAACTCCTTTCACCGACGGAGAAGCCTTCACAATGTCGCTTACACTTTATCCGGTACAAAGCTAAATACCGAGCTCTTCCACGAGGTAGAGCCAAACCTTCGTCGCATACACTTTATCCGGTACAAGGCTAGATACCGGGTTTCATTACAAAGGAGGAACCACTACCCGATCAACACAACACAACTAAAAGGATCCAACGTCCTTTTTACACCTAACGTGTTGGAATATGAATAAAATAACAATTATTTAAACATATAAACATATACATCAAGCACGCAGCGGAATTACAAGATCTAAATACTAGTAATTAATTAACTAAAAATAAAAGATATGCGTACCTTAGATTACTAGCTAAACAAGTAATCAAGTGATCAAGAACAAGTTAAACCCTAGCTTAGGGTTTAGAATGGATCGACTAATGATAAGTCGAATAGGGCAAATAACACAAGTAAAAGTATACTTGTCCTTCGTTCTTGTACACACGTGTTACTAGCGTCTCAATGCGAAAAGCTAGGTTCTTGATCACGAAACAAACCAAACACTTTAGTTGTATAACTTGGATCGAAAATCCCAAGGGATTGGGTATAGTCGATCGGCAATACAAGAGAAGAGGAGAAGATGAGAAGTTTGGCTTGCTAGGGATTCAAGATTAAGTGAACAATGAATACAAGGGTTTGTATTTATAGGCACTTAATCTTCCTCTCCAAGTTAGGGTAGGAATGGGCTTCCTAAACCCTTATTCGGCCGCTCATATGGATCAAGAGGGATTCTAGATCCTTCTTGGTCCCTAATTTCATCTCTAGTCCTTCAAGTTAATATTTAACGACCGTTAAACAAACCCCGTTAAATACTAACGATCGTTAAGTGTTCATTTCGTGAAATTTGGGTCAACCGGCCAAAAGCTCCCAAGAAACTCGTTGCCCTGCAAAGATTTAGGTACATCAAACTAAGGGTGTGTTTATTAAAAGTAGTACTGAGCAGTAGTTGTGAGCCGTGAGCCGTAAGCAGTAGCAGTGAGCAGTAATTGTTTTTTTTTAAATAATTGGTAACATATGTAAAGTACTGTAATTATAAATGAGTAAGATGACGTAAAATAATATATACATATTTAAATAGAACATGGTTATATGTGTAAAATGGTCGAGTGTTACTTACGTACAAGACAACAACATGGTTATATTAAACCTTAATTTGTGGCCAATAACTACGATATATGCATCTACTGATGCATACATAGCAAGATAACACATAAACACGGACTAAACTGTCACAACTCACCGCTTCTTTGCCATAGCTTCTTAGGGTGTGTTTGTTAAAAGTAGCAGTGAGCTGTGAGCAGTAACCACAACTCACCGTTTTTTAAATAAGCATTGAAAATTAGCCTTCTTAAAATTTAGCCAAAGCTCGCCGCTCTTTTGTTAAACGTCCAATAAAATTCAAAATGTTCATTGCTCACCGCCTCAAAAAGCTCCATACCGCTCCGCGCCAAACATACCCTTAAACAAACATTGGAGAATTAGCCCTCCTAAAATATAGCCACAACTCACCGCTCCTTTGCCAAACGACCTGTAGAAAACTAGAAGGGGAGAGGGGTTTGAATAGTTTTACCGATTAAAACTTTGTTTTAAAACTTTTAGATCGACTTATATCAATCTAGTTTTGGCGTGTTGGATATTGATAGTAAGAAAAACATATAAACTAAACTACGAGATAGAGTTAGAGAGACATAACCACAACACGAGTATTTATAGTGGTTCGGCTACAAGACACCTTCCTTGCCCTACTCCACTCCCCGAGTACCCAACTTGAGAGTTCCGTAAACACTACACAAGACAAACTCCTTTCACCGGCGGAGAAGCCTTCACAACGTCACTTACACTTTATCCGGTACAAAGCTAAATACCGAGCTCTTCCACGAGGTAGAGCCAAACCTTCGTCGCATACACTTTATCCGGTACAAGGCTAGATACCGGGTTCTATTACAAAAGAGGAACCACTACCCGATCAACACAACAAAACTAAAAGGATCCAACATCCTTTTTACACCTAACGTGTAACCACCCGTAATTTTCCAGACTGATTTTTAATAATATATTACATTTATCATCTCCTAAGTTTCACTTTTGGACTTTTCCAAATTTATTTGAATCGAAAACGAGAGGTTATCTCGTTTTTTTCCTGAAAGACGACACCTCACGCGTACCGACACTACATTAGTAACGGTTTAATTTTATAATTTATTTCGGAACCGATAAATGTTATTTTCATACCAGTTTTATAAAAATGTTTCCAGAAATATACTTCTCGTATCTTTTTACCAAACCAAGTATCGCGTTTACACTTTAGCTCAACGGGAAACGGAATACACGGGACGGGGTATAAATAAAATTTAGCATGACCATCTCTTTTATATAACCACAACCGCCCCACTATTTTTTTTTCTTCTTCCTTGTCTCCTTTATCAGATAGGTCGTTTTCTTTACTTGTCCTTCTCTGCTTCTTCCTTCCCCACCACACATACACCTTTTCTATTGTTTTCTTTCTCTCTCGATATCACCCCCTCACCTCCTCGACATCAACACCGATCCAAACGAGTCCACTCAGCCGAGTTGAGCTGACCTCGTGGCTGTTTCGTGCTTAATTTCTCTCAGCTCAACAACCCACATAGAGATGTTCGTTTTGCTTTCTCTTAACCCTCGGTAATTAGTGAAACCTGTTTAGGTTGTGTTGTTGTTGTGTTTATTATTGGTTTTGGGGTCGAGTGAGACACCCACAGGGGTGTGTTTGTTCAGCTCGGTTTAACGAGACCCCAAGAGGGAGTACTCGTTTGGGTGGGTCTCGACAAGGGTGTCAAGTAAGTGCTGTCTTAGTTGGTTCGCCTGGCTTGTGTCTCGAGACGTGTAGTTGCGTTTGGTTTGTCAAAGGGACTAAATTGTTTGAGGTGCATTTGTGTCTTGGTCTCGGTTCACAGAAAACACCACAAGGGTGTTTGCCTCGGCTCGGTTTAGCAAACACAACTGAAAGGCGTGTGTGCTTGGTGTAGCTGTCGGATCATCAAGGCACCCATAAAGGGTGTTCTATTTTACTTTTGTCGCGTGTAATAATCTGTTCAAGGGTGCGTTTGGTCGTCTATGATGATTTCACAAAAGTTTCATTTGTGCATACTTGAGGTAAAATTTTGTGTTCATAGTTCTTACCATCCAGTACATATTTGAAATAAAAAATGTAATTTTTGTGATTTTATACAACTTATATAATCTGTATATTTTAACACATGTAACGTTTTCTTAAATGTTACAGTGTCTCCCTTTTTACTGAATCAATGTCTTTCGTATACAATTGTCCAATAATCCAATTAAAATGGATTTCCCTCGTGTTAAAATGAAATTATGTGGTCGCCTGGGGGCTCAAGCTCATTCCATTCAAGTATGTTTTGTTGTTGTATTAATGGGCCGAAGCCCATTATACTGCGTTTGGTTTTAATCATGGGCCGAGCCCACTACTAATAAAATGAGCGTGATGTTATTTTATTTAGTATACGTTTTACTCGCGTTAATATTTTCCAAATATTTAACATTTGAACTAACGTGATTTATTTATTTTGACTTGTGATCATTGGTATGTTTCGGATTTTATTAGGATTGATACTTGATATCGGACATCACTAATACAAAACGGACTTTATTATACGAATTATGACTCGACATAATGGACTTATACTGGATTGGTAATATTTGGACAATTTGACTTATCTTCGACATATTGGACTATTTGACTCGAGACGGATGTAATATATTAGACTCACGATTAATTTAATGTATTATACTCGTATTAAATCGACTTTTTCCAAACTTAAGTAACCTTTCCAAAATTTAATTTGACATTTCCAAACTATTTGTGATTATGGGGTAAATACCGAAACGTACAAATTAACTTATCTTAATGACGTATTTCTTTGTCGTCGTATTTTCTTGACTCCTCCTTACCAATCCTTTTCTCGACTCAAGTTTCCGTCAGTATTTTTCTCGACTATGTCGTTATCTATCCCTCTTTGACGTGTGTATACTTGAGTCCTCGTCAGTATTTCTTGACTGTTCTTTTATTATTTCCTTTATAATATATTGGGATATATATATTATACTTTGGCGTGAGTTACATTTTGAGTATATGTTTCTTACCACCACACGAAACATTGATACTAAACTTTTACAAACTTTGATACGAGTAATCCATGGAAAAACTAAGACGCTTGTCTTTTGAAACTCTTTTACCTTACGAGACGTATTCTAAGATAACCATATACGTATTAGGTTGTGCGGATCCGGTACCGTTGTGCCTGAACTCTCGATACCGTTGTGTTTTGCTCTTGATGCCAGTTGTGACCGTTGTGATATTTTGCGTTGCTGCATACTGAGGTGAGTTCATGGCCCCTACCTTTACTTGTTTTATAAATGTCTTGGGGGAGAATATATGCTCGTTTTTAATTAAACTCAATGCTTGTTTATACTCAAACTCGTTACTTAAAACATGATTTATTTATTTATTGCACACTGGTTTACCTTATTCTGAACACAAGTGTTTAAATATTATATGTGAGTTTATAGCCTCACTTTACCTATACTTGTTTTACAAACCTTGGGGTGAGAAACATACAAAACATTTTCTGGACCACAACCAATACTTTATTTTCTCAAAACTATTGCGTAGTTAGCCTAAGCCTCTGAACCCACTGTTATGACCACCACCTCATGTAAACATTCTTGTTTCAACCAAATAGTTTTTTTTTCTTTTCTTTCCTATTTTTTTTTTTTTCTTTTCTTTCCTACCTTTTATATCTTCTCTTCTAGCCACTTGCTAGTCTCTAATTCAATTGTTGTTTGGAGAATTTTATGAAAACCAAAGCCAATTTTCTTTAAGTCAATGCTTACCTTAGTGGTGGACCACAGCCGAAAGAAACCTGATGAACATATTTTTTTTGAAGTGACCAAGTATGTTGTGACAAAAAATCTGGATTTAAAAAAAAATTAACACTACGGAAGAAAATTCTATCGTCGGGTACGAAGCCTAATACACATGCATATAAAAGAACACGTTCCTGCTTTATTTTCTTTTGTGTATTTAATCGGATACTGATAAGGCTAAACGAAATGATGATTAAGATACAATAGACAGAAAGTTGAAGTTTGGTACCCGATAAAAACGGACGAATCTAACAACGAACAAAAAAAATACGTACAACACATTACAACAAGCCGGAAAACGTATAACAAGAACCAAACGACTTGAAATAACTTTGAATACCAAAATCTCGATCGAACAAGAAAACTAAATGAAGTTGTCCTCCACTGCTACTGCTTCTGCATGCACTACTGCTGTGGCACCTCTTGCGAGGATGAAACTGCAAACGTGTTTTTATTAACCTGAGGTTTTTTTAGAGGGTGAGTTTCATGTCACGCACACTCGCTTGAGAATTGAGATCAGCATGTCTGCACTTATTATGGAAGACACTATTCTTTTTGGAAATAACTCGCCACAAATGAGATAGGCATAAGGTGCGGGATACGTTTCTTGATCGACCATGGTAGTGCTTAGTTAAAGTTTGTAACAGATTTTACAGAGAAGGGTAGGTAAGGAAACATGTGTTACGATTATTATTTTGTAATGATCAAGTGATGCATGCGGTATATATACAGGCTGATATGAGAGCTTAGGTTCAGTGTGAGAGAGGTTTGGTATATATCGACCAGTTAGTATATATACAATGCATGAAGTCAAGATATACACCATTGATTAGCAACCTTTTCCAATTTTCTTACTTAATAGCAGTAAATATTCATATTAATTAGCAAAACCCCTTAACTATATTTAGATTATGCAGTTATAAAACGAACAATTATGTTAGGTACATCCCCCTCTCAACTTGGAAGCTAAATTATGCTAGTTTTCACTAAAGCAAAACATGCTCTTGCTTCGTACTGTAAAGATATATAACTTCGAAAAAGAAAAACATCTCATTTGACTTCAATGTACAATCACAAAAGTGAGATGACTTTTGTATTGTAAATATCCGTCATCTAGTTTTTGTTCATTTTGTATTTGAACAATTTACCGCATAATTAGTCGAAAGGACAACAACGTTTAAAACCGATATAAGACTAATAAGAAGGCTCGCTGAAACACAAAATGTTTCGTTATAGATAGCTAGGCAAACGTAACACAATGTTTTTGTTCTTTTAATTTCAATAATTTGAATATTATCAAATAGCATAAGATTCATGACAATGTAAAGTATGCTGTTTGAAATCTTTTAATAAATAATGAAGTATTTGTAACAAAGTAAACAAACACAACTGCGCATTGTATGTATGTATATAGAGTAGTTTAGATCGACTGGAGCCATATCGGAGGGGTACAAAGGCTAAGTGATGCTCCGTTGAAGTAAGGTTCAATGGTTTCGTCAGACAAATGATATACCCCCATATCTCTAGCGTTTCCATTTCTTGTGCCATGTGAAAAATAACCATCAGCTGTGAAGTATATGCAATTGCCTTTTACCACCCCTGTGGTGTCCTCCTCGACCCAAAATGACGCCTCCCCCACAAACAAAGCTTTGGTGCCCAAATCTTTCACTTTTGACCACTTACCGGTTTCCAAATCATATGCGAAAACTAGAAATCCTTTTGTCCTGTGAATTTTCTTCAAAATCTTAACTTCTCTGATAACGACTAGCAACCTTTTCCTTTCTCCATCATCCAATCCAATGAGAGATGCTACGTTCAAATACCTTTTTTCATAAAAATCCTCTGGCATCGTTGAAACATCAACCAACTCTGATGGATCTTTCCCGTGAACATCCCATGCTCGGATATGATTTATACAATCAAAACAATAAACTTTTCTGTTGTAGTAAGTGAAATCATATATCACCGGGCTCCAACCCGTTTGAACATGTGACCACTTGCTATCTCCAGGTTGGCAAAACCCTGGTAGCCGCCGGTGACCAGTTCCCCATAATACAACCACTAGTGGCAATGCTGATGATGATTGATTATAATTAGTTAAGAGGATAAGTTTCTGTATCCCTTGATTCCATGTTGAATATTTTGAGAACAATGGATGAATGGTGTCGACTTTTGGAAGATTAATGGTTTCACAAGATAAAGGATTGATGAGTTGTGAAGCATGATCTTCTCCCACAATTAAAAGCCACCCACATGAAGTTATAAATGCGTTATCATAGATTTGAGGCAGTAGTATCTTGCGGGCGTTCTTCTTGCGAATATTTTTGTTTGAAAGGAGCAACAATTCACGAAACTCATGATCTTTGCTTTTATGAGTAAGCATTAGAGATGGGAACCGTGAGGGAGGTCCATTCAGGAACTTGTGTTTCTTTGCAGCTTCTATGGCTGCCAAATGCCAAGACTTACAAACACGGGCGAAAGAGTGATAATCTTCGTAGAAAACTATGTGTTTTTGTGCTATTATAGCAAGTACTTCAGGCAACATCCCACACCAGTCCATCTCAACTTAACTTATAAATAAATGTTAGCACCTGCAAACTAAACTCTTAAAATCTATAAGAATAATTACTTCTAGACAAATGCTTAAATAATCGAAAGTGTACGCTAATTACTACAAAACATGTATTGAATCAAAACCTACATAACAAAAATAAAAGGAATCTAACTTAGAATCATCGAACTCATAATTATTGAAGCTTTTTTGTCACAAAATTTTCTCTCAAATTATTCTAGCTAATTTACATCACGAGAACACGAATTAAAAAAGTAGCCAGTTTATAAATTTCGCTTAGGAACTATCATACCTCGATGTTAGGATGGACAATTACAAAAAATCAACACGATATGATAGCCAAACAAAACACCAAGCAAAGCGATTTGTTTGATAAATAAAAAAACCCTACACGATAATATTTATATTACTTGAACACAACCTTTTCCAAATTTGAATACATACCAAATTAATAATATATAATTACTTGCTTCCTAAGTTAACTTAGCGCTTTGCATATAAAGTTTATTAAAAACTCTTTTCTACTTAGGTAAAACAAGCCCTTCATACTGTAAATCAAGATCTTATTGTGGTAAGGAAAAAATATCATATTTTTTAATTTTATATAAGGCAAAACATTGAGAATATGTTACTCCCTAAGATATACAAGGATTTTTTTAAGAGCAAAGTCTACACTATCCTATATATATGATCAAGTTTTACACTATCCTATATGATCATCAAACGAGACAACATGCATATATCTTTCATATTAAAATTGCATGCGTGTATATATTGAAAACTATTTGAACGCAAAATATGGATTCTTGAAAAACATGCAATATCATCGTGTCTTTTCAATAATGTGAATAAATAGACAAATTTATTAGCAAGAGCACTTTTAATTACCAAATAGCTACGAAAGATTCATGACAATGTAAAGTAGTGTCCCCTATCTCTAGCTTTTCCATTTGTGCTTAAGCCATGTAAGAAATATCCGCTGGTTACGACCTCTCTCTTTCACGGAGAAAACGAGGGTTCAAGTCCCTCTGAGGATATACCGAGACTAAAGACTATATAGGAGTGGAATTTCTATTCAATGATTGTATTTGTCAAGTCCTTCTATTAATTAGTCTACTCAGAAGAGATTATCTACTTGATATCACATGTTATATTTTATTTCAACTGATATGTACGATCGTGGGAGTTTCCCGTGCATTGCAGCGGGACAAAAAGAAATCAACTTTAAGTATTTAGTTTTTTGAATTTCAATTAATCTATAAAGAATTACTTGTTAACATCTTTACCCGACATATTTTTTTTTTTTTTTTTATTTTTATATATATATATATATATATATATATATATATATATATTTTAAAATCTTGAAGTTGTGGACGTTCTTTGTAAAGTGAGTTTACTAACATGGACTATTTATGTAATATTTTGTAACACAAACAATACCTAAATATAACTCATGGATTGTTACTGAAATCAATAGGTAACTGAAGGGACTTTTTGTGTAAATTTACATAAATAATCACATATTTAACATAAGGATTGTTGTTGCAATCGCATTTTACGACAAGGATGCATTTCAAATTTTAATAAGGATTGTCTTTGAGACGCAAGTTAACCGGATAGGGTTGTTGCTACAATCGCATTTCCGACATGGATAAATATCGAAATTTATTAAGGACCGTCTCTGAGACGCTAATTAATTGGAGAGACTATTTTTTTCGTTTTTTTAAATATATTGTAGATGAACAATGTTTTAACTCACAAAGTATTCAAAAACATTTGTTTGACAAATGTTATTTATATAATAAAACAAAACCTATAGTGGGGACTTTTACATTTCAAAAAAATCAAATCATACCTTATTAAGTAATAATCAAATTATTATTATTATTATTTTCTTAAATATTAAATAAGAAAATCCTAAATACTTCTAAATTTATCCATATTCTACAAAAAAAAAGAATGTGATTTGTAATCATTCAATAAAAACTTACAAAAATATATGTGTCAAAATATAAAAAATTAAAACTTGAAAACGGTAGAGCAAGTTTTTCAAAGATTTGGGCTGAAACTTAAAAATTCAGTATCATTCCCACTAAATATTTGAAGTCCCAACATTTCTAAATTCCTCCTCCATCAATCAAACTCGATCTCTTATCATTCATTCACGCACAATCATTGACGCAAGAACATCTCCTCCAAATCTAATTAATATTAAAACCCACTACATTTGTAAATAACCCTAATTCTCAATCAAAGTACAATGGTTTTGAAGGTCCTGTTATAATAATTAAAACCCAAAATTAAAAATAATAATTTATTTAAATGATTAAAAAAAACCCGCGCGTGCGCGGGCATTATATCTAGTGTTATTTATATAATTTGTCAAGTCTATTAGTACCCGTATAAGGAAAAAATTTTATTCGATACCCAAAAAAAGAAATGATGGCAAGTATGATACCTTTATAAAACATTTACCCTCTAATAAAACGACTCATGATAAGTATTCATTGTCTTATTTGCAACTTTTAAGTAAAGATTTTTGAAAAGTGGTTATTTTTACAACTTGCGTCTATACGCGGGACTTAAAACTAGTAATAGATAATTGGATAACTATAGTTTAAGTTACCTGATGTATATTTATCAACTCCATCATTATAATCATTATAGGAGTTATCTTTGTAATGTTGTAATTAATCTTATTATAAATACACAAATGAACACACGATGAGATGTGTGGTTGATTTACTAATATTCTACATGGTATCAGCCTAACTTATATCTCTCCTCCCTCACATAGCCGATCTTCTTCTTCTAACCCTAACCCTAGCAATTTTTTCGATTCTCTTCCTGGTACCTGATCATGTCATCTTCTCAAGATAATACTTTCCCTATGAATACCCTTCTTCATATGATTCAAATCAAATTATGCTCCACTAATTACCTATTGTGGTGAAATCAGATGCTTCCCCTCTTCTCTTATTAGAAGCTCTTGCCCTATATTGATGGTACCTTCACCTCGCCACCAGAGACCATCCAAGTTGATGGCAAATCAGCACCAAATCCAGCCTTTTCCTCCTGGACTGACCTTGATCAGCGGGCTGTTATCCTTCTCAACTCTTCCCTCACTGAAGAAGTTGCTGCTGAGGTACTCGGTCTCTCTAATGCTCGCTCTATCTGGACCGCTTTGGAAGTGGCTTATAGTAATTCCTTTGTTGAACGCATTCATTCTCTCCGTGATTCTCTTCGCCAGATGCAAAAAGGTACCACTTCAGTTTCTGATTATGGTAGAAAATTCAAGAGTGTATGTGATAAGTTGGCGGCTATAGGTCAACCTGTTGATGAGTTGGATAAAATTCATTGGTTTCTTTGTAGCCTTGGCCCCTCGTTTGAGACTTTCTCCACTGCTATACGCACCTCTAGATCATCTTCACTATTTCGAGATTTGTTGCCCCAGGCAGAAAATCATGAGGTGTTTTTGCAGTCTTTACATGGATCTACTGTCCCTCCTGCGGCGTTTATTTCTCAGGAATCTCATTCCACTAATCACTACAAAAAAAAAGCCCTATAGTGACGAGAATTTAATGACGACTTATATATTTCGTCACTAATTAGTGACGATATATAATTGTCGTCACTATTTATCGTCACTTGCATATATAGTCACGAAATTTTCGTCACTCATCTAGTCACGAAAAAGTTTTGTCACTAACTTGACTATTGCAATTAATTCAATAATTTTCTTAATGTAATCTTATTAATCAATACATTTATCACAATCAAATCAATAATAATTTATTTTTCTTATTTTTCAGTTTTTCAAGTTTTAAAAGAAAAAAAAAAAAAAGTCAAGTATTTGATAAACAGTAAAAAAAAAAAGTCTAAGTTTTTAAAAATGTTTACTAGTATTTTATTATAAAAAAGTTTACTTTGGCCAAATAAAACACGCGGATCTAAAACCCGAATAAAAACCCGACCCAAACGAACCCAATCCAATACCAGCCCATCTCACCAAAAAGCCCACAACCCATAATACCCGTCAATACCCGGGTCAAACCCATCCCCTTTTAATAACATACCGGGGTCAACAATTTAGTCAAAATCCCTAACTCAAATACCACTATCGATCGTCACTTATCTTCTTCAATCCCACTTTCCCTCCCTAATCCTCCCTAATCCGAAATAACTTTACTGAGTATGTAACTTCAGATTTGTTGTTCATAAGCTCACGGTTGTTCATAAGCTCACGGTTCATCCAGAGGTCACGGTTCATAAGTTCACGGTTCATAAGCTGTTCATATCAGATTGCTATCTGTTCATAAGCTCACGGTTGTTCATAAGCTCACGTTCATTATTTGATTGCTGTAAGTGTTCACGTTCATTATGAGTTTAGCTGAGTTGATTTGATGAAATTATTTGATTGCATGCCAACTGTTCGATAAAATGTCTAGAAAAATTAGGCGGTAACAAAATGTAGGTAATATGAAATAATATGAAATTAGTTGTTAGTAAAAGTTAGTAATAGTGGAATTATATCTGTTTATATTGATTATAGTAATAGTTATTGATCACTGATCAGTTTATATCTGTTTAGATATGTTATGTGGTTATAGCAACTCAATACTGAAGTGTTTGTTAGTGGTTAACTAGTGTCTTTAGGATGTTGAACTGAGATCGTGTCCGAGATTATGATTGTAACAATTTAAAAGCTAAAAGTGAATTTTGAAAGATCAGTTGTGTATTTATTTCTCCAGGTTTATTGATTTTACCATAAAAAAATGGATAAGTCTTGGATGAACATACGCGATAGGATAAATGATCCAAGATATGAGTCTGGTGTGATAGAGTTTCTAGATTTTGCATACCGTGACATAGATAAGTCATCGGCTATTCCATGCCCCTGCAAAAGCTGTAACAATTTTCGTGATAAAAATAAATACATTGTATATACACATTTGATGCAAAATGGAATTTCTAGAGGTTACAAAATGTGGAATTATCATGGAGAGGACTCAGATGATGACGGTGGTGGTGATGATGTGTCATTTGATGAAAGTAATGGAGCTACCGAATATATGAGCGATGATGACCTTGATGAGATGTTGGATAACAAATTCAAGACATTATGTTATCATTTTTATGTGTAAATCATCACAATATATCATTCCATTATCGCCCATTTGCAAAATTAATTTTTATCCGCAAGGATCATATATCAAGATTTAACATCAAGACAATTTGTTTTTCGTTAGGTATTGTTAGCTACATATCTAATCTAGAGTTTGCTCATTTATATGTTAACAGTGATTCAGTGGTACAAAAATATAGCATATTTGTATTTTAACATGTTAGAAACTGTGAAGTGATATATGTAGTTCGGACATAGTGAAATCATTGGTTTTAGCGTTTTGTAGTGGTCATGGAAATAACTGAGCTACTGTTTGTGTTAATTTGATGGAAAAAATGTTTCGAGTGAGTCATTTAACTAGCTCAATTGGTTTGTCTTAGGAGTAATTATAAGCATAAGTGTTAAAGGGCTCAATTGGCATTAAAGTTCGATAAATGAGAAAAGGAAAACTTTGGTTTTCCAAAAGTCTCGAATAAATTTGGGGCAAAGGGGGTGTGCACCACCTTTGTCAGCAAGTCATTGTAGCTATTTTGAATGAAATTTATCTTTATTAAAGTTATATTTTAAAAATAACTTTAATATCTACCACCCTCAATTGTATACTTTGATATTGTAGTTAGTCGCAAGTTGCAACTATTCTTATAGCATTTCTTTTTAAACTTTACTTATGTTCTATTTATCTTAATCAAGCAAAAGCTCATTACTTTCCTAAGAAACATACTATCTTTGTGTAGCGTGATGAAGAGGACATGGTTGAGTTTGTTCGGAATTGTCCCAGTGAGTTCAAAGAGTACTACATCCAAATGCAAGTAGCAAAAAGAAGCCAAGCACCTCTTCCTTCTCAGGTCAGCTCAGCTCTTCGTTATTGCATTTATGTGCCAGTGTGGGTGGGTGAATATGGTTTTTGGGTCAAAATGGGTAGCTACGTTTGGTCGACGGTCAACCCAGATAACTTTTCGTCTACATTTATGTATTTTTTATTCATTACATGTCTCAATTGGCACATGTAGTTGAAAGACGACTGGATGATTCTGGACAAATCTGTTGCTGATAAAGTCTCTATATGGAAGAAAAGCAAAGGATTGGCTGATAAGGTGTTCACTGATCATGATTGTTCTGGAGAAACTTGTTCTTACTATCAAATTGGAGATGTTTTTGTCTGCGAGATTTCTGGATACGTTCATGGTACGAGTCACTATTGCACATTCTAACCTTCATTTGTTGTTCAAAACGTTAAACTGCATGTATACTTTGCAATTAAAATTATAATAAACCATTGGTATTATCAATTTTCTTGTGCAGTGTGTGATGATACTTGCAAGGAGGCTGTCCTTGATCCAGATAATGAACTTTTTGTTTGCAGAGTTTCGGCACATTGTTTTGATCGATTGCTTTCCCCATCCGAAACTGGGGGAGGAGATATGGTAAGGTCAATTACTAGTGGTATGATTGATGTAACCACGTAGGACTCGAAAATGCTAATCTTCATTACTGTTTTGTTAAAAATTAGGAAGAACAGCAGCACGGTGGTGTCACAGATGAAGCACTTTATAGAGTATTAGGATCCACTTTGTTCATTACAACGTGTCAACGTAGATAAAAAAAATCCAGAATTAGTATGAGAAAATGCTTGAAAATTAGGACAGAAATACCAGGATTAGGATCCACTTTGATAATTGAGTTACTCATGCTAGTATATCAGGAGCAGGTTACTGTTGTTTACATAACAAAAATAAGAATAATGACAATAAAAATGGTATACCAGGATTATGTTTGTTGAAGATAGTTCATGTCTTATAGATTTGTATGAATCTGCCACATAAACAGGCTGTTTCTTTCCCGTGAAACTAGACCCCAGGGGTTTCTAAATTCCAACAGTATAGGAAACTTAATTTGACTTCTGGATCAGTACATTTGTGTTATGTGTATACAATAAATTTAGGTTTTATTTCAACCTATAATGGGCGAAATGGGTATTATAACTGATGATGTGCTTTGAAATTATTATTTTTATGCAGGAGACTGAGGATGATGATATGGCCGAAGATTATGAAGATTATGATGAGGCTCGAGATGATGTTTAGTTTAAGTGCATGATATACTTGTAGTAACACTTTACCACTTGAGGATTCTTTTACAGAATCATTATTATCTCTTTATAACTTTCTGGTTGAAAGTATTTGCTACAAATCGAATAATCGTTGGACATAATTGATGTTTCAACTTTGTTATGGATTTATTGACTAAACAAATGTCTTTTTCCATTTTGTCTATAAATACCCATATTTACGATTGTAGGTACCGCATTATCGAGATATAGGATTTTGGAAAGTGACGAAATATTTCGTCACTATTGGACGTTAAGTTCACCCAAAAAATGACGCTTTTCTTTCGTCACTAATTTCAGCAAATAGTGACGACTTTAGCCACTGTAGTGATGAAATTAAGTGACGAAATGGGTTGTCACACACCCATAAGTGACGACTTTAGCTCGTCACTAAATTTAGTGTCAAATTCCAATATCGTCACTATTAACTTAGTGACGGAGCTATAGTGACGACAAGTGACGACCTTGATTTTCGTGACTAATCCGGTTTAGTGACGATTTTTCCACCTTTAGTGATGATTTTCCTGTCGTCACTATAGCCCTTTTTTCTTGTAGTGAATACCAGGGTCAGTCTCCAAATAACCCCTGTGGTGGAGGTACTCGCGGTGGTGGTAGAGGTCGTGGAGGTAGACGTCCTCCTCATTGTCAGCTATGTCGCACAAATGGACATTATGCCTCTTCTTGTCCAGATCTTCGTACTTATGCATCTAATTCCACCACCGCGGATGCCAACTTAGCCCAAGCTTTTCATTCTTAATGCCATGTTACTCAAGGGAATCCTGATTGGTATGTTGACAGTGAAGCCACCGCTCACATGACTTCCTCAACCAATAATGTCTCTCAACCGGCTCCTTACTCGGGTAATATGCATGTTATTTTTGGTAATGGAAATAGACTTCCTATTTCTCATATGGGTAGTTCTATGGTTTCCAAAAAGTTGTTATTGCGTGACGTTTTGGTCATTTCTAATTTAACCAAAAACCTTCTCTCTATTAGTAAACTCATCATGGATCATCCGGTTGATGTTCTTTTTTCTCAACCAATTTTTCATATTCAGTACAGGAAAAGCAAACAGGTGATAGCCCAGGGCATTTGTGAAGATGGATTATACGTGCTTCGAGATGGTCCAACAGCATTAATGGCGTCTTCTGGAGTTTCAAATAAAGCTTCTTTTGAGCTATGGCACAACCGTTTAGGACATATTTCCTTTGATGTTATTTCTAGTTTACATAAATTGGGTGTTTTACATGTTACTTCACTGTTGCCAAAACCTATTGTTTGCGAACCTTGTCAACTTTCCAAGGGTAAAAGATTATCTTTTGAATTAAATCCGAAACGTTCTTTGCATCCTTTAGATTTAATACATTGTGATTTGTGGGGACCGACTCCTGTTTTATCGGGTGGATATCTTTATTATGTCATATTTGTGGACGATTACTCTCGTTTTACGTAGTTTTATCCCTTAAAGGCAAAATAAGGTTTTTATGCTGTTTTAACTGCTTTTATCAAGCTGGTGCAAACCCAATTTTCAAGAAAAATCAAGGTCTTTCAAAGTGATGGTGGTACTGAATTTGTCAATCATACCGTACGCACAATTTTTGAAGAAAATGGTACTTTTCATCAACTATCATGTCCATACACTCCTCAGCAAAACGAACGTGCGGAAAGAAAGCATAGACATATTGTCGAAACAGGGCTCTCTATGATTTTTCATGCTCATGTACCTGCATCTTACTGGGTTGATGCTTTCAGTTCAACTGCATTTATCATTAATCGATTGCCTACTAAGGTGCTTGACAACCATTCTCCATTTGAGTTGCTCTACTCAAGATTGCCTAATTATGATAATTTTCGTACTTTTGGTTGTTTGGTCTATCCATATCTTCGCGATTATTCGGCTCATAAGCTCGCTCCACGAAGTATAAATTCCTTGTATCTTCATTGGATATCACTCGCAATACAAGGGTTATAAATGTCTTGATCCAGCCACTTCTCGAATCTACATCACCAGACATGCACGGTTTAATGAAAATTCGTTTCCCTTTGCGGGCTCCATTGACCATCAAGCTTTTTCCCAGTTAGACCTATGCATTTTCTTGGATGATGGGCCTTGCAGCTTAACACCACTTTCTTCGAATGGGCCCGAGTCCAATCTCCCATCATCCTCTTCTCAACCCACTGATTTTCAACCATCGGCCCACACTCCACCACCTTGTAATCTCTGTGAGCCCTCTACCATCATCGTTCCTGTTAGTAATGATAATCCGCATATCAACGACCATACCATCAATGATGATCATACCATCGATAATAATGACATCAATGATGATCTCATCACCAATGCGCATCAACCACATCTGGATCAGCCTCTTCCTAGTCATCCGATGCAAACTCGCTCCAAGTCTGGTATCTTTAAGACACGACACACAACAGATTTTGCATCACTTTCTATGCATGCTTTACACGCTGCCTTGTTTTCTGCCACTCAGCCTAAAGGGTACAAGTCATCTGCCAAACATCCTCAATGGATGGCTGCCATGCATGAAGAAATGGAGGCTTTACGCAATAATACGTCCCGCTGCCTCAAATGTTGTTGGTTCTAAGTGGGTTTTTCGCTCCAAGTATCACTCTGATGGCTCCATCGAACGTCTTAAAGCACGTCTTGTTGCCCAAGGTTTTACCCAAATTTCGGGACTTGATTACTTTCACACCTTCAGTCCCGTTGTTAAAGCATCTACAGTTCGCATTGTTCTTTCTCTTGATGTATTACACAAATGGCGTTTACATCAATTAGACGTTAAAAACGCTTTTCTTCATGGCCACCTTGACGAGAAGGTATTCATGGAACAACCCCCTGACTTTATTGATCCTCAATTTCCTCACCATGTTTGCAAACTATCTAAGGCCCTTTATGGTTTAAAACAAGCACAACGTGCTTGGTTTCAACGTTTTAGTTCCTTTCTACTTGCCAATGGTTTTTCTTGCAGCCGTGCTGACACGTCCTTATTTATTTTTGCCCAAAACTCATGCATCATGTATTTACTTGTTTATGTGGACGATCTAATCCTCACTGGAAATCAGGAATCAGTTATCACTGCGTTTACTAGCCGGTTAAATCAAGAATTTGCCATTAAAGACCTTGGTGATCTTAGATATTTTCTTGGTTTGGAGGTCAGCTATACTGATGATGGGCTTTTCCTAAGTCAGTCAAAATATGCCAAAGATGTTCTTACTCGAGCTGCCTTGCTAGATTCCAAACCAGTCCACACTCCCTTAGCTAGTCATGAGACTTTCACTCCTGATAGGCCTCTTTTTTCTGATCCTACTTTTTATCGTTCACTAGTGGGAGCTCTTCAGTACTTAAAAATTACTCGCCCAGATCTTTCCTATGCTGTAAATCAAGCGATTCAATATCTTCATGCTCCTACCAATGCCCATTTTCAAAATGTTAAGCTTATATTGAGGTATGTGAAAGGCACCATTACTTTTGGTCTTATCTTTCGTCGTCCAGGGATCTACAACATTTTAGGGTACTCTGATGCTGATTGGGCTCGTTGTCTTGAAACTCGTCGATCAACTTATGGTTACTCGATCTTTCTTGGTGGCAATCTAGTCTCTTGGAGCGCCAAGAAGCAACCAACGGTTTCCCGCTCCAGTTGCGAGTCGGAATATAGGGCAATGGCAAACACGGCTGCAGAAATTGTTTGGATCACTCATCTTCTACGAGAACTCCATGCATTACCTCCTAATCGTCCTACGTTGCTTTGCGACAACAAAAGTGCTATATTTATGACTCAAAACCCGGTCTCTCACAAGCGTGCCAAACACATAGATCTTGATTATCATTTTGTTAGAGAACTTGTCGCTTCGGGTAAGCTAAAGTTCATCTCCACCAAGCTTCAGGTGGCACATATTTTCACCAAGAGTCTTGCGCGTGCTCAGTTTAAACACTTTCGTGCAATGCTTCGCCTTGGTCCACCACCCATTCGCTTGAGGGGGGATAATAGATAACTGGATAACTATAGTTTAAGTTACCTGATGTATATTTATCAACTCCATCATTATAGGAGTTATCTTTGTAAAGTTGTTATTAATCTTATTATAAATACACAAATGAATACATGATGAGATGTGTGGTTGATTTACTAATTTTCTAAGCGGTACTTAAAACTAGTTTTCTACTTTTTACAAAATGATAATGGGTTAGGTGTATTGTTTCCTAATTATTCTCAAATTTCTTGATTCCCAACACCAAAGCATGCATATAGCTCGACCTTTAATGCTAAAACAATTTTGTCCACTCAATAGAATCTATAGCATGTCCCAAAAAAATACATTTTGGTTTAAGGTTCTTCATCCATATTGGTTTTGGTTTCTTTCTTTTTTCATAAAATCGATCGAGCAAGAAAAGGTGGTGAGAAATGTCATTCAGTGGGACGATACAGAAATGCAGGGCGTGTGACAAAACCGTTCATTTCGTAGAGATGATCTCTGCGGATGGAATCCCATATCACAAAACGTGCTTTAGATGCGTCCAATGCAGCGGAAAACTCGTGGTATACATGTATTTTCGTATATGTGTCTACAACAAACACAAGATCTCACATTCTAAAAACCTTGTAGAAACAAAATATAGTTTGTTATGTTCACAATAATATGAACACATCGTCATTCAAAAGGTCACACTTTAATTTATCGAGGCTTATTATGAGTTTGACCTTGTTCTTAATCGAATATATATGATGTAGCATTATATTAGTTTTAGCTTATTTTTCTTATCTATTCGAATTCCTTATGAACATTACACATAAGATTAAAACAATTTAAAGATCAACGCGTTGAAATCTATTATTATATGATCAAACTTGTTTTGCAAAATGTATGCGTTAGATGAGTAGTTACTTTCAATTGGATGGATCACTCTACTGCAAGCCTCACTTTGATCAAAAGTTCAAGGAGATGGGAGGCATCTCAAGAATACCATGTGAGCTTCTTCTATGAAGCATGTTTTGATTGCTATTGTTCTTGTTAATATATGGTTTTCTAACTCGATTTTTTTTTTTTTTTTTTTTTTTTTAAATATCAGCCGTGAACAAAGCTAGTGAAATGGTATGTAAGAACTACGTTCTCAAGTGCCATTTCGGTTTTCACATACGTATGAATCCCGAATGATCTTGTTTATGATTTTAAATGTCATTAACAGGGAAGAAGCCCTAGTAAACTCTCTTCCATGTTCTCTGGGACTCAAGAAAAATGCGCCGTTTGTCACAAAACTGTGTATCCACTAGAAAAGGTTCGCTTTTATGAAACAATAAGTTTCACAACATATATAATTGGTTCCTTATTGTTTAGGCATACTTAGTGTGTAACGAAATAATAATAACAAAGTTTATATGAATTGATACATCGTTGATTGAAGTAGCAGTAAAAGGAAAATGATTTGCAGGTAACTGTTGAGGGTGAATTTTACCATAAGCAATGCTTCAAATGTGCTCAAGGAGGTTGCAAACTCACACCATCGAATTACGCGGCTTTGGATGGGAATCTATTCTGCAAACCACATTTCTCTCAACTTTTTAAAGAGACGGGCAATTATTCTCACCTCTCAAAAACGGCCTCAATGAAGAAGAACTCTGAAGTTGACAAAATAGTAGCGGAAGTGACAGCCGAAGAGACTGAGCCACCAGCCACTGTATAATGATGTAAAGAGTAACACGAGTACATATATGGTTTGAAAACAATAGGTTTTCGTTGTTGTATTATCATTTACCCGAGTTAAAGACACTTTGATCTTAATTTTAATCTAAAACGAAATTGTAATTATTATTTTTGTCTTTCTATGTTTTGTGAAAATGTTGGATAGATCGATTATAGAAAATAAGGTCAATATCAAGTGACTTGTTTTGTTGTTGTATAGTAGATATATAGTCTCTTTGAGATTATAGGATGTTGTTCAAATGTATTCTTATTGTTGATATAAACTTTTGTTTGATTTAAATTTGTTCTAGTAGTTAATGTCTTGTATATGTTACCTATGCTCAAGTTACTATTAGAGGGTTGTGTATGGCAGCGTTATATGCGTGTGCATGTTTTAGTTGTAACCAGTTTTCAAAGTTGTAACTGCGAGTAAAAATGACTTACTTGTTAGTCTTGGTAACTATCAGGGGTTCAAGCTGAGTCGAGTCGAATACTGCCAAGCTCGAACTCAGCTTAACAACTAAAACTCGAGCTTTTAAATTTCAAACTTGACTCCTTTTCTAAAATTCAAGCTAGTATGTGCATACCTTTACTTTTAATCTCGAGCTCGTTAAATAATCTATGTATCTAGCTCAACTTGACCTCTTGACTCCTTCATATACATATTACTTTATACAGAAGTGGAAATTAAGTAACTTTATGAGGTAAAAGTGTACTTTAATAAAAACCCGCTCGTGATATATCCTCACTAGCAGACTATTCTAAAACTCGAACACGACTTGTTTCCTACTCGATGGCCGGATTAAAATCAAGTCAATTTTAAGCACTTTACAAGTCGATCTCGAATAACTCACCTCGGTAGTTACGCTGACGCGGCAAATATCTTGACCAAGATGTTACCCCACTCTATTAGTCAAACCATTAAGCTGAGTGTGTGACAAATATTTTACAATTTAAACCCTCAACTATTGTTTGTAACAAAAATAACCCTTATCATCACCATAAACTAATCAGTTACAGTACTACTTATCTGGTCTGGATGTGGTTCTGTTTTTTTTCTTTAAAAAAGACATGGGCAGTCTTTCATTAACAACCACCAATGTTTCAAACTTTAAAACATTAAACCCATGTTTTATAAACCCCAAAAACCTTAATTTCCCTCATAATAAAAAGCTTGTAGCTTTTGCTGCTAATCATGATAAAGTTGGAAATTGGGACCAAATTGAGCTTAAGTTTGGTAAATTTATTGGTCAAGATTCAAACTTTACCTTTTCCAAGGTTTGATTTTTTTTAATACCCTTTAAGTAATTGTGATGATATGTTGAGAAGATTAGTCCTTTGATACTTTTTGTTGGATTTTGAGGTTAATTTGATGTGGGTATGATAGATTCTTGATATGTGTAATGAATACTAGAGAGATAGTAACATTTTCAACTTAAAAAAGTTCAAAAGCTTTTTGGGAATCTTGCATTTGTGCTGTTTAGATTATTGTGTTTAGTTCTAGGGGGTGCTTGTATTATCTTATTTACGGGCGGGGTTTATGAGCTTATGTAAGTTTGGAAAAAAACTCATAAGGTCACTTTAGTCGGCGTTTGAGCTTATCAAGCTGAGCTTAGAGTGGGTTTATGAGCTTATGTAAATTTGGAAAAGCTCATAAGCTTATTGAAGCTTATTATTGTAAAATCACATAAGAATACATAAACTTGACTAACTATAAGCCCTTATAATCCCCCATAAGCCCGTTTCAGCTGGCTTGGGCTTTTGGAAGCTTATAGTTTATAAAAGCTTCCATAAGTTTATGTGACAAACGGAGCTTATTTTAAAAGCTTAAGCCCTTATAATCCCCTAAATGCTTGCATCAAAACACAGCCATAAGCTAACACAAACAACCCCTTAGATTGACTGATAGTCAAACACATTCGTTGAACTATGGGTGGTTGAACATTGCTTCACCAATCATGATGCTATCGTTTTGTTATAATGTTCTATGTTTTATTGTCGCTTGCTTAGATGAAAGATAGAAAACTGAACCCAGAATATAGTGAAGGAAAGCGACCTAAAGATCCACTTGCCACGGCTCCGAATACTACTAAACATAGTGTGCCAAATGTGGTTTTATGGAATTCAACTTCTTTTGAAGAAGATGATGATGAGACAAAGATGCCGTCAAGTTTGTCCTTAAAACCTAATTTATCTCTGAAAATGGGTAAAGAAGAGGGAAAGGATCGGTTCACTGATATGATATTGGTGAGGAATTCTGAACCTTTACTGAAAAGTACCAACGTAGAGTCCACAGTTGATATTAAAGATACTACATGCCAAACCGAACAAGTGGATCCGAATTATGAAGATCTCAGTCGATCAAAATCCAATATTGATGAAGGTATGGATATAGCAATCGATTCAGGCGCAAAATTATCTTCAGATGTCACCTTGCAAGGACGACCTAAAAGGTACGCTAAGCTCTTTTTATGTGGCTCCTCAAAGTGAGGTACTAAACTTCTATTGATCTTGTTTTAATTGAAAAAGAGGGTATTGGTACTTGGATGTGTGTTGTCGGAATGATTATGATGACTTGTTGAGTCTTCTTCAAATTTTAGTATCTTGCCACTAAAACGTTTAGAAAATCACAATGATAATCGGTTTTTAACAAGTACTTGAAAATGATCACTGCAACTTGAAGTTGCAGCAAGCAGTTAAATGTGCATCCAAACACCCCTTATATAGTGTTCAATAAGTATAGCACAGGTAATCTGAAAAGGTAAAAAAATGGTCGGGTTTGGTAGCCGGTCAACACGGGTAAAAATTGATCATTTTTAGTTCAAACGGATTGGGCTATCCACAAACACTATATAATGATTCTTACAAAACGTTAATTACTACAACAATAAATCAATAATCTATGTATTTTTAAATAACAACTTGGATGCCTATTGACTCTTTTGACCCGATATATTTTTGGTTAGAACTTACACTCTTCTTTGATAGCTTATCTTACTTTTGCATGATTATAGATTAGACCAACCTCTGAAAGAGGCATCCGACATTGGTGGAAAGGATACTAGGATTGACGACCTAATAACAAAGTATATGAAAAGTGAAGACTTGCCTCCAATACCTCACTTGAAGGTATTGCAATTATTAATTTACTAAACCTTATTTAATATAATGAAACCTGAATTCCGTGAGCTGCAATCATAGGACCGGGAAGATACAGACTGGAGAAGGGCTGATGACCTGCTCAAGACTTCAGGAAGAGCAGAAGTGGAAATGATACGTTGTAGCACCCGAGGATTTGTTGTAAGTGTTCATAAAATAGAATACGCTGACCAGGCAACCTTAAACGTCTGAAGATATGTTTATCGTTTACTTTTTTATTTTATGTTTTGCCCTTGTTTACAGGTTTCTTTTGGCTCTTTGATAGGGTTTTTGCCATATCGTAATCTAGCAACTAAGTGGAAGTTTATAGCTTTTGAGTCTTGGTTGAGAAGAAAGGGCTTGGATCCTAGTACATACAGGAAAAGTTTGGGCATTATTGGAAACTACAATGCTACAAGCAAAGAGCCTGAAAAGATTGAGGGAGACTTACGGTCACATATGAAACTTGAAGATCTCTTTGCATTATATGATCAAGAAAAAGTTGATTACTTGTCAACGTTTATTGGTCAGGTATGTGCAATTATGTTTGGTTAATAAAAGTTGATATTTTTTGTTACAAGAAAAAAAGATACTTAATATGTCCTGTGAAAATTCCCTTTTATGCGAGAAAAAAGATATTCCATCTAGCCTACGAAACGTAAATCACTATAGAAGGTTGTATAAGACATGGTACTTAAAATTTTGTGTCAACTACAAGGTTGCAATTTTCATGGAATAGAGGGCATAATAATAATAGCAACATGAAAATACTTACTTTTGCAGAAAATCAAAGTGAATGTGATTTTGGCCGACAGAGAATCAAAAAAGCTAATCTTTTCGGTGAAGCCGAAAGAGCAGGAAGAATCAATCCAGAAAAAGAGAAACCTCATGGTGAGAATTTAGACATTTATCATCCAATTTTGCTTAATATCTTATGTTGAGTTTGAGCTCTAATTTGATACTTGTGCAGACTAAGCTTAAGGTTGGAGATATAGTGACGTGTTACATAAAGAAGATTTCATACTTTGGTATTTTTGTTGAGGCAAGTAACAATTTTCTTTTTTTGGGTACTCATCACATGATACTTACATTTAAAGGCCTATGTTTTGACTTGTGGTTTCAATTATATAGATTGAAGGAGTACCCGCATTGATACACCAGACAGAAGTGTCATGGGAAGTCCCTTCCACAACATCTTTCAAAATTGGGCAGGTACTGTAAACCTCCTTAAACTTTCCGAAAATATAAATTTTGCAATTTTTAATGTGATGGATCAAGTTACTTGTAAATGTAATACTTTTAGCAACTTGCTTCCTTTTAAAATTCTCGAATTCTGTAACTATACAATTGTACACTGCAATTCAGAATAATAAATTCTTTTTGTTTGCAGGTTGTAGAGGCGAAAGTTCATCAGTTAGATTTCTCACTTGAACGTATATACTTATCTTTGAAGGAAATAACGGTAATCTATCTTCAAGCTTCTTCAAGATTTTCAACCTTCAGTATGATGTCTCTTTAGAAAGGCATAGATGCTATTAGTAAACATTATTTTGTGGCAGCCAGATCCGTTGACAGAGTCTTTGGAGGCTGTTATTGATGATCATAGTGTCTCGGATAGTACTTTAGAAGCAGAAAGACTTGAAGACGAGGTGTTTAAATAAAATGACTTAATTAATTTATATTAGATAGAATTTGTGCGTTTAAGTTCTTATGGAACAATCTTTTACTAGCATATCCCATAGGCTTACTCTTGTATTTTGTATTATATAAAATGGACAGTGGGCCGATCTTGAATTGCTTGTCAATGAACTACAGAAATATGAGGGCATTGAGTTAGTAACAAAAGGGCGATTTTTCTTGAGCCCCGGCTTGACCCCAACATTTCAGGTAATATACTCTTTGCATGTGTTGTTGATTGCTTTTACATATCCGGTAGTGAATAAAGTTTAATCTTATATTAATTCTGCGTAGGTTTATATGGCATCCATGTTCAAGAATCAGTACAAATTGCTTGCACGAGCCGGAAATAAAGTACAAGAGGTATACTTTTTGTCTTTTGAATGTCAAACTTGCTATAGCAAATATAAATTTACCGTCGATTTGTGAATGACGTTTGGCTATGTTATGGGCAGGTGGTGGTGCAAACATGGCTAGGTACAGAGGAAATGAAGCATGCAATTCTGAGGTGCACCAACAGAGTCGAGTAGATGTCTCATATAGTCAAATAGTTTGTATAGTTGGTTTAACTACCGTTGAGCTGGAAAGGTCAATGTGGCTGAGCCATGGTCTCACCAACCACTACAGATTATAGATTCATTGAGCAATGAGTCCAGAAAAGGAACCATTAGTAGTTAGTTAAGTTTGTAAAGTGGTGAAAACTTGTTAAATGATGTAAGTAAAAACTTTAGAATCATAATACAAAGTGTTTAGTTGTGTTTGTTCTTGACTTATTTTTTATTTTATTTTCTTGTGAAATAGACTATTGGTTTGATTTGGTGTGTGGCTTTAAATGGTGGATGTAAAGGTTGATGATAAGTTTGTATTGATTTAGGTGCCGTTTGGTTTGTTGTCCACAATGATAATCGGTATGAATTTGATATAGGGGTAGAATGGAAATGACTATATGTTGAGATATCAATCTTATAAATGTTGCTTGGTAGGATAATTAGATGAAAAGTGTAGTATAAATTATGTGAAGTGAAGTGGTGGGCTCAGGAATCACTTTTCAAACCACACATTTTAGGTGATTTTCAAGTATAGTTATATATTTGATATCATTCCGGTTTTAGATTCCAATGTTAACTAACCAAACAACTATAAATGGAAATCAAAGTATTCTCTGATTCCGATTAGCACACACCAAACACACCCTACATTGGTAAATGCTCTTCTCTTCATTTAATAGTGTTGTGAGTTAAGTAGTTTAAAGATAAATCCTCTTTAAAGAAGGAATATACTATACAAACCCTAATCACAGGGAGATTCCCTTTGTCCCTCTTTTATTTACAGTGTATCACAGTTTTTTGTCAGTTTCTGTTCCGTATTTCTGACAGTTTTATAATTTTTGTCAGTTTCTGTTCCGTATTTCTGTTTCGCACTTTCAGATTTATAGCTTTTTGATATAAACAAAATTATAAAAATCAAAAAAAAATCAAAAATAAAATAAAGACAAAGAAAGAAAAAAAAAAAGAGGGGGAGAGTCCGGATAAAAAATAAAGGAGGGTCCGTATATCCCAGCCCTTTAAAGATACACTTTATCTTTTCAAAAATATAAGAAAACTAAAGAATAAGAGTTTGACTAAATCTTGGAGACTGTAGTTTAAAAAACAAGAATCTATTATATTATATGTGTTATTGGATTCTGTGGGTTCCACCACCCAATCCTTTAACATTAAAAAAACATTTTTTTATTTTATTATTATTATTTTTTTAATTTTTCCAATAAAAACAGCAACAAGGTTTATATGGCACTGGTAAATAAATAAATTTGCAAAGTCAGCCTTGTGAATTTAATGCTTTGCCGCCTCCTTTTGCTTCAACTCAAAGTCTCATTTCTTTTTATTTCAAGAAAATCATTATATATATAAATAAAAAAAGGGTGTTTTTTGTTTGGTGAGAATTGAAAAAATGAGCTCAGGAACTAGCACATTTGTCATCAGATGGGTCAATTTTCTTACTATGGTATTGTCTCCCAACTTTTTGTTGTTTTTATTCTTGAAATCCATGTGCAAAGAATCTTTTTTTTTTTTTTTTCTTTTTTAATAATGTTTTTGGGTTGAAATGTGTAATTATATGTTCTTAGAATTCAAGTTTAATAATTATGGGATATTCTTTGTTGTACTCGCATAACTACTTATAAATGGAGTTTAAGTAGTTTTTTAAGCAAAAATTGGAGGTTTTTAGTTAGGCTGTTCTTTTGTATTGTTGAATTTATAAGTCAGTTTGGTGGCATTAATTCCAAATTAAACCCTTAAGAGCTTATTTTAAACTATTGATCATGACAGTGTTGTAGTTTTAGATTCTAAGCTAGTATGCTGTGGCTTGAACCATGGTTTGAGATTATTTTAATTGACATTTTGCGGCTATTTTTCACTGTTTAGCTAGTAGCTTTGGTGGTCATGGGATATGGTGTGTGGATGAGCACTCATCACGATAGCTGCCGAAAGTCCCTCACACTGCCAATTATAGGCCTTGGCTCGTTAATCTTTATAATGTAAGATATTCTGTCATTTGATATCAAACAATTAAGTTTTATCTTTGAAATTTAATTAGTACTTTCTCTTCTGCCTTAAACTGTATGTTTCAGATCAGTTTTGGGGTTTGTGGGCGCGCTGAAGCAAAACTGCCTATTGTTATGGACGGTATATTCATGTATCATATTTTCTTACAAAATCTAAATTCGTAGGTAATTCGGCCTCTTGATTCTTTTGTTTTATTTTTTTTGCAGTATTTGCTCATGCTATGCTTGGTTTTGGTGGGGATCCTTGTCTTTACGGTCTTGGTGTAAGTATTTTTTTTGGCACATGGTCTCTCATAGGTCCTGAGTAAAAGGTTGTACTAACTTGTGTTATTTATATAGGTTTATTGTAACAAATAACGGTTCTGGTCACAGTGTTCCAGGTTTAAGGTAAGATCAAAAGCACGCTGTACATACCATTTTAAGTTTCATTTAGTAGACTAAGACATATTATCTGTTGTTAATCTTTTTTTATGATCAGATACAAGGAGTATCAACTCCAAGATTACGGTTCTTGGTTTATTAAAAAAGTAAGTGTACTTCATTTGAAAAATGCAGGTGTTCGGAACTTGTTTACATGTAAGCAGAAGCTTTTCCAACTAATAACCATATTTTGATAATCTTTTCTTGTTTTGTTTCTCAGTTGAACAACACACATAACTGGAGACACATTCGAAGTTGTTTTGTGAAAGCCCAAACTTGTCAAAGCTTGCCAAAAAGATACAAAGTATGTGTTTAATTTGCAACTATAAGCTGTAGTAATCAGTCACTTAATTCTAACTATTCAAGTAATATATAACTATGGAGTGTTTATTGCAGACTCTCAAACAATACAAATTAGCGAAATTAACTCCCATTGAAGCCGGTTGTTGCAGACCACCATCTCAGTAGGCTTCTTAAGTCCTTTATATCTTAAGCTAGAGGTGGCAATTTTAACCCATTTACAGTGACAATGGGTTGTTTTTATATCCCCAACAGGTCAAATAGATAAAATGTTCAGCTAAAATGATGCAGGTCAAATGGGCTGAACGAGTCAAACGGGTCAAAAGTCGCTTTACTAAGTAGATGATTATTTTAATGATATGTTGTTTTAAAACATCAGTTAATTTTTCAATAGGTGTCTGTGGTCTGTGGACCAGTAATAAAAGTTACTCAATTGACTCAACCGGTATTACTTATTGCCCGACTTTGCCACCTCTATGACTTGAAGTTTCGACTGTGTATTAGGTGTGGTTATCCTGCTGTTAATGCCTCTCACTATGATTTGAGCTTCCATCCGATTAGTTCTAACAAGGACTGCAAGCGTTACAAGAACTCGAAAGCAATCAAATGTTATAATTGCGATTCCTGCAAGTAAAGTATCTTTTCTCACATTCATTTTTTTTTTTTTGAATATGTTTCTTATTTTGTCACTGACGATAGTATTTTATCGTGTTTTAGGGCTGGAGTAGCACAGTACATAAAAACCGAATGGCGAGTAATTGCTATCTTCAATGTGATTTTGTTCGTTGTCTTGGTAAGTCACTCAATACTGGCGAACAACGATTACATCAAATTATATCAAGTGAAAATGAATTTCTGACATTTTAGAACTTCTTGCAACCATTTTTTGGCTTACTATGATCCATGTTCCATGACTTTTATCTTATCTTGTGTTAGTCGACGATCTATTTTGTGGGATGCTGTGCAAGACGACATGCTGCCAGGATGCACTCAAAATCTTAAAAGATTGCTACACTCTTTTCAAGTGAAGCCACAACTGAAGAAATTGGAAGTTTGGATCTCCAACCGTGTCGACAAGAAAAAACACGAGCTTGGATCAAAACAGGACAGCCGTTGATTGGCCCACACCATAGGAGAGTTTCGACTCAGGAACTTGTATTGGAACATATTTATGATTGGAAATAGTTTGACATGCATCACTCGTTCTAGCCTTCTAGTATTTGAATGCTTTCTTGTCTGTCAACTTTCCATGAAGTTCGTTTATTCATACCATATTATTAAGCATTGACGGGTGGCATTGTCGGAACAAGAGGTGGCAAAATGAGTGGATTGAGTAAAGGGTCAATACGGTCTGTTTTACTTTGGATCGGGTTGAGACCTCTAGCTAGAGTTCATGTACTATTATAATGACATGAACTCCCATAATCAAAATTGACATGTATCACTTAAACTACAAAAATTGATTATATATATATGAGCGTCTAGCATTTATGTTTTAAGATACAGAACTTCCGGTTGGAGGGAATACATAAATTATCAGCTATTCAATGACTGCCACAGAACACCTAGATCCACATTACCTCCCGAAAGAACGATCCCAATGTTCTGAGAATCCTTCAAAACAGGATTTTGCTTAAAACTATCCGAGAGAACAGCAGCAAGGCCTATAGCACCACTAGGCTCGACTGCAACCTTAAGTATCTCATAACAATATCTCATAGCTTCAACAATCTCTTTATCTTCCACGGTTATAATATCATCAACAAGATCCCGTACAACGGGCCTGCATGAACAAAAATTAAACTTCAGTCACGCACACGTTGATGAACACAAGGCCTAATTCGAACTCAAAACTAGATATGACAATAAGCGATATAAGGTACGGTTGAAAAGGTTATATATTACCAAGTAAGATCACCAAGGGAAGCTCGAAGACCATCAGCAATAGTGTTTGTCTGAGCCAAGGTTATGATTCTACCAGATGCTTTTGATTGTGCAGCATCATCAGCTCCTTTAGGCTCAGCAGCTACAACGCGTATGGCAGGATTAATGGCTTTAGCTCCAATCGCAACTCCAGATATCAAACCACCACCTACAGGTTTCTAATTCACATCACAACAAGAAAAAAACGACAACCGAACAAAAGATCCAAAGTGATAATAGTATATACAAACCGCTTATTGGAACTATTAGGGTGTCTAGTTGCGGGACCTGATCAAGAAACTCGAGTGACAATGTACCCTGGCCACTGAAACAAAACAATTAAAAACTTACTGTATAATACTTTTAATTTATTTTCAATCAAAGAGTGACACAATGGGATGAAACTATAGTTACTTCAATACCTTATGATACGACCATCATTATACGGATGAACAAGAACAGCACCAGTCTCGTGTAATACCTTGTTTGCCGTTTCCTCTCTAGATTGCATATTCGCCTCACTCCATATTATCTGACCTCCATAACGTTTCACATTCTCAACTTTGCATTTTGGAGCGTTATTTGGTATAACTATATATGCGGGAATTCCTCTCAGTTTTGCAGCCAAAGCTAGTGCTGCAGCATGATTACCACTAAAATCCAACAGAATAAGAGTTAAAAAAATGCTAGAAGCTAATAACTATCACAGAAATAAACATTCTTGCAAATGTTAATATATCTTTTACACAAGATCGATTGCTAGTTGGCTACTGTATAAAAAGTCAAATACAACCAATGAAAAGGTCAAATACTCAAACATATACTTCTTTATATTTAGAAAGATAACGCCGTTGTTACAAAGATAACAAATAATATGTTCTGCATTGGTTATAAATGAATCTTGGACTGTTAACAAACTTGAACTAATTCGAAAGTTGAGAAAAAATATGTTCTGCATAGCATAATACCTGCTGTGAGTTACGACTCCTTTTGTTGCTTGTTCATCATTGAGAGAAAATATAGCATTTGATGCACCTCGGAATTTAAATGCTCCACTGATAACCATTAAAGAGAAAGCAGATTGAAGAAGGCATGCTAAATTCCATCATAATGAGCAAAGCTAAGCTACTTTCAGTATAGACGGAAATTTTCGACCCATAAAGAAATCTTTAGTGAAGTGATATAATTTCTGTAATCATAAATGTCACACTGACTATTTTTGAAGATATTGAGAAAATTTGGACAAACACTTAACGCAGTTAACTTTGGATTGTTATCTAAGCCGCCCAATTTTCCGCGTCTAATAACAAGATAAAGAAAATGGACAAGACATTTCTTACCCCTTTTGGAAGCATTCACACTTGAAAAACAAAGTTTTTCCAGCAATTATGTTTAGGGTCTCCGAAGATAGGACTGGAGTTACATGAACATATGGTTTTATAAGCGTCTGGGCTTTGGATATTGAATCGATATCAGCAGCATATTTCTTGTGCTCTTTCAGGCTCTTATCTTCCATTCAGAAAACCAAAAATGTAGATTTATTTTTCCTACTGCAATGAAAAAACTGATTATTCAAATTTAATACCGCACGAGTTCATAGTTGATATAAACATATTTCTTCTTTGAATCCCACTTAGATCGATGAATCGTGGGCAGGGATCATAGACACTAAGGGCTCCATCACCATCACGGTTTTCTATTATAGCTTCAGTGTTCTACCAAAACCCCATTACATTTAAAGTGATGTTATATCATGTAGTAGAACTAATTCTAACATCTTAGTAAACGATTTAGCAACTACGTCACCCCTCAAAACCCATACGCCAAGAGAATGAGATAACTGAGATGGACCATTAGCCCAAATATTCTTGTGTGAACCACCACAGAAAAAGCGTCATTGATCCTATGTAAGTTTAGGGAAGAGTGTGATAAACTTTTAGGAAGTTTAGGCTTTTTGATTGATGATCAGGAAATAGATTTAATAACTAATGACTTAAGATCAGAAATAGTAAAAAATAACACTAGTAAGCTTCAACTTACAAAAAGAAACGTTAAACGACAGTGGCTGAAAACTACGTAACGATATCTAATTCTGATCGAATAAAGTGCCTACATTAACAAGCGTAACGGTAAATAATCAAAGTAATAAACAAAGTACTTAAGAACAATGCAATAACAGTATTTAACTCCCAAGTCAACTAACAAACTGAAGTACCCGCAACATAGAAATCCGCAACGAACTCTTTCGAATCAAAAGGCAAAGACCCTTATAACTCTAGGCGGTATTAAACTTAAATAAAACAAAATTCCTTCAAACCAATAAAGCTGTAATCCTAAAAGCCTATATGGCTAAATGGCACTCCCTACATAATCAGGTAATTGGTTTTCTGGACTTTTGGCAAACTCATTTATTAAGCTTATTTTTGAGTTTATTAGCTTATCTCATTTCGGATTATCTTTGATAAGGCTTATTTTGAAGTTCGTCCGCTTATATAAGCCCATAAGTTTCGAAACAAGCCAAAAAAATAGGCTTTATGTAAGCTAAAACAAACACCCGCTAAATAGTCAGACGGTAATCTATGAAAACACTAAAGATTAAAACTTTTTGAAAGGATATAGAATAAATAATGAAACACGTAATATATGTAAGAAAGACACCAAAAACCCAATACAGAAAACTGATTTTCTTGATAAGAATGATGAAGACTTACAATGGCAACAATACTGGTATCTCTTTCCAAACATAAAAGTCAAAAGCATAATAGTAATAAGTACACACCTTTGCAAAAGTTAAAATGTACTAATAAAAACCTCATACTCTTCGTGGATACGATACCCACTTGCCCTATCTAGTATAAGGTAATTAGGTTTATTTTTTATCGGTACAACGACATTCGGTCAAATTTTGGCGCCGTTGCCGGGGAGTGTGTGCGCTTTTGGTTTAAGTTTTTGTTAATAGTTTAAAAATATATATATATATATACAAAAAGATTTTCTTTTTTTTTTCTCTTGTTTTGTTTGCTTGTTTGTTTTGTTAGTTGTGAGTGTGCAGATTAGTGTATGCGCACGCGTAGATCGGGACGTACATCACCGTTAGCTTACGATCCGAGGTAGAGAGAAGTACAAGGTTGAGGAGGAAAGCAGTTAGACAGTTTTCTACTAACCTTGATTTTGCTGGTTTAGAAGAGCTTTTCATGGAAAGGCCAGGTGACGACGATGCTGCCGGTGCAGAATCCCCACCATGGGGTGTGGATTCCTACTACAGACAAGGGAACTTCGAGGATCCCTCACCGATTGTCTATCCGGCTGCGGCTAATGGAGTTGTGAGCAACTTCAAGATCCAGCCGAACCTCATAGCGATCTTACCCGTGTTTAGAGGTCATGAGGAACCATATGCACATCTGCGGGAGTTTTTCTCCATTGCAGATACATATCAGGTTAATAACACCACTAAGGATGGGGTAAGACTTCGCCTTTTTCCTTTTTCTCTTAAAGATCAAGCTAAGGCCTGGTTCACATCTCTCGAACCAGGCAGTATTAGATCATGGTCTGAAATGCAATCCGCGTTTCTTGATGAATTTTATTCTATAAGTAAAACTGCTGCCGTTAGGAGTAAGATTAAATCCTTTCGTCAAATCCCAGGCGAGCAGTTTCATGAAGCTTTTAATAGGCTAAAAGAGTTGTTAAGAACTTGCCCTCACCACGATGTTCCAAAATGGGAGCTTGTCAAAATCTTCTATGATGGGTTGGATTATCACAACCAACAATTTGTGATGGCAACTAGTGGGGGTACGTTTTTCTCACGTCCCATGGATGAAGAATGGGAGTTTTTTTGAAAAGCTGAGCAAGGGTTCCAAGACCCAAGCTTCGGTGGATCGAAACAACAACCACAAATCTTCCGCCAATTTTGTGTCTAACCAATCTGGCACAAATTCTGAAATTAGCGAGTTAAGTAAGAAAGTTGATCTTTTGTTGAGAAATCTGGGCACAAAGTCCTGCAAAGCGGCTTCTTTTGGCCGACTATATTCAAGGATGCCCAGTCTTTTGTGAAAACATGTACTCGTTGCCAACAAGTTGGTGGGATTTCAAGGCGTGATCAAATGCCTATGAATCCCATACTTGTTGTTGAGATCTTTGACGTGTGGGGTATTGATTTTATGGGACCATTCCCTACCTCCCATGGCAATGTGTATATTTTAGTGGCAGTTGACTATGTCTCTAAGTGGGTAGAAGCTGAGGCTACAAAAACAAATGACCATAGTGTAGTTCTTAAGTTTGTCAAGAAAAATATCTTTGCTAGGCATGGAATCCCCAAGGCCATCATTAGTGACGGCGGTTCCCACTTTAAGAACTTTAAATTTGGAAAGTTATTGAAACACTATGGGGTTAATCATAGAATAGCTACCCCTTATCATCCACAGACTAGTGGACAGGTCGAAGTATCTAATAGGGAGATTAAGCGTATATTAGAAAATATCGTTCGTAGTGATAGGAAGGATTGGTCCCTGAGGCTAGATGATGCCTTGTGGGCATATAGGACGGCTTTTAAGACCCCTATTGGGATGTCACCGTATAGGTTGGTATATGGCAAGGCGTGTCATTTACCGGTGGAAATAGAGCATAGGGCTGAATGGGCAATTAAGCAGGTTAATATGGACTTAGATAATGCGGGTAATTCTAGGAAACTTCAATTATCTGAATTAGATGAGATTAGACGTGATGCCTATGAGAACTCCCGGATTTATAAGGAGAAAACTAAGGCTTTTCATGACCGACACATCACCAAGAAATCTTTCTTGGTGGGACAAAAAGTTTGGCTATTCAATGCTAGACTTAAGCTCTTTCCGGGAAAATTGAGAAGTAAATGGACGGGTCCATATGTTGTGACTCAAGTCTCTCCACATGGAGCCATTGAAATAAAAAATATGGTGGGTGGAGATCCGTTTAAAGTCAATGGATACCGTCTGAAGCCGTATGTTGTTTTGGAGAGTGATCATATGGACACGATCGATGTGGTTTATTTGGAACCACTCCAACCGTCTCAATAGCTCCATTGAGTTATTTCGGGCTGACGACGGTAAACTTAGCGCTTCGCGGGAGGCAACCCGTGGGTTGTAGTGTGTGTTTATGTTCTTTCTAATTTATGTTTCTTTTTATTTTCTTATTTTTGTGTGTTTTAAAAACTTTGTGGGTGTGTTCACTACAAACCCTCACGAGACTAAACTCGTCCACTCGGGCTACTGAGTGGTTTAAAAGGCTTGTTGCATACGCTAAATGCAACCGTGATTCCTACGAAAGTGAGTTAGGTTTTGTGTTGTGTGAGTTTGTCAAAGTGATTTTTAACCAAAATTTCAACCTAAAGTTTTTGCATTAGGGACAATGCAATGCTTTAAGTTGGGGAGGGGGTGTCACATGTGTTACATGTTTTTGTGTGAAATTGTGGTTAAAATGGGTCAAAATGTGATTTTTGAAAAAAAAATAAATAAATAAATAAAGAAAAATTGAAATCACATTATAAGAGTTTTGTGCTAATTGGATGTGGAAGTTTTTTCTACATATATTTGTTGAGTGTTTGCAGATTCTGAAGATTAGCTTGTGGATGATTTATTGAAGCAAACTAGAAGATCCAGCCATGATTATAAGGTGCACCCGATTCCATTGTATAATTTGGTTCTAAAATTAATTTGATGTTTTGCATGTAGTTAGGCATATGTATAATTAGTAGATGATCAAACCATACCCGATTGAATTTCCCCACTTACTTTTGCTTAGAACGGGAAGAAAGTTAAAATGATATAATATGAAATATAATAATGTAATAGTTGGGTTAGGATACTTAAATTGATCTTATCCGGCTTGTCACCCGCGCACGGTGGCCATAAAAAAAAGCTGGAGAACTGTCATAATTATTGGAGGTAGTCATATGCTGGGCTTGCCTATCTGATTCGTCACCCGCGCAAGGTGATATTTTAGTTGTTAGCATGGGTCAGACGCCAATTATTATGATGGATAGCATTGCACTTAGCTGAGACAATTTTATGTGAAATAACCCAATCCTTGTATTGTTGTTAATGAAATTAGGAAGGTTGGTTTAAGTTAGTGCATTGATTAATTAGACTATGTGGTAGATAACTCCATCATATGATATACCAGTAGGCACGAAGCATAACTGTTCCCATTTAATTAAAATGGACTAAGTTAATCGGTTCCCGTGTGCCGATGTATCTTAGTATACACCTATAGGATAGATATTCATACATCCGAATGATTGGTCTTTATATCAACCTTAAAAGGAGTGTATTAAGCGTTCGGGATGACATGTATAAGAAACGGTCCCGGATGGCTAAAAAAGGAGCTTATGTATGTTATGAGCAAAAATGTTGTTATGAGCAAAAATGCTTGAAATATGAAGTAAAATTCATGTGCAAAAACTGAGCAAAAAGTGAAAATATGTAAGTTAATGTATGATGGCTTATGTGCTCTCAAAAAGTTTGCTCCTGTGGTATAAAAACTCCAGTATTATAAAAGGTGTAAGGTATTCTCACCTCTTGTTTTGGATCTATGTTTAGATTGATTATAGGGGTGTACTAATTATGTTGGGCACATGGTTAATTATATGAAATATAAAGTAAATGGAACCAATGGGAACGGTTATGTTAAGTGTTTAAGAAGGACAAAAATATTGGTAATCATTTTGGATTATTGGTCACATAGGATGGGTATTACTCCCTCCGTCCCTAAATAAATGTCCACTTTGACTTTTTACAGTCTTTCTTGTTCAACTTTGACTTTAAATAATTTTGTTTGTGTTATATAATACTTGATGAAAATTATACCAATGAAAAATAATTTTAGAACCTAATCCATTCATATATTTTGCATCAAGTATTATATAACACAAACAAAAATATTTAAGGTCAAAGTTGAATAATAAAGACCGCAAAAAGTCCAAGTGGACATTTATTTAGGGACGGAGGGAGTAGTTTACTAGATTAAATTTGATCTTTTTGATGGAATTTCAATGGTATGATTAAAAACTATGTAATTAACATGCTAAGATATAGTAGACTTCTTCCTCGGGACGAGTAAGGGTTAAGTTGGGGAGGTTTGATCGGTGTATTTTACATACACCTCATAGCATGTTAATTACGCATTATTGCATTGTTATTCGTTGTTATACATGTACTTTGAGGTGTTTTGTGATTATGTAGGCTATGCGCACAAAGGAGATAAAATGGCGAGTTTAGGAGCTAAAGTTGCGATATTGCAAGCTTAAAATAAAGACATGAGATATTTGGACGTTGTTGCATTTGAGCTTCGTTTTGATTTAAAGGGCCACGGAATGAAGAATGAGAGCTGCACAATTAAAATATAAATGTTATTTAAAACTTGGGCCACCTGGCCTCTTGGATCGTACGAGCAGCAAAGAAAGAAAGCCATGTTGGGCTTTTGATGACTACTGTTGGACGCAGCAAAATGAAGAGATAAGAAAAGGCCCTTGGCCTGTTCTCTGATTGGCGTAGGAACAAAGCAAAAGAAAAAAAAGGGTTTTAGCTCTAGATATTTTCAATTCGGCACATGAAAAAAAGGGGACCCCATTCATCATATTCAGCCGTCACTATATCATCATTCACGAATTAAAAAAAAAAAACACATCCAGCCGCCACCTTTTTTGGACATCATTCAAAGACTACAAGATAGTAATATTATTTGTTTTTCGACGAACGTGTACAAGATATAAAGGATTAATTTCCTTGAGTTTTAATACCGTACGTAGTAAACATGCAAAAGGAGACTGATACGATGTTGTCTACGATTGTGATGTCCGGCTAAGCCTCTTGTAATCTCTTGTAGGATCCCACGAAAATCCATTATAATAATCATCATTAATTAATAATAACCTCGAGTTACCGCGTAACAAAACTCATTTTTACAGGGAAATTTAAAAATTTTCTTTTATTAATGTTCCTAATAAATCACGTTAGCACGACAATTACCAAACAACGACATTAATTCATGACACGAACTTCAAGACGTAACCATTTCACAAGTCCTCGTTTACACCTATTTGCAAAATTATAATTAACACTAATAAATACATAACCTGATTACATTCTCACATTTATCACATTAAAATCTCACTAATTACAACTTACTTATACTAATTAACTACAAACCAAATGGACTAGCTACTCAGCCCACATCACCGGACACAAAGCCCAACTCCAAAGCCACATTTCCTGTTATCATTTCATGTGTTACTCGATTCCACAACCCCTCCAAAACGACTAGCGTTCTTCCAAATATTAAACACGACACACACATATTTTTACACCACCTCGATCACCACCCACTAGACGCCTCGAGTGCCAAATTTCGGAAACACAAGTCGAGTTTCGATATGATTTTAAATGCCAAGTTGCTTGTCCCATTTTCCTAAATTCGACATATACAAAAACCACAAAACACGACCGTTTTAAAACACGCTTTCTCCCACACATTTCTAATGACCATAATAATACTTTGTGATGTTAAAAAGGAAGTTAGAACAGCAGTGGACTTTATGGCTAGATAAATTCATTTGACACCATTAAAAACACAAACGTGTGTATGTATATATACCTTCACAACACAAGATAAGATTTCCCATGTTACTATATCTATCAAATATCTCATAATGTCAGTAAAATATGCATATGTGTCCCTCAAGCCACAGTAACATCAATAATAGAGATGGAAGACTTTGATAGTCAATAAGAAACGTGTATGAAATTGGTTCTATAAAGCTATCCTATCTATCACACTTTACACTACTCACATCCCACACTCTTTCCTCTCACAAGACACCTTAAAACCCCAGAAAGAGATGTCACCCATTTGGAAACAAACGGGTTAAAGAAAACCACACTCAAAAACGTAACTCGAACCTAGCGAGACTACTGTCTTTGTTCTTGTGCTTCACTCAACTTCCACCGCTTTCTTCACCACCTTTCAAGGGTGTTGTAAGTCTTCTTATATCCTATTTAATTCATATCGCACGCCATTGCATTTCCATACATCACACGTTATTGCACTCGAACGATATATGGTCACAACACTATCATGCACCATCCTTACTTCATTCGAACAGTTATATAGTTACATATTTAGTTTACATTCGTAACCCACCAAAAAGGTGGCGAACTTCCACCTACTCTCACGTTTACATTTAGTCATGCATGATTCAAACCCATCCATGTCAACCCTCACACGTATAAACATAAGTGAAAAACACTAAGCTATACTCTAAATGTTTGAATACATAAAACAGTCACATCACACTTAATTATCACATTGCATGCGTTATTAAACATATGATCATGTTGTGTTGCATGGTATATATATAACTTGAAAACACTAGGAATAATATTGAGTCCTTTGTATATTTAAAACCGCCTCTCGCCACCTTAGAAATGACCATATAACTTGACTTTCAATCTCACGACTACACTTTATTTTCCTATGACCTGTTAGACCAAATGACTAGCTACCAAGTTTGTATAAACGACTCACCAAAATAACCAAGCTTCGACCCTCAAAAACTACCCAAGTGAAGCGCATAAATAAAACATGTCACACGTACAAACTCAAGTTGTAAATGCCAAAAATCATTCCAGGTGTTTTGCTACGCAGGAAACAGTTCCTAGTAGGCTAGAAAACATGTCTATATCTCGCGATCTAACTGAACGACCACGCTCTATTTTTGCATGACCCATTTCACAACGTAACTGACTACCTTTTTCGTTTAAACACCTTGTAAAAATAAGCGAGTTACAACCATTTAAAAACAGCCAAGCTAGTCACAGGAACACTAGATCATTTTTAGAAAATACAACCCAAAAAAAAAACCATTTTCGATAATGGACTAAACTAAAGCCCAATAAGCATTTGAGTATCAGCAGTCCAATAGGCCCATGTGATACATTTTCAAACTCATAAAAATAGCCCAATTCTAGACCCAAAACAGTTTACACGCCCTCGCCTCTAAAACTCTTAACGGGCCTTATTCTAAATCTTTAATTGGCCCAATAATGCAAAAATAATCTCTTTTCTGAAATAAGGAATTGAAATAAGTTAAAATGAACTTAATAAAGTTATAGAAATTTTTAGAATATTTTTCCCGTTATTTTTATGGAAAAATGACTAAAAATGTAACGCACTTTGACTAGAAGGACTAAAACTGCCAACCTGAGAAACTTAGGGACTGAAGCTATGAAAACAGTTTATAAAGGACTTAAATTGACCATTGAATGAACTCCAAGCCTTATTTGTACTATTGGACAAGATTTGGACTATTATTGGACTATGGACTTAACCGAGGACTAACGATGTGACGCAAGCGCAGTTAGGATAAAAAGTATATAATCTGAAAAGGACAAGGACCAATTAATTTCACTTAAAATTCTTATTTTATTTTCTATTTTTCACCCTTCACTTCATATGCATTTTACATTTTAGTTATGCATTATTTAGTATTCGTTAATTATTATAACTAGGAATTTAGCGATTCACCTTGCATATCATTTCAGCATATTTTGAGAAGGTAATATTTTGAGTCAAGTGACATAAGATCAAGATAATATCATATATGATATTATATTTTTAACTTGAGGCATTTTAAGCATATCACATCACCGATCAAATCGTTATACGATTTCTCACATCACACTCACTGTTAGTAGTAAGTCAGAATCTTAGACTTCCCTTATATTCAGGTTTCGTATCGAAGACGTTTCCGTGATCGTTTCATTAGATCTTATAATACTATCTTGTCAGATACGCTTCAGGTGAGTCGTGGCCCCTCCTATTTTAATACTTGATTTATACTTTTTGGGGGAGATACATGCTTTGAAAACTCTCATGATTTACTCAAAATCATCCACTATGCTTTACATGTTCAAATCACCCATGAGAGGAATATATGTTCGTTATATGTGCAAATTGCTTGCTTAGCGTAAACACTGAATTTGAAAGATAACATTTTTAAACTACTTGATGTAACATGATACTGAGACTTATTGTATGCATTCATATAACAAATGAATGTACTGTTACTTTATTATGATATTTCTACATTTCACTAGAAATAATGGCCAAGACTAAAATTACGCATAATTCCTGAACCTTGAAACCTATATTGCCTAAGTTTACTTTATTGCCATAAAGTCCCTCGATCATGAGCCATTAATCACTGCGGTGAGCGCGAATATAGTGAACAGCTTCGAAACCTGTTAGAGGCTGACGACCTATCCCACTAAATACTTGGACGGAATGCCTACATGGTTAGTCGTATTTAGTCGCGATACACTATATTTGAGAAAAATAGGAATTGGCAAATCACCTATTACATGAGGGCAAAACCTTCGTCATTAATTTGATAAACACTCCGTTTTACGGTACTCTGTTAACGTTTTGCGTGTCATGAGGCTTAGGGCAATATAACTTTATGAATATATGAATGTTTCATATATATTAGGATACAACTGTATTTAGTAAACCACCACTTTACACTGATAGATTTCAGACTCTAGATTATTATTTTCACTATGTGTTATGATTATGAATCCTGTACTTGAATTTTAACTGTTATCATATGTGACTTAAATGAGAATTCTACAAAAGACAACCCAAAATGCTTGGTATATCGTTACATTTAGAAGTTGACTCAACATTCTATTTCGAGCGTATAACAACGTAGCTCATCTTCAATTATAACTTGAAACTTATGATTTTGGAGATCATACACGATTTGCTTGTGGATTTTTATACAACACAACTTGTTATTTATTTCATGAAGAATTATTATTTACTTCGACAATCGCTATACACCTTTTAAATTCATTGAAAGAAAGTTATTTTCTATCAAACTCCACGAACTCACCAACCATTGTGTTGACGTTTTAAGCATGTTTATCTCAGGTAATTAACGGAGCAGGACAAGACACGGAGCTGGCATCTTATACTCTGATAAATAAACTGGTGTAAAATCAAATATGTCATTCTTTCCAAATTATCACATTTTGTGGGATTTTCAAATCAGATATTTCCCTTTTATACCAAAACTATTATTTCGAATGACATATAACTTTCAAAACGCCTATTCTGGACCGTTTTTCTGAAATTTTAACTCGATCCTCACCGTAACACCCTAATTACTTTTCCGCTGCCATAAACCAAATTAGGGGGTGTTACAAATTGGTATCAGAGCCACAGGTTATAGAGAACCAAATGTTTTCAAACATCGAACTATAACCACACTTTTAAAATAAATGATTTTACACCTTATTATCTTATGCCTTCCGTGTCTGCAGACTGTCGTGCTCAATACATTACCTACTAAGATTGTTTTGTACTAATCTTTACATGCTTGATGTATACTCGTCACACATTACACACTGCATTATTTCACACTCAACGTTACATCTTGGACGTATAAATACTCATAATTACTATTTTCGATTGTTACAGTAACATGTCTTCCATACCAATTGACATCGCTAAGACTACCCCTCCTACTACCCATGTATCACCTAGCTATCATATTACACCATATACTGAAGATCCTTATGTACAAGTGTCACAACCCCAGCCCGACATAGAACTCACTCAGAAATCACCTCCATCATCACCTACTCACTCACCTCCACGTCAGAAACTTAGGAGAGCAACCGAATCCTATTCAGATGAAGATCCGATTGGTGGTCAACCAACTTTTGAATATGGACAGAGTTCACAACAAGAAATAAATTGGAAGAATGTTAACCTAAATTCTCCCCTACCCAATACCTCAGATTTCTCCATGCCAGATGCCCCAAACAATGTATCCTCACCCAATCCCCCTGACTACGATGTAGACACCCATGACTCTATATGGATTCACCTTCACCAACACACCAACATACTAAACGCTCACTCTGAACAGCTAAAAGAGTTACGACCATTAAGATTCGAATGGTATGATCGTAACATTGACACCCTATTCAAGAGGACAGATGCTGAGAGACGAGAAGTGTTTGGTTTAGGAGTGAATATTGGTAACATGAAGGACAATTACGAACAAGAACTTAGAAACTTGGATGCCAGAACCCGCTGTTTAGGTAGAGGTCATACTCAAACACACATTAGGATTGAAGACATTGAAAGAGCATTATGGTTGGCTAGAGACGCAGCAAGAACCCAGAGCCAAAAGATTGCAGCCCTGGAAAACATGTTAGCTAATCAGATGAATGCGTGCCAGGAACGTTTCTCAGCCATGGAAGCTGCACAACTGGATCTTGAGGCAGAAGTTAGACGTTTACGTCAGAGACATAACTGATCTTAAGTATCGTTGTTGTATTCAATAAACCAAATAGTTTTGGTTAGTATTTCATGTATTCGCAATAATTCTATAACTCTCAGAAATTGTAATCGACTTTTAAGCTATGACAGTCTTTTACTATCTTATCGTTCTGTTGTAAATGAATTACTCCCATCAAGCCCTAGTATAGTACTATAAGTACAAAGAGCCATGCAAAACCTCGCCATTTGTTACTCTTTTAGGTAAACAAATAACCCACGTAAATCAATAAGGCATTAATAAAAGACCTTGTGTTGGTTGTTGTGCAAAAATCAATCAAACAAGTTATTAGAGTTATGTCGATTTTGATGATTGTATTCAAACTTACTATGACACTATCGGTGATTGTACATCAAATGTACCACGACTAAACAATAAACCATAGAATTCCAAAAGCAAATATTCAAAAGAGAACTTGATGAATGAAGAGGAAGTTGTTGAACTTCAGCTTTTGTAAAAGAATCCGTTTGTTCCTTAACAATCCCATATCAAGAGATGATTATTATTTTACAATGCTACCCAGACACATCGTATTTCTATGATCTTCAATTGGTTTTGATTTTGTATTAAGATCACATTGTTAGCAATAATATGCAAATACCTTATTATTTGAAATTATTCTAATAATAAAGTGAATACTAAATCAGTGTTTCTTGTTGTAGTCATTGAAGATGGCCAACATGAGCAACACCCATACCCCCTCAACACTCATCACAACCATGACTCCTAAAACCATCAGGGAATTTGAAAACAATATCGTTACAGTGGTACATGAAGTGACTACAATAGTTCATCCGAGAAACAACGACATAGACAAGAAAGAGAAAAGGATGGCTAAACCTTGTAGAGACAACCATGAAAGTTTCATGGGACGTAGGCCAGTCCACCTAAAGGATTCAAGAAAAACGACTAAACCTATCCGCACATGTACTCAAAGAATTAGGCAAGATATTGCACTTAAGAAAAATAACCAAAAGCGAAAACTTGAGGAGAAAAGAACCTTTATCCTCAACGAATGTGAATTTCACAACGACATCTGTACCCGCAATCACCTGCAAGATCGCATCAACTACCATCGTCAACAAAGGTCCAGACAAGAAGTTGGAAAGAACGACGTAGCAACCCTTACTACTAGGGACAACTACCATGGGAAGCAGCCCTTGTGTCAGAAATGCAAGATGCATCATACCGGACAATGCATTGCAAAATGCGGGAAATGCCGGAAAACAGGCCACAAGACAAGAAATTGCAAAGCCATGGAAGGAAATGAGCAACCCTCGTCCATAAAATGCCACGGATGTGGTGGAATGGGGCATTACAAGAGTCATTGCCCAAACTACAATGTCAACTGGAAGGCCAAGATGGATGCAAGAAAATGAAGACTCGTTAGAAGGCCCCAGTAGTATCAAAGAATGACCTTTATGTTAAGCAGATGAATGAATTCCTGCTGTAAAATAAATAAACTCTAGTCTAGAACTATCTAAGTTGTATTTTCGTTTGTACTTTTCCTTAGGTCTGATGGATGTAACCTAAGTGCAACAACTATCTTCCTACCGTACGAATCTCTACCTTGTAATATTTCAGTAATCGTCATAATCTATATCTATTTCCATTTCTATATCACTTTCACTATTCATAGTTGATGTGTAACAATACCTTGATACCACCCTAGGAATTTGACTAAGCACAATACCTGATCAAACAATAGACTAATACCACATTGTAGGAAATCCTCACCTAAAACCTAAGTTTATACCTAGAATATCCAAATGTCACTTTAGAAATTCCTGACTTATCATTGGAATATGAACAAAAACTTTACAATTCTTTTGAAAATAATCAAAGAGTGTCCGACTTTGTGACGGAACCATTGTAATTGAACCAGGTAAAACTCTTTAAAGAAGCATAAATATCATAGTAACTGAACCAAGCGTTACATCATTTGGTCCTCAATTATACATAGCCTAGCTACCTATGTATAATTTAGGAAGAATCATGTTATAAATGGAACAGTTATCTTTTCGAAGTTTTTAATAACAATTTTCATTCCAAAAACAGAATCTCGAGACAAAATAATTTGTTCATAAACCTCACTTTTAACCCACCCCAGTAAGATCTACACTTATTACCCATCCCTCTATTATACGAAATCGAGAAAAATACGAATTCACAACAATATTGGGAGACACAAATAACATAAATTTCATTAGAACCCATGGAAGTTAATACATAGCGAAATGATTAACATCGGAAGTGCTAATAGTACAATAAACACAATATAAGGCATACAATCTTCAATAGGTTGGCCCGCCATAGAAACAAAAACCACCACCAACCCAGCGATAGCAAGAGCCACCATAGGATGAAGCACCTTGATTATTCTGGAAGACAGATAAAAGCGAACCATTAAAAACAATAACTAAACATAAAGACAAACGAGATTTTATTCCACATTCATTAAAGGTTACATCGACACACAACAAAAATACATTCTAAACCCACTAGCTCGAGATCCTCACCCCAAGAACTTATCCACGTTAATCGCTAAAATCGTTAGGGGTACGATGAACACCAAAGATGCGATAAAGTAGTCGGAGTTTTCGTCGGGGAAGAAAGCCAGATACACGGCAACAAGGACGATGTACACGGTGGCGATAACAATGGAGATCGGCGGCATGGTTTATTTTTTTTGGGAAAGATGAAGTAAAGTGAAAAAGGTGAAGTGGGGAGGAAAAAGGGGAAAAGTAAATAGGGTATTAATAGGGAAAAACTAGCCGTTATTTTACTATTCACGATCATTAAATTTTCAAATCACTACCATTAAAAATCTACTAGTCTCGACCGCTAAAACACTAGACATTTAGTGTTAAATATTTCCTACCCTCGATCGTTATTTCACTATTCATAGCCTATGAATTCAATTGTTGACCAAACATTCAAATTCATTTCGTCTAGTACGAATAAACTTAGTTGGATCTCGCCTCTTTGATATTCAAATAAAAGTCGCTTGACAACATTCTTCCATAAACTCTCATTCCTGAACACCACATTTTTCAACACCTATCACGGACTGAACTTCGGGACGAAGTTCAAAATTGAGGGGTGGATACTGTAGGATCCCACGAAAATCCATTATAATAGTCATCATTAATTAATAATAACCCCGAGTTACGCGTAACAAAACCCATTTTTACAGAGAAATTTAAAAATTTTCTTTTATTAATGTTCCTAATAAATCACGTTAGCACGACAATTACCAAACAACGACATTAATTCATGACACGAACTTCGAGACGTAACCATTTCACAAGTCCTCGTTTACACCTATTTGCAAAATTATAATTAACACTAATAAATACATAACCTGATTACATTCTCACATTTATCACATTTAAATCTCACTAATTACAACTTACTTATACTAATTAACTAAAAACCAAATGGACTAGCTACTCAGCCCACATCACCGGACACAAAGCCCAACTCCAAAGCCACATTTCCTGTTATCATTTCATGTGTTACTCGATTCCAAAACCCCTCCAAAACGACTAGAGTTCTTCCAAATATTAAACACGACACACACATATTTTTACACCACCTCGATCACCACCCACTAGACTCCTCGAGTGCCAAATTTCGGAAACACAAGTCGAGTTTCGATATGATTTTAAATGCCAAGTTGCTTGTCCCATTTTCCTAAATTCGACATATACAAAAAACATAAAACACGACCGTTTTAAAACACGCTTTCTCCCACACATTTCTAATGACCATAATAATACTTTGTGATGTTAAAAAGGAAGTTAGAACAGCAGTGGACTTTATGGCTAGATAAATTCATTTGACATCATTAAAAATACAAACGTGTGTATGTATATATACCTTCACAACAAAAGATAAGATTTCCCATGTTACCATATCTATCAAATATCTCATAATGTCAGTAAAATATGCATATGTGTCCCTCAAGCCACAGTAACATCAATAATAGAGATGGAAGACTTTGATAGTCAATAAGAAACGTGTATGAAATTGGTTCTATAAAGCTATCCTATCTATCACACTTTACACTACTCACATCCCACACTCTTTCCTCTCACAAGACACCTTAAAACCCTAGAAAGAGATGTCACCCATTTGGAAACAAACGGGTTAAAGAAAACCACACTCAAAAACGTAACTCGAACCTAGCGAGACTACTGTCTTTGTTCTTGTGCTTCACTCGACTTCCACCGCTTTCTTCACCACCTTTCAAGGGTGTTGTAAGTCTTCTTATATCCTATTTAATTCATATCGCACGCCATTGCATTTCCATACATCACACGTTATTGCACTCGAACGATATATGGTCACAACACTATCATGCACCATCCTTACTTCATTCGAACAGTTACATAGTTACATATTTAGTTTACATTCGTAACCCACCAAAAAGGTGGCGAACTTCCACCTACTCTCACGTTTACATTTAGTCATGCATGATTCAAACCCATCCATGTCAACCCTCACACGTATAAACATAAGTGAAAAACACTAAGCTATACTCTAAATGTTTGAATACATAAAACAGCCACATCACACTTAATTATCACATTGCATGCGTTATTAAACGTATGATCATGTTGTGTTGCATGGTATATATATAACTTGAAAACACTTGGAATAATATTGAGTCCTTTGTATATTTAAAACAGCCTCTCGCCACCTTAGAAATGACCATATAACTTGACTTTCAATCTCACGACTACACTTTATTTTCCTACGATCTGTTAGACCAAATGACTAGCTACCAAGTTTGTATAAACGACTCACCAAAATAACCAAGCTTCGACCCTCAAAAACTACCCAAGTGAAGCGCATAAATAAAACATGTCACACGTACAAACTCAAGTTGTAAATACCAAAAATCATTCCAGGTGTTTTGCTACGCAGGAAACAGTTCCTAGTAGGCTAGAAAACATGTCTATATCTCGCGATCTAACTGAACGACCACGCTCTATTTTTGCATGACCCATTTCACAACGTAACTGACTACCTTTTTCGTTTAAACACCTTGTAAAAATAAGCGAGTTACAACCATTTAAAAACAGCCAAGCTAGTCACATGAACACTAGATCATTTTTAGAAAATACAACCCAAAAAAAAAAACCATTTTCGATAATGGACTAAACTAAAGCCCAATAAGCATTTGAGTATCAGCAGTCCAATAGGCCCATGTGATACATTTTCAAACTCATAAAAATAGCCCAATTCCAGGCCCAAAACAGTTTACACGCCCTCGCCTCTAAAACTCTTAACGGGCCTTGTTCTAAATCGTTAATTGGCCCAATAATGCAAAAATAATCTCTTTTCTGAAATAAGGAATTGAAATAAGTTAAAATGAACTTAATAAAGTTATAGAAATTTTCAGAATATTTTTCCCGTTATTTTTATGCAAAAAGGACTAAAAATGTAACGCACTTTGACTAGAAGGACTAAAACTGCCAACCTGAGAAACTTAGGGACTGAAGCTATGAAAACAGTTTATAAAGGACTTAAATTGACCATTGAATGAACTCCAAGCCTTAATTTTACTATTGGACAAGATTTGGACTATTATTGGACTATGGACTTAACCGAGGACTAACAATGTGACGCAAGCGCAGTTAGGATAAAAAGTATATATTTTGAAAAGGACAAGGACCAATTAATTTCACTTGACATTCTTATTTTATTTTCTATTTTTCACCCTTCAATTCATATGCATTTTACATTTTAGTTATGCATTATTTAGTATTCGTTAATTATTATAACTAGGAATTTAGCGATTCACTTTGCATATCATTTCAGCATATTTTGAGAAGGTAATATTTTGATTCAAGTGACATAAGATCAAGATAATATCATATATGATATTATATTTTTAACTTGAGGCATTTTAAGCATATCACACTCACATCACCGATCAAATCGTTATACAATTTCTCACATCACACTCACTGTTAGTAGTATGTCAGAATCTTAGACTTCCCTTATATTCAGGTATCGTATCGAAGACGTTTCCGTGATCATTTCATTAGATCTTATAATACTATCTTGTCAGATACGCTTCAGGTGAGTCGTGGCCCCTCCTATTTTAATACTTGATTTATACTTTTTGGGGGAGATACATGCTTTGAAAACTCTCATGATTTACTCAAAATCATCCACTATGCTTTACATGTTTGAATCACCCTTGAGAGAAATATATGTTCGTTATATGTGCAAATTGCTTGCTTAGCGTAAACACTAAATTTGAAAGATAACATTTTTAAACTACTTGATGTAACATGATACTGAGACTTATTGTATGCATTCATATAACAAATGAATGTACTGTTACTTTATTATGATATTTCTACATTTCACTAGAAATAATGGCCAAGACTAAAATTACGCATAATTCCTGAACCTTGAAACCTATATTGCCTAAGTTTACTTTATTGTCACAAAGTCCCTCGATCATGAGCCATTAATCATTGCGGTGAGCGTGAATATAGTGAACAGCTTCGAAACCTGTTAGAGGCTGACGACCTATCCCACTAAATACTTGGACGGAATGCCTACATGGTTAGTCGTATTTAGTCGCGATACACTATATTTGAGAAAAATAGGAATTGGCAAATCACCTATTACATGAGGGCAAAACCTTCGTCATTAATTTGATGAACACTCCGTTTTACGGTACTCTGTTAACGTTTTGCGTGTCATGAGGCTTAGGGCAATATAACTTTATGAATATATGAATGTTTCATATATATTAGGATACTACTGTATTTAGTAAACCACCACTTTACACTGATAGATTTGAGACTCTAGATTATTATTTTCACTATGTGTTATGATTATGAATTCTGTACTTGAATTTTAACTGTTATCATATGTGACTTAAATGAGAATTCTACAAAAGACAACCCAAAATGCTTGGTATATCGTTACATTTAAAAGTTGACTCAACATTCTATTTTGAGCGTATAACAACGTAGCTCATCTTCATTTATAACTTGAAACTTATGATTTTGGAGATCATACACGATTTGCTTGTGGATTTTTATACAACACAACTTGTTATTTATTTCATGAAGAATTATTATTTACTTCGACAATCGCTATACACCTTTTAAATTCATTGAAAGAAAGTTATTTTCTATCAAACTCCACGAACTCACCAACCATTGTGTTGACGTTTTAAGCATGTTTATCTCAGGTAATTAACGGAGCAGGACAAGACACGGAGCGGGCATCTTATACTCTGATAAATAAACTGGTTTAAAATCAAATATGTCATTCTTTCCAAATTATCACATTTTGTGGGATTTTCAAATCAGATATTTCCCTTTTATACCAAAACTATTATTTCGAATGACATATAACTTTCAAAACGCATATTCTGGACCGTTTTTCTGAAATTTTAACTCGATCCTCACCGTAACACCCTAATTACTTTTCCGCTGCCATAAACCAAATTAGGGGGTGTTACATCTCTCCCGGTAAAAGATATATTTGGTTTGATCATGTTTACGGATTTTATTTTATTTGTCAAACATTAATTCATCTGATTTTAATGCATATCTTTTATTTGATTTTAATGTTTAATATAATTATTTGATTGAATAATTATGAGACATATTATTGCGAGTCAACGATTCGTGCCGAACCTAATTAGTATAGGGGTTAAGACGGTCGTATGTTAAACATAATTTGTACCCATAATTGTTCACTTGAGTAATTATTAAATTAATTGATAAGATTATTGTAAGACATGTTATTGCTAGTCAACGAGTTGTGCCGAGTCCACTAGTTTAGGGATTAAGACGATTTGTGTGATAAACATAACTTGTGCCCAAAATTATCCTTTTCAATTAATAAAAACTATGTCTATGTGGTTTGAAGGCAAACATTAGAATTAATCCGTAACTTGATCATATCATTATATCTGGAGCCGGGAGGGATTGCTTTTTACTCAACTGTTTACACTCTTGCTTTTATTTGCTTATTTAATTTTTATTTGTTTATTTACTTTTTATTACTTATTTGCTTTCTAGTTAATCAGTAGTTTTATTATTAAGTATTAAACAAACCAAAACTTTTATTGATCAGTGATCACCCCAAAACTTAAATTAAAACCACATACTCTTCGTGGATACGATACCCACTTGCCCTATCTAGTATAAGGTAATTAGGTTTATTTTTGATCGGTACAACGACATTCGGTCAAATTTTGGCGCCGTTGCCGGGGAGTGTGTGCGCTTTTGGTTTAAGTTTTTGTTAATAGTTTAAAAAAAAATATACAAAAAGATTTTCTTTTTTTTTTCTCTTGTTTTGTTTGCTTGTTTGTTTTGTTAGTTGTGAGTGTGCAGATTAGTGTATGCGCACGCGTAGATCGGGACGTACATCACCGTTAGCTTACGATCCCGAGGTAGAGAGAAGTGCAAGGTTGAGGAGGAAAGCAGTTAGACAGTTTTCTACTAACCTTGATTTTGCTGGTTTAGAAGAGCTTTTCATGGAAAGGCCAGGTGACGACGATGCTGCCGGTGCAGAATCCCCACCACGGGGTGTGGATTCCTACTACAGACAAGGGAACTTCGAGGATCCCTCACCGATTGTCTATCCGGCTGCGGCTAATGGAGTTGTGAGCAACTTCAAGATCCAGCCGAACCTCATAGTGATCTTACCCGTGTTTAGAGGTCATGAGGAACCATATGCACATCTGCGGGAGTTTTTCTCCATTGCAGATACATATCAGGTTAATAACACCACTAAGGATGGGGTAAGACTTCGCCTTTTTCCTTTTTCTCTTAAAGATCAAGCTAAGGCCTGGTTCACATCTCTCGAACCAGGCAGTATTAGATCATGGTCTGAAATGCAATCCGCGTTTCTTGATGAATTTTATTCTATAAGTAAAACTGCTGCCGTTAGGAGTAAGATTAAATCCTTTCGTCAAATCCCAGGCGAGCAGTTTCATGAAGCTTTTAATAGGCTAAAAGAGTTGTTAAGAACTTGCCCTCACCACGATGTTCCAAAATGGGAGCTTGTCAAAATCTTCTATGATGGGTTGGATTATCACAACCAACAATTTGTGATGGCAACTAGTGGGGTTACGTTTTTCTCACGTCCCATGGATGAAGAATGGGAGTTTTTTTGAAAAGCTGAGCAAGGGTTCCAAGACCCAAGCTTCGGTGGATCGAAACAACAACCACAAATCTTCCGCCAATTTTGTGTCTAACCAATCTGGCACAAATTCTGAAATTAGCGAGTTAAGTAAGAAAGTTGATCTTTTGTTGAGAAATCTAGGAAAAGGTGCCTCAAATGTGTCGCATGACGTGTGCTCAATGTGTGGTGATCCGAGTCATTCGGTCAATAATTGTCAAAACTGGGGGATGCCATCGAATGAGGAGGTAAATGGAGTCTATGGAAACCGTCCACGAAACGACCCATTTTCCGAAAGTTACAATCTGGGATGGCGCAATCATCCCAACTTCCGTTGGAAGGATGACGACAATCGCTCTAAAAATTACCAACAACAAAGCTCGTACCAACAAAGGCCATATCAATACCAAAATCAATGTCAAGGTTAAAGCAATGGCCAACAATCCAATGTTGACCAAAAGTTTGACTTGATCCTAAGCGAGTTGGCCAAGTCTAATCAAGGTGCAAACCTAAAGTTTGAGTCCCTCTCTAAATCTGTAGTAAATCTTGAGAGACAATTGGGGCAGCTGGCTGAAGAGGTGCAAAAACTAGAAGCGGGTAAGCTTCCAAGCTATCCCACTCTCAATCCAACGCATAATCCAGGTGGTCCTGAGCAGTTGAATATGGTGACGTCTCTTTGAAATGGTAAAACCTACAACAATGACATCAAAATTCCAAGTGTTCCTGATTTTTCACATGATGTCCAGGATTTCGTTACTGATGACGAAATTGTTGTTAAAGGTAAAAAAGCTGATGATGTTAAGTCTGATTCTAAGTTGGTAAATGATTTGTTAAAAGATTTTCCAAAACCACCAACACATAATCCTGAAGCTACTGAATCACCCAAAGTTGGGGAGGGTGGTGTGTCAAGCACAACCACTCCTTATCCCGCAGCTTTGAAAAAATTGCCATCTGCGAGAGTGGCTAAAAAGGGTCCTCATTCTGAGGATATGTGGGAGACTTTCAAGCAAGTAAAGATCAATCTCCCTCTTATTGATGCTATCAAGCAAATTCCTGCATATGCCAAGTTTTTAAAGGACTTGTGTACCCAAAAGAGGAAGTCGAAGGCAACTTTGCCTAAAAAGATTGACCTGACTGAGCATGTTAGTGCAGTCTTATCTAGCTCTCTTCCTCCCAAATTCAAAGATCCTGGAGCACCATTGATTTCAGTTGTGGTGGGAAATATTGCCATTAAGAAGGCGCTCCTTGATCTCGGTGCTAGTATCAACATCCTTCCTGCTAGTTTGGTTGATAAGTATGACTTAGGAACTCTTCGTAAGACTGACACTATAATTTCCTTAGCCGATCGATCTACCAAAATTCCTAGAGGAATCTTAGAGGATGTTATTGTAAAAGTTGATGACTTCTATTACCCAGTTGACTTCTTTGTTATGGACACCGAGTCACCATACAAGGATGTCCAGCCAACCATTATCCTTGGGCGACCATTCCTAGCCACGATAGACGCTAGGATTAATTGTCGAACTGGCGCCATGGATATTGCCTTCGGTAATAAGAAGCTAAGGTTGAATGTGTTTAATTCTGTGAATTCTCCTATTATGAATGAATGCTACCAGGTTGATGTGATCGATGAGGAAGTCCAAAAGCCTGCACCCCGTATGCTTAAGGATGATCCTTTAGAATTGTATCCAACTGGTGAAAATGAGGAGGTTCTTGATGTTGCTGAAGTACAAGAGATTCAAGAGTGTTTGGTCAGTTCTTTGGACCATCAAAAACCACCTTGGTCTTATAAAGTGGAGCCCTTGCCTACTAATTTTGACACGGCCACAAAGCCGTCGCTAGAGGTGCCTCCAACTCTTGAGCTGAAACCTTTGCCATCCAATCTCAAATATGCTTTTCTAGGTCCTAACAATACTTTACCCGTTATTGTTGCTTCTGATCTTTCTAGATCACAAGAGGAATCACTTTTGGAAGTGCTTTCCAAGTATAAAGCAGCAGTGGGATGGACAATTGCAGACTTGAAAGGAATTAGTCCTTCATTATGTATGCACCGAATTGTTACGGACCCAAATGTTAAGCCATCAAGAGATGCGCAAAGGCGCTTGAATCCTAATATGAAGGAAGTCGTGAAGAAGGAAGTTCTCAAATGGCTAGATGCTGGTATCATCTATCCCATCTCGGATAGTAAATGGGTAAGTCCCACGCAAACAGTGCCTAAAAAGGCTGGTATCACTGTTATGGAAACCGAGAGTGGGGAAAAACTCACCACCCGACCAGTGACCGGATGGAGAGTGTGCATAGATTACCGTAAGCTAAATAATGCCACATCTAAAGATCATTTCCCACTGCCTTTTATTGATCAAATAGTTGAGAAGCTTTCCGGTCAGAAGTTCTATTGCTTTTTGGATGGGCACTCCGGGTATAATCAAATACCCATCCATCCTGATGACCAGGCCAAAACTACTTTTACGTGTCCTTATGGGACATTTGCATTCCGCCAAATGCCGTTTGGTCTGTGTAATGCACCCGCTACCTTTCAGCGGTGCATGATGAGCATCTTTTCGGACATGGTTGGAGAATCTGTAGAGATATTTATGGATGATTTCTCCATCTTTGGTCAATCCTTTGAAAGCTGTTTGGGTCAGCTTGAAAGTGTGTTAAAAAGATGCACCGAAACTAATCTAGTGCTTAGTTGGGAGAAGAGCCATTTCATTGTTCGTGAGGGAATTGTATTGGGGCACGTCGTTTCTGAAAAAGGATTCGAGGTTGACCGTGCCAAGGTGCAAATAATTTCAACCCTTCCTCCTCCCACTAACGTTAAAGCTGTGCGATCTTTTCTTGGTCATGCAGGGTTCTACAGGCGATTTATTAAAGATTTCAGTGCTATATCAAAGCCTCTTTGTAATTTACTCTTAAAAGAGGCACGATTTGACTTTAATGAATCATGTCTTAAATCATTCAATATGCTGAAGCAAAAGCTTGTAGAAGCCCCAATTCTGCAGTCACCTGATTGGTCGAAGCCTTTCGAGATCATGTGTGATGCGAGTGATTATGCCGCTGGGGCGGTGCTGGGACAACGGGTCGATAAGAAACCCGTTGTAATCTTTTATGCAAGTAAGACTTTTTCAGAAGCTCAAATGAATTACACCACTACTGAAAAGGAATTGCTGGCCGTGGTTTTTGCTCTTGATAAGTTCCGGTCATATATTTGGGGGCACTCTAAGGTGATAATATTTTCGGATCACAGTGCCCTAAAACATTTATTGACCAAGAAAGAGACAAAACCGAGGTTGCTTAGGTGGATTCTGCTCTTGCAAGAATTTAATCTGGAAATTCGGGATAAAAAGGGGTCGAAAAATGTGGTTGCCGACCATTTGTTCAGGATTATCCCTCCACCATTCAACCCATCTGACGTGATCAAAGAAAGCTTTGCGGATGAAAGCTTATTTGAGGTTTCTAAGTTCCCTTGGTTTGCAAACATTGTTAACTACCTTGTAGTTAAAAAGCTTCCGAATTACTGGTCCAAACAACAAAGACAATACTTCTTTTCTCAATTGAAGCATTATATTTGGGAGGATCCGGAGCTTTATAAAGTGTGTGCTGACCAAGTTGTTAGGAGGTGTGTTCCCGATCACGAGCATATGGACATATTGGCTCATTGCCATTCTTATGCATGTGGGGGACACTTTGGTGCGACGAAAACTGGGCACAAAGTCCTGCAAAGCGGCTTCTTTTGGCCGACTATATTCAAGGATGCCCAGTCTTTTGTGAAAACATGTACTCGTTGCCAACAAGTTGGTGGGATTTCAAGGCGTGATCAAATGCCTATGAATCCCATACTTGTTGTTGAGATCTTTGACGTGTGGGGTATTGATTTTATGGGACCATTCCCTACCTCCCATGGCAATGTGTATATTTTAGTGGCAGTTGACTATGTCTCTAAGTGGGTAGAAGCTGAGGCTACAAAAACAAATGACCATAGTGTAGTTCTTAAGTTTGTCAAGAAAAATATCTTTGCTAGGCATGGAATCCCCAAGGCCATCATTAGTGACGGCGGTTCCCACTTTAAGAACTTCAAATTTGGAAAGTTATTGAAACACTATGGGGTTAATCATAGAATAGCTACCCCTTATCATCCACAGACTAGTGGACAGGTCGAAGTATCTAATAGGTAGATTAAGCGTATATTAGAAAAGATCGTTCGTAGTGATAGGAAGGATTGGTCCCTGAGGCTAGATGATGCCTTGTGGGCATATAGGACGGCTTTTAAGACCCCTATTGGGATGTCACCGTATAGGTTGGTATATGGCAAGGCGTGTCATTTACCGGTGAAAATAGAGCATAGGGCTGAATGGGCAATTAAGCAGGTTAATATGGACTTAGATAATGCGGGTAATTCTAGGAAACTTCAATTATCTGAATTAGATGAGATTAGACGTGATGCCTATGAGAACTCCCGGATTTATAAGGAGAAAACTAAGGCTTTTCATGACCGACACATCACCAAGAAATCTTTCTTAGTGGGACAAAAAGTTTGGCTATTCAATGCTAGACTTAAGCTCTTTCCGGGAAAATTGAGAAGTAAATGGACGGGTCCATATGTTGTGACTCAAGTCTCTCCACATGGAGCCATTGAAATAAAAAATATGGTGGGTGGAGATCCGTTTAAAGTCAATGGACACCGTCTGAAGCCGTATGTTGTTTTGGAGAGTGATCATATGGACACGATCGATGTGGTTTATTTGGAACCACTCCAACCGTCTCAATAGCTCCATTGAGTTATGTCGGGCTGACGACGGTAAACTTAGCGCTTCGCGGGAGGCAACCCGTGGGTTGTAGTGTGTGTTTATGTTCTTTCTAATTTATGTTTCTTTTTATTTTCTTATTTTTGTGTGTGTTAAAAACTTTGTGGGTGTGTTCACTACAAACCCTCACGAGACTAAACTCGTCCACTCGGGCTACTGAGTGGTTTAAAAGGCTTGTTGCATACGCTAAATGCAACCGTGATTCCTACGAAAGTGAGTTAGGTTTTGTGTTGTGTGAGTTTGTCAAAGTGATTTTTAACCAAAATTTCAACCTAAAGTTTTTGCATTAGGGACAATGCAATGCTTTAAGTTGGGGAGGGGGTGTCACATGTGTTACATGTTTTTGTGTGAAATTGTGGTTAAAATGGGTCAAAATGTGATTTTTGAAAAAAAATAAAAAAAAAAAAAATAAAGAAAAATTGAAATCACATTATAAGAGTTTTGTGCTAATTGGATGTGGAAGTTTTTTCTACATATATTTGTTGAGTGTTTGCAGATTCTGAAGATTAGCTTGTGGATGATTTATTAAAGCAAACTAGAAGATCCAGCCATGATTATAAGGTGCACCCGATTCCATTGTATAATTTGGTTCTAAAATTAATTTGATGTTTTGCATGTAGTTAGGCATATGTATAATTAGTAGATGATCAAACCATACCCGCTTGAATTTCCCCACTTACTTTTGCTTAGAACGGGAAGAAAGTTAAAATGATATAATATGAAATATAATAATGTAATAGTTGGGTTAGGACACTTAAATTGATCTTATCCGGCTTGTCACCCACGCATGGTGGCCATAGAAAAAAGCTGGAGAACTATCATAATTATTGGTGGTAGTCATATGCTGGGCTTGCCTATCTGATTCGTCACCCGCGCAAGGTGATATTTTAGTTGTTAGCATGGGTCAGACGCCAATTATTATGATGGATAGCATTGCACTTAGCTGAGACAATTTTATGTGAAATAACTCAATCCTTGTATTGTTGTTAATGAAATTAGGAAGGTTGGTTTAAGTTAGTGCATTGATTAATTAGACTATGTGGTAGATAACTCCATCATATGATATACCAGTAGGCACGAAGCATAACTGTTCCCATTTAATTAAAATGGACTAAGTTAATCGGTTCCCGTGTGCCGATGTGTCTTAGTATACACCTATAGGATAGATATTCATACATCCGAATGATTGGTCTTTATATCAACCTTAAAAGGAGTGTATTAAGCGTTCGGGATGACATGTATAAGAAACGGTCCCGGATGGCTAAAAAAGGAGCTTATGTATGTTATGAGCAAAAATGCTGTTATGAGCAGAAATGCTTGAAATATGAAGTAAAATTCATGTGCAAAAACTGAGCAAAAAGTGAAAATATGTAAGTTAATGTATGATGGCTTATGTGCTCTCAAAAAGTTTGCTCCTGTGGTATAAAAACTCCAGTATTATAAAAGGTGTAAGGTATTCTCACCTCTTGTTTTGGATCTATGTTTAGATTGATTATAGGGGTGTACTAATTATGTTGGGCACATGGTTAATTATATGAAATATAAAGTAAATGGAACCAATGGGAACGGTTATGTTAAGTGTTTAAGAAGGACAAAAATATTGGTAATCATTTTGGATTATTGGTCACATAGGATGGTTATTAGTGTACTAGATTAAATTTGATCTTTTTGATGGAATTTCAATGGTATGATTAAAAACTATGTAATTAACATGCTAAGATATAGTAGACTTCTTCCTCGGGACGAGTAAGGGTTAAGTTGGGGAGGTTTGATCGGTGTATTTTACATACACCTCATAGCATGTTAATTACGCATTATTGCATTGTTATTCGTTGTTATACATGTACTTTGAGGTGTTTTGTGATTATGTAGGATATGCGCACAAAGGAGATAAAATGGCGAGTTTAGGAGCTAAAGTTGCGATATTGCAAGCTTAAAATAAAGACATGAGATATTTGGACGTTGTTGCTTTCGAGCTTCGTTTTGATTTAAAGGGCCACGGAATGAAGAATGAGAGCTGCACAATTAAAATATAAATGTTATTTAAAACTTGGGCCACCTGGCCTATTGGATCGTACGAGCAGCAAAGAAAGAAAGCCATGTTGGGCTTTTGATGACTACTGTTGGACGCAGCAAAATGAAGAGATAAGAAAAGGCCCTTGGCCTGTTCTCTGATTGGCGTAGGAACAAAGCAAAAGAAAAAAAAGGGTTTTAGCTCTAGATATTTTCAATTCGGCACATGAAAAAAAGGGGACCCCATTCATCATATTCAGCCGTCACTATATCATCATTCACGAATTAAAAAAAAACACAACCAGCCGCCACCTTTTTTGGACATCATTCGAAGACTACAAGATAGTAATATTATTTGTTTTTCGACGAACGTGTACAAGATATAAAGGATTAATTTCCTTGAGTTTTAATACCGTACGTAGTAAACATGCAAAAGGAGACTGATACGATGTTGTCTACGATTGTGATGTCCGGCTAAGCCTCTTGTAATCTCTTGTAGGATCCCACGAAAATCCATTATAATAATCATCATTAATTAATAATAACCTTGAGTTACCGCGTAACAAAACCCATTTTTACAGGGAAATTTAAAAATTTTCTTTTATTAATGTTCCTAATAAATCACGTTAGCACGACAATTACCAAACAACGACATTAATTCATGACACGAACTTCGAGACGTAACCATTTCACAAGTCCTCGTTTACACCTATTTGCAAAATTATAATTAACACTAATAAATACATAACCTGATTACATTCTCACATTTATCACATTTAAATCTCACTAATTACAACTTACTTATACTAATTAACTACAAACCAAATGGACTAGCTACTCAGCCCACATCACCGGACACAAAGCCCAACTCCAAAGCCACATTTCCTGTTATCATTTCATGTGTTACTCGATTCCACAACCCCTCCAAAACGACTAGCGTTCTTCCAAATATTAAACACGACACACACATATTTTTACACCACCTCGATCACCACCCACTAGACTCCTCGAGTGCCAAATTTCGGAAACACAAGTCGAGTTTCGATATGATTTTAAATGCCAAGTTGCTTGTCCCATTTTCCTAAATTCGACATATACAAAAACCACAAAACACGACCGTTTTAAAACACGCTTTCTCCCACACATTTCTAATGACCATAATAATACTTTGTGATGTTAAAAAGGAAGTTAGAACAGCAGTGGACTTTATGGCTAGATAAATTCATTTGACACCATTAAAAACACAAACGTGTGTATGTATATATACCTTCACAACACAAGATAAGATTTCCCATGTTACTATATCTATCAAATATCTCATAATGTCAGTAAAATATGCATATGTGTCCCTCAAGCCACAGTAACATCAATAATAGAGATGGAAGACTTTGATAGTCAATAAGAAACGTGTATGAAATTGGTTCTATAAAGCTATCCTATCTATCACACTTTACACTACTCACATCCCACACTCTTTCCTCTCACAAGACACCTTAAAACCCCAGAAAGAGATGTCACCCATTTGGAAACAAATGGGTTAAAGAAAACCACACTCAAAAACGTAACTCGAACCTAGCGAGACTACTGTCTTTGTTCTTGTGCTTCACTCGACTTCCACCGCTTTCTTCACCACCTTTCAAGGGTGTTGTAAGTCTTCTTATATCCTATTTAATTCATATCGCACGCCATTGAATTTCCATACATCACACGTTATTGCACTCGAACGATATATGGTCACAACACTATCATGCACCATCCTTACTTCATTCGAACAGTTATATAGTTACATATTTAGTTTACATTCGTAACCCACCAAAAAGGTGGCGAACTTCCACCTACTCTCACGTTTACATTTAGTCATGCATGATTCAAACCCATCCATGTCAACCCTCACACGTATAAACATAAGTGAAAAACACTAAGCTATACCCTAAATGTTTGAATACATAAAATAGCCACATCACACTTAATTATCACATTGCATGCGTTATTAAACGTATGATCATGTTGTGTTGCATGGTATATATATAACTTGAAAACACTTGGAATAATATTGAGTCCTTTGTATATTTAAAACAGCCTCTCGCCACCTTAGAAATGACCATATAACTTGACTTTCAATCTCACGACTACACTTTATTTTCCTACGACCTGTTAGACCAAATGACTAGCTACCAAGTTTGTATAAACGACTCACCAAAATAACCAAGCTTCGACCCTCAAAAACTACCCAAGTGAAGCGCATAAATAAAACATGTCACACGTACAAACTCAAGTTGTAAATACCAAAAATCATTCCAGGTGTTTTGCTACGCAGGAAACAGTTCCCAGTAGGCTAGAAAACATGTCTATATCTCGCGATCTAACTGAACGACCACGCTCTATTTTTGCATGACCCATTTCACAACGTAACTGACTACCTTTTTCGTTTAAACACCTTGTAAAAATAAGCGAGTTACAACCATTTAAAAACAGCCAAGCTAGTCACAGGAACACTAGATCATTTTTAGAAAATACAACCCAAAAAAAAAAAAACCATTTTCGATAATGGACTAAGCTAAAGCCCAATAAGCATTTGAGTATCAGCAGTCCAATAGGCCCATGTGATACATTTTCAAACTCATAAAAATAGCCCAATTCCAGGCCCAAAACAGTTTACACGCCCTCGCCTCTAAAACTCTTAACGGGCCTTATTCTAAATCGTTAATTGGCCCAATAATGAAAAAATAATATCTTTTCTGAAATAAGGAATTGAAATAAGTTAAAATGAACTTAATAAAGTTATAGAAATTTTCAGAATATTTTTCCCGTTATTTTTATGCAAAAAGGACTAAAAATATAACGCACTTTGACTAGAAGGACTAAAACTGCCAACCTGAGAAACTTAGGGACTAAAGCTATGAAAACAGTTTATAAAGGACTTAAATTGACCATTTAATGAACTCCAAGCCTTAATTGTACTATTGGACAAGATTTGGACTATTATTGGACTATGGACTTAACCGAGGACTAACGATGTGACGCAAGCGCAGTTAGGATAAAAAGTATATAATCTAAAAAGGACAAGGACCAATTAATTTCACTTGACATTCTTAGTTTATTTTCTATTTTTCACCCTTCACTTCATATGCATTTTACATTTTAGTTATGCATTATTTAGTATTCGTTAATTATTATAACTAGGAATTTAGCGATTCACCTTGCATATCATTTCAGCATATTTTGAGAAGGTAATATTTTGAGTCAAGTGACATAAGATCAAGATAATATCATATATGATATTATATTTTTAACTTGAGGCATTTTAAGCATATCACACTCATATCACCGATCAAATCGTTATACGATTTCTCACATCACACTCACTGTTAGTAGTAAGTCAGAATCTTAGACTTCCCTTATATTCAGGTATCGTATCGAAGACGTTTCCGTGATCGTTTCATTAGATCTTATAATACTATCTTGTCAGATACGCTTCAGGTGAGTCGTGGCCCCTCCTATTTTAATACTTGATTTATACTTTTTGGGGGAGATACATGCTTTGAAAACTCTCATGATTTACTCAAAATCATCCACTATGCTTTACATGTTCAAATCACCCTTGAGAGGAATATATGTTCGTTATATGTGCAAATTGCTTGCTTAGCGTAAACACTGAATTTGAAAGATAACATTTTTAAACTACTTGATGTAACATGATACTGAGACTTATTGTATGCATTCATATAACAAATGAATGTACTGTTACTTTATTATGATATTTCTACATTTCACTAGAAATAATGGCCAAGACTAAAATTACGCATAATTCCTGAACCTTGAAACCTATATTGCCTAAGTTTACTTTATTGCCATAAAGTCCCTCGATCATGAGCCATTAATCACTGCGGTGAGCGCGAATATAGTGAACAGCTTCGAAACCTGTTAGAGGCTGACGACCTATCCCACTAAATACTTGGACGGAATGCCTACATGGTTAGTCGTATTTAGTCGCGATACACTATATTTGAGAAAAATAGGAATTGACAAATCACCTATTACATGAGGGCAAAACCTTCGTCATTAATTTGATGAACACTCCGTTTTACGGTACTCTGTTAACGTTTTGTGTGTCATGAGGCTTAGGGCAATATAACTTTATGAATATATGAATGTTTCATATATATTAGGATACAACTGTATTTAGTAAACCACCACTTTACACTGATAGATTTCAGACTCTAGATTATTATTTTCACTATGTGTTATGATTATGAATTCTGTACTTGAATTTTAACTGTTATCATATGTGACTTAAATGAGAATTCTACAAAAGACAACCCAAAATGCTTGGTATATCGTTACATTTAAAAGTTGACTCAACATTCTATTTCGAGCGTATAACAACGTAGCTCATCTTCATTTATAACTTGAAACTTATGATTTTGGAGATCATACACGATTTGCTTGTGGATTTTTATACAACACAACTTGTTATTTATTTCATGAAGAATTATTATTTACTTCGACAATCGCTATACACCTTTTAAATTCATTGAAAGAAAGTTATTTTCTCTCAAACTCCACGAACTCACCAACCATTGTGTTGACGTTTTAAGCATGTTTATCTCAGGTAATTAACGGAGCAGGAAAAGACACGGAGCGGGCATCTTATACTCTGATAAATAAACTGGTGTAAAATCAAATATGTCATTCTTTCCAAATTATCACATTTTGTGGGATTTTCAAATCAGATATTTTCCTTTTATACCAAAACTATTATTTCGAATGACATATAACTTTCAAAACGCCTATTCTGGACCGTTTTTCTGAAATTTTAACTCGATCCTCACCGTAACACCCTAATTACTTTTCCGCTGCCATAAACCAAATTAGGGGGTGTTACAGATTGGTATCAGAGCCACAGGTTATAGAGAACCAAATATTTTCAAACATCGAACTATAACCACACTTTCAAAATAAATGATTTTACACCTTATCATCTTATGCCTTCCGTGTCTGCAGACTGTCGTGCTCAATACATTACCTACTAAGATTGTTTTGTACTACTCTTTACATGCTTGATGTATACTCGTCACACATTACACACTGCATTATTTCACACTCAACGTTACATCTTGGACGTATAAATACTTATAATTACTATTTTCGATTGTTACAGTAACATGTCTTCCATACCAATTGACATCGCTAAGACTACCCCTCCTACTACCCATGTATCACCTAGCTATCATATTACACCATATACTGAAGATCCTTATGTACAAGTGTCACAACCCCAGCCCGACATAGAACTCACTCAGAAATCACCTCCATCATCACCTACTCACTCACCTCCACGTCAGAAACTTAGGAGAGCAACCGAATCCTATTCAGATGAAGATCCAATTGGTGGTCAACCAAATTTTGAATATGGACAGAGTTCACAACAAGAAATAAATTGGAAGAATGTTAACCTAAATTCTCCCCTACCCAATACCTCAGATTTCTCCATGCCAGATGCCCCAAACAATGTATCCTCACCCAATCCCCCTGACTACGATGTAGACACCCATGACTCTATATGGATTCACCTTCACCAACACACCAGCATACTAAACGCTCACTCTGAACAGCTAAAAGAGTTACAACCATTAAGATTCGAATGGTATGATCGTAACATTGACACCCTATTCAAGAGGACAGATGCTGAGAGACGAGAAGTGTTTGGTTTAGGAGTGAATATTGGTAACATGAAGGACAATTACGAACAAGAACTTAGAAACTTGGATGCCAGAACCCGCTGTTTAGGTAGAGGTCATACTCAAACACACATTAGGATTGAAGACATTGAAAGAGCATTATGGTTGGCTAGAGACGCAGCAAGAACCCAGAGCCAAAAGATTGCAGCCCTGGAAAACATGTTAGTTAATCAGATGAATGCGTGCCAGGAACGTTTCTCAGCCATGGAAGCTGCACAACTGGATCTTGAGGCAGAAGTTAGACGTTTACGTCAGAGACATAACTGATCTTAAGTATCGTTGTTGTATTCAATAAACCAAATAGTTTTGGATAGTATTTCATGTATTCGCAATAATTCTGTAACTCTCAGAAATTGTAATAGACTTTTAAGCTATGACAGTCTTTTACTATCTTATCGTTATGTTGTAAACGAATTACTCCCATCAAGCCCTAGTATAGTGCTATAAGTACAAAGAGCCATTGTAAAACCCTAAAATCTGAAAACATGTAAAATGACCAAATTGCCCCTACAAGTTTAAAAACTTATTTAAGAGCTTATAAAGTATTAAATCAATCCCAAACTTCTGGCAATGAACAAGGTATGATACCAAATAATTTTGACAACTCCATTTAACATTTATACAAGTTACAAAATGACTAAAATACCCCTAAGCAAACCGAATGAATTATAATTAGTTTTAATATAATTTAAAATGAGATAAATGTGTAAAAATGGAAGGAAATCAATCACAATTATTTCTCCAACCATGCTACCGAAATTTTGGGTCAATCCCTCCCCCCCTAGGACTCGGTTTACCCTTATTATAAGTCAATCACATCTTTTCTTCTTCAAACCCTAATTGCCGATTGGATTAAAACACACAAAAATCTCCATAGCCTCCATTCGACACCCATACACTCCTTAGGTATTTTTTTGAGCTTGATCATCATCCAAAGGGTCCTAGAAAAATCTTGGTGAAGGTGTTCCTCACACGGTTCGAGCTTGGGGATTTCTTTCTTGTAGCGATAGAAGAAAAAGGTATAAATTCGTTCTCCTTCATTCGATCATCATACCATTCGTTTGTTATTTTTCTCATGTTCCTCACATCGTGTATACTCTGGGAAAAATGATGGCAAGGTCGTAGGGAAGCTCTTGGAGTCGTGGTGAATTCTTGGTTCGTTTGCCCTATTAGCGTATAAAAGAATTCGTGTAGCCTTGTTCTTACGTTCGAATCTCTTCGTGGTATTTTTCTCTGATCTTTTATGTCCTAAGATCATCAAATAAAATGTTTACACCATACCATGCTTGATCTATAACCTATATGAAAAATAAATCTTTAAACGTGTGTAAAATTATAAAACATGGCTTGCGATTTATAAAGGCTTCGAATTTATTTTATTCATGTGTAATATAATCATATATGATCTAGAAAAATGTTGGAAAGAATTTTCGTGGCTTGGATCTTGAGTTTTCGAATTATTGATTTAATCGGATTTTGAGTATAAATCGTATAAAAAGAAAAGAAAATGCATACGATCTGATTATTGAGGATTAGGGCTTGTTCTTGTGTTAATTAATAGTGTTTAATGATTATGTTATGATTAAAAATAGATTGGATGTGTTAGGGTTTGAAATCATGTGATTATAAGGTTACACGATTGGTACATAAATGTATAGGGGGTGTTTTGTAATTTTTAAAACTCAAGGGTTATTTTTAGAACTCAAGTTGGGTCGTGAACTTTGCATAGAAAATATAAGTTGAGGGGGCCTAGTGTCATTTTTCTATTTTAAAGGATTAAAATGTCTTTATGTGTAATTTATAATTCGATTTGTAAATAAATTAAATAGAGGGGCTAAACTTGTAATTTCTGGAAACTTGGTACAGTTTTGAGTAATAAATTATATTCAGGGGGTTATGTGCTATTTTGTAAATTAAAGGGCTTAATATGTAACTTTGAAAACTAGAGGGATTTAATGTGTAAATTATGAATACTTGAGGATACATTCGTATAATATGATAAAATAAGTGATCATTGTGTAAAATGGATTAATTAAGGGTTTAATGTGTAACTATGAATGTTGAAAGGGTTAAAATGTAACTTTTGTAATAAAGGGGTGTAAAGTGTAAATTGTGAAACCCTAAGGACTAAAGGTGTAATTCTGATCAAAGATACTTCATTTCCAAGTAATAATGATTTAACCAAATTATACTATTCAATACTTCTATATAAGGAAACTTTCTAAATTTGGGAACTTACCAAATATGGAAACCTGCTAAAAATAGAAGGTTACTAAAAATGGAAAGGCAATTAATAATGAATGAATTGTAATTCCCTTCTACTCCTCTAGGTGTGAAGATGGAGAGACTTTGAGCTATTCCCTTATTTCTGTGCTTTGTTTCTGTTTGTGCTTCCGTCATAAGGTACAGATACTCTGCCTTTTTCAGTAAGGGTTCGTATATTCTATACATTGATTTTGAGTTATGATTCAGTTAAGATTTCCCAAGCCATTGCTATGTTCCCTTCGAGTGAACCTTTGATATTCCTCTTGATTATGATCTGAGCTTCGTATACCTGACCTATGCCTTTGCCAAGTTGCTCTAAAGTTCTGAACTATCCTTGTGAGAAACTAAGATTTTGAAATGGTTTACTAAACTAAGGTTTTGAACTACTTGTTTTGAACTATCTTTTACAAAGACTATTTTAATGATTACCTTTATGAAACCAATTTAAAGACCATTTTAATTAAATACCTTGATTAAGCTTTCTAAAATGAATCTGTTGAATAAAGACTTTGAAGATGGACCCTTTGATACAGACTTTGAACCTTAATTATGATTCCCTTTGTTTTTAAAACTATGATATGAACTTTGGAAGACCTTGGTGAACCACTCTATTATGAACTATTCGATATGAACCTTTTTCTATGGACCTTGTGATATGATTTTGAGATGCACCTTTTGATATATGATCTTTTATGATGACTTTGAGACCTGACTCTTAGTTTGATACCCGAGCCATTTTATGTTACCTAGCCAGGAAGGTAACCTGGCCATGTCTGTGATGCACCACTGGCATGACTCCGGTATGGGGGAGTGATTTCTCACACCGTCCCTTTTATGATTATCTGCCATGGCTACTATGATTTTGGGATGACTTTGAGTTTGGGGCGTATGGGTTGCAATCCTAGATTTGTATGTTTAGTGGATTTAACTATGACTTTGAGTATGACTTTGAGGTGACTGGTGCTGTGTGCAATACACGCCTTTCACACCCCTGGGAGCTGATCACTCCACTATTATGATACATGAGGGCACCCCTCATATTATCTGGTTGCCTAAGAGGTATCCCCTCTGTTTGTGAGATTATGACTTGGAGATTATGATGTTGAGATTATGACTTTGAGTTCTGGGCTCGTGGTAGATGACTATCCTATATTTCCTTTATTACTCTTTTGCTTTGATTATACCTTATGACATTCCCTGTACTTCACTATATCCTGTTTCGTTATCTTTGCTTGTATCATGTATCTGTTCACTGAGCTTTGTAAGCTCAGCCGCACGTTTTCTTTTTCGTGTGCGGCAGGTTTTAGTTGGAAGATGGGTACGAGTGAAGAGACTTTTGGACTTAGAAGACTTGATAGTTTTGGCCTAGAGACGATTAGAAGTTATTCTATTGTTAGAAATGGTATTCGCTTTTGTAGCTTTGTAATTCCAATATTTCATTTGTAACCTTTGAGAATCTTTGTATTACTATTGAATGTATGCTTTGTTTGATCTGATATGAATCCATTAATGTGATACTTCTACCCTTGCTGGGTTGGGGTGTTACAGCCATGGTATCAAAACCTCACAATTTGTTACTCTTCTAGGTAAACAAATAACCCACGTAAATCAATAAGGCATTAATAAAAGACCTTGTGTTGGTTGTTGTGCAAAAATCAATCAAACAAGTTATTAGAGTTATGTCGATTTTGATGATTGTATTCAAACTTACTATGACACTATCGGTGATTGTACATCAAATGTACCACGACTAAACAATAAACCATAGAATTCCAAAAGCAAATATTCAAAAGAGAACTTGATGAATGAAGAGGAAATTGTTGAACTTCAGCTTTTGTAAAAGAATCCGTTTGTTCCTTAACAATCCCATATCAAGAGATGATTATTATTTTACAATGCTACCCAGACACATCGTATTTCTATGATCTTCAATTGGTTTTGATTTTGTATTAAGATCACATTGTTAGCAATAATATGCAAATACCTTATTATTTGAAATTATTCTAATAATAAAGTGAATACTAAATCAGTGTTTCTTGTTGTAGTCATTGAAGATGGCCAACATGAGCAACACCCATACCCCCTCAACACTCATCACAACCATGACTCCTAAAACCATCAGGGAATTTGAAAACAATATCGTTACAGTGGTACATGAAGTGACTACAATAGTTCATCCGAGAAACAACGACATAGACAAGAAAGAGAAAAGGATGGCTAAACCTTGTAGAGACAACCATGAAAGTTTCATGGGACGTAGGCCAGTCCACCTAAAGGATTCAAGAAAAACGACTAAACCTATCCGCACATGTACTCAAAGAATTAGGCAAGATATTGCATTTAAGAAAAATAACCAAAAACGAAAACTTGAGGAGAAAAGAACCTGTATCCTCAACGAATGTGAATTTCACAACGACATCTGTACCCGCAATCACCTGCAAGATCGCATCAACTACCATCGTCAACAAAGGTCCAGACAAGAAGTTGGAAAGAACGACGTAGCAACCCTTACTACTAGGGACAACTACCATGGGAAGCAGCCCTTGTGTCAGAAATGCAAGATGCATCATACCGGACAATGCATTGCAAAATGCGGGAAATGCCGAAAAACAGGCCACAAGACAAGAAATTGCAAAGCCATGGAAGGAAATGAGCAACCCTCGTCCATAAAATGCCACGGATGTGGTGGAATGGGGCATTACAAGAGTCATTGCCCAAACTACAATGTCAACTGGAAGGCCAAGATGGATGCAAGAAAATGAAGACTCGTTAGAAGGCCCCAGAAGTATCAAAGAATGACCTTTATGTTAAGCAGATGAATGAATTCCTGCTGTAAAATAAATAAACTCTAGTCTAGAACTATCTAAGTTGTATTTTCGTTTGTACTTTTCCTTAGGTCTGATGGATGTAACCTAAGTGCAACAACTATCTTCCTACCGTATGAATCTCTACCTTGTAATATTTCAGTAATCGTCATAATCTATATCTATTTCCATTTCTATATCACTTTCACTATTCATAGTTGATGTGTAACAATACCTTGATACCACCCTAGGAATTTGACTAAGCACAATACCTGATCAAACAATAGACTAATACCACATTGTAGGAAATCCTCACCTAAAGCCTAAGTTTATACCTAGAATATCCAAATGTCACTTTAGAAATTCCTGACTTATCATTGGAATATGAACAAAAACTTTACAATTCTTTTGAAAATAATCAGAGGGTGTCCGACTTTGTGACGGAACCATTGTAATTGAACCAGGTAAAACTCTTTAAAGAAGCATAAATATCATAGTAACTGAACCAAGCGTTACATCATTTGGTCCTCAATTATACATAGCCTAGCTACCTATGTATAATTTAGGAAGAATCATGTTATAAATGGAACAGTTATCTTTTCGAAGTTTTTAATAACAATTTTCATTCCAAAAACATAATCTCGAGACAAAATAATTTGTTCATAAACCTCACTTTTAACCAACCCCAGTAAGATCTACACTTATTACCCATCCCTCTATTATACGAAATCGAGAAAAATACGAATTCACAACAATATTGGGAGACACAAATAACATAAATTTCATTAGAACCCATGGAAGTTAATACATAGCGAAATGATTAACATCGGAAGTGCTAATAGTACAATAAACACAATATAAGGCATAGAATCTTCAATAGGTTGGCCCGCCATAGAAACAAAAACCACCACCAACCCAGCGATAGCAAGAGCCACCATAGGATGAAGCACCTTGATTATTCTGGAAGACAGATAAAAGCGAACCATTAAAAACAATAACTAAACATAAAGACAAACGAGATTTTATTCCACATTCATTAAAGGTTACATCGACACACAACAAAGATACATTCTAAACCCACTAGCTCGAGATCCTCACCCCAAGAACTTATCCACGTTAATCGCTAAAATCGTTAGGGGTACGATGAACACCAAAGATGCGATAAAGTAGTCGGAGTTTTCGTCGGGGAAGAAAGCCAGATACACGGCAACAAGGACGATGTACACGGTGGCGATAACAATGGAGATCGGCGGCATGGTTTATTTTTTTTGGGAAAGATGAAGTAAAGTGAAAAAGGTGAAGTGGGGAGGAAAAAGGGGAAAAGTAAATAGGGTATTAATAGGGAAAAACTAGCCGTTATTTTACTATTCACGATCATTAAATTTTCAAATCACTACCATTAAAAATCTACTAGTCTCGACCGCTAAAACACTAGACATTTAGTGTTAAATATTTCCTACCCTCGATCGTTATTTCACTATTCATAGCCTATGAATTCAATTGTTGACCAAACATTCAAATTCATTTCGTCTAGTACGAATAAACTTAGTTGGATCTCGCCTCTTTGATATTCAAATAAAAATCGCTTGACAACATTCTTCCATAAACTCTCATTCCTGAACACCACATTTTTCAACACCTATCACGGACTGAACTTCGGGACGAAGTTCAAAATTGAGGGGTGGATACTGTAGGATCCCACGAAAATCCATTATGATAATCCTCATTAATTAATAATAACCTCGAGTTACCGCGTAACAAAACCCATTTTTACAGGGAAATTTAAAAATTTTCTTTTATTAATGTTCCTAATAAATCACGTTAGCACGACAATTACCAAACAACGACATTAATTCATGACACGAACTTCGAGACGTAACCATTTCACAAGTCCTCGTTTACACCTATTTGCAAAATTATAATTAACACTAATAAATACATAACCTGATTACATTCTCACATTTATCACATTTAAATCTCACTAATTACAACTTACTTATACTAATTAACTACAAACCAAATGGACTAGCTGCTCAGCCCACATCACCGGACACAAAGCCCAACTCCAAAGCCACATTTCCTGTTATTATTTCATGTGTTACTCGATCCCACACCCCCTCCAAAACGACTAGAGTTCTTCCAAATATTAAACACGACACACACATATTTTTACACCACCTCGATCACCACCCACTAGACTCCTCGAGTGCCAAATTTCGGAAACACAAGTCGAGTTTCGATATGATTTTAAATGCCAAGTTGCTTGTCCCATTTTCCTAAATTCGACATATACAAAAACCACAAAACACGACCGTTTTAAAACACGCTTTCTCCCACACATTTCTAATGACCATAATAATAAAAGGAAGTTAGAACAGCAGTGGACTTTATGGCTAGATAAATTCATTTGACACCATTAAAAACACAAACGTGTGTATGTATATATACCTTCACAACACAAGATAAGATTTCCCATGTTACCATATCTATCAAATATCTCATAATGTCAGTAAAATATGCATATGTGTCCCTCAAGCCACAGTAACATCAATAATAGAGATGGAAGACTTTGATAGTCAATAAGAAACGTGTATGAAATTGGTTCTATAAAGCTATCCTGTCTATCACACTTTACACTACTCACATCCCACACTCTTTCCTCTCACAAGACACCTTAAAACCCCAGAAAGAGATGTCACCCATTTGGAAACAAACGGGTTAAAGAAAACCACACTCAAAAACGTAACTCGAACCTAGCGAGACTACTGTCTTTGTTCTTGTGCTTCACTCGACTTCCACCGCTTTCTTCACCACCTTTCAAGGGTGTTGTAAGTCTTCTTATATCCTATTTAATTCATATCGCACGCCATTGCATTTCCATACATCACACGTTATTGCACTCGAACGATATATGGTCACAACACTATCATGCACCATCCTTACTTCATTCGAACAGTTATATAGTTACATATTTAGTTTACATTCGTAACCCACCAAAAAGGTGGCGAACTTCCACCTACTCTCACGTTTACATTTAGTCATGCATGATTCAAACCCATCCATGTCAACCCTCACACGTATAAACATAAGTGAAAAACACTAAGCTATACTCTAAATGTTTGAATACATAAAACAGCCACATCACACTTAATTATCACATTGCATGCGTTATTAAACGTATGATCATGTTGTGTTGCATGGTATATATATAACTTGAAAACACTTGGAATAATATTGAGTCCTTTGTATATTTAAAACAGCCTCTCGCCACCTTAGAAATGACCATATAACTTGACTTTCAATCTCACGACTACACTTTATTTTCCTACGACCTGTTAGACCAAATGACTAGCTACCAAGTTTGTATAAACGACTCACCAAAATAACCAAGCTTCGACCCTCAAAAACTACCCAAGTGAAGCGCATAAATAAAACATGTCACACGTACAAACTCAAGTTGTAAATACCAAAAATCATTCCAGGTGTTTTGCTACGCAGGAAACAGTTCCCAGTAGGCTAGAAAACATGTCTATATCTCGCGATCTAACTGAACGACCACGCTCTATTTTTGCATGACCCATTTCACACACGTAACTGACTACCTTTTTCGTTTAAACACCTTGTAAAAATAAGCGAGTTACAACCATTTAAAAACAGCCAAGCTAGTCACAGGAACACTAGATCATTTTTAGAAAATAAAACCCAAAAAAAAACCATTTTTGATAATGGACTAAACTAAAGCCCAATAAGCATTTGAGTATCAGCAGTCCAATAGGCCCATGTGATACATTTTCAAACTCATAAAAATAGCCCAATTCCAGGCCCAAAACAGTTTACACGCCCTCGCCTCTAAAACTCTTAACGGGCCTTATTCTAAATCGTTAATTGGCCCAATAATGCAAAAATAATCTCTTTTCTGAAATAAGGAATTGAAATAAGTTAAAATGAACTTAATAAAGTTATAGAAATTTTCAGAATATTTTTCCCGTTATTTTTATGCAAAAAGGACTAAAAATGTAACGCACTTTGACTAGAAGGACTAAAACTGCCAACCTGAGAAACTTAGGGACTGAAGCTATAAAAACAGTTTATAAAGGACTTAAATTGACCATTGAATGAACTCCAAGCCTTAATTGTACTATTGGACAAGATTTGGACTATTATTGGACTATGGACTTAACCGAGGACTAACAATGTGACGCAAGCGCAGTTAGGATAAAAAGTATATAATCTGAAAAGGACAAGGACCAATTAATTTCACTTGACATTCTTATTTTATTTTCTATTTTCACCCTTCAATTCATATGCATTTTACATTTTAGTTATGCATTATTTAGTATTCGTTAATTATTATAACTAGGAATTTAGCGATTCACCTTGCATATCATTTCAGCATATTTTGAGAAGGTAATATTTTGAGTCAAGTGACATAAGATCAAGATAATATCACATATGATATTATATTTTTAACTTGAGGCATTTTAAGCATATCACATCACCGATCAAATCGTTATACAATTTCTCACATCACACTCACTGTTAGTAGTATGTCAGAATCTTAGACTTCCCTTATATTCAGGTATCGTATCGAAGACGTTTCCGTGATCGTTTCATTAGATCTTATAATACTATCTTGTCAGATACGCTTTAGGTGAGTCGTGGCCCCTCCTATTTTAATACTTGATTTATACTTTTTGGGGGAGATACATGCTTTGGAAACTCTCATGATTTACTCAAAATCATCCACTATGCTTTACATGTTCAAATCACCCTTGAGAGGAATATATGTTCGTTATATGTGCAAATTGCTTGCTTAGCGTAAACACTGAATTTGAAAGATAACATTTTTAAACTACTTGATGTAACATGATACTGAGATTTATTGTATGCATTCATATAACAAATGAATGTACTGTTACTTTATTATGATATTTCTACATTTCACTAGAAATAATGGCCAAGACTAAAATTACGCATAATTCCTGAACCTTGAAACCTATATTGCCTAAGTTTACTTTATTGTCACAAAGTCCCTCGATCATGAGCCATTAATCACTGCGGTGAGCGCGAATATAGTGAACAGCTTCGAAACCTGTTAGAGGCTGACGACCTATCCCACTAAATACTTGGACGGAATGCCTACATGGTTAGTCGTATTTAGTCGCGATACACTATATTTGAGAAAAATAGGAATTGGCAAATCACCTATTACATGAGGGCAAAACCTTCGTCATTAATTTGATGAACACTCCGTTTTACGGTACTCTGTTAACGTTTTGCGTGTCATGAGGCTTAGGGCAATATAACTTTATGAATATATGAATGTTTCATATATATTAGGATACAACTGTATTTTGTAAACCACCACTTTACACTGATAGATTTGAGACTCTAGATTATTATTTTCACTATGTGTTATGATTATGAATTCTGTACTTGAATTTTAACTGTTATCATATGTGACTTAAATGAGAATTCTACAAAAGACAACCCAAAATGCTTGGTATATCGTTACATTTAAAAGTTGACTCAACATTCTATTTCGAGCGTATAACAACGTAGCTCATCTTCAATTATAACTTGAAACTTATGATTTTGGAGATCATACACGATTTGCTTGTGGATTTTTATACAACACAACTTGTTATTTATTTCATGAAGAATTATTATTTACTTCGACAATCGCTATACACCTTTTAAATTCATTGAAAGAAAGTTATTTTCTATCAAACTCCACGAACTCACCAACCATTGTGTTGACGTTTTAAGCATGTTTATCTCAGGTAATTAACGGAGCAGGACAAGACACGGAGCGGGCATCTTATACTCTGATAAATAAACTGGTTTAAAATCAAATATGTCATTCTTTCCAAATTATCACATTTTGTGGGATTTTCAAATCAGATATTTCCCTTTTATACCAAAACTATTATTTCGAATGACATATAACTTTCAAAACGCATATTCTGGACCGTTTTTCTGAAATTTTAACTCGATCCTCACCGTAACACCCTAATTACTTTTCCGCTGCCATAAACCAAATTAGGGGGTGTTACATCTCTCCCGGTAAAAGATATATTTGGTTTGATCATGTTTACGGATTTTATTTTATTTGTCAAACATTAATTCATCTGATTTTAATGCATATCTTTTATTTGATTTTAATGTTTAATATAATTATTTGATTGAATAATTATGAGACATATTATTGCGAGTCAACGATTCGTGCCGAGCCTAATTAGTATAGGGGTTAAGACGGTCGTATGTTAAACATAATTTGTACCCATAATTGTTCACTTGAGTAATTATTAAATTAATTGATAAGATTATTGTAAGACATGTTATTGCTAGTCAACGAGTTGTGCCGAGTCCACTAGTTTAGGGATTAAGACGATTTGTGTGATAAACATAACTTGTGCCCAAAATTATCCTTTTCAATTAATAAAAACTATGTCTATGTGGTTTGAAGGCAAACATTAGAATTAATCCGTAACTTGATCATATCATTATATCTGGAGCCGGGAGGGATTGCTTTTTACTCAACTGTTTACACTCTTGCTTTTATTTGCTTATTTAATTTTTATTTGTTTATTTACTTTTTATTACTTATTTGCTTTCTAGTTAATCAGTAGTTTTATTATTAAGTATTAAACAAACCAAAACTTTTATTGATCAGTGATCACCCCAAAACTTAAATTAAAACCACATACTCTTCGTGGATACGATACCCACTTGCCCTATCTAGTATAAGGTAATTAGGTTTATTTTTGATCGGTACAACGACATTCGGTCAAATTTTGGCGCCGTTGCCGGGGAGTGTGTGCGCTTTTGGTTTAAGTTTTTGTTAATAGTTTAAAAAAAAAATACAAAAAGATTTTCTTTTTTTTTTCTCTTGTTTTGTTTGCTTGTTTGTTTTGTTAGTTGTGAGTGTGCAGATTAGTGTATGCGCACGTGTAGATCGGGACGTACATCACCGTTAGCTTACGATCCCGAGGTAGAGAGAAGTGCAAGGTTGAGGAGGAAAGCAGTTAGACAGTTTTCTACTAACCTTGATTTTGCTGGTTTAGAAGAGCTTTTCATGGAAAGGCCAGGTGACGACGATGCTGCCGGTGCAGAATCCCCACCACGGGGTGTGGATTCCTACTACAGACAAGGGAACTTCGAGGATCCCTCACCGATTGTCTATCCGGCTGCGGCTAATGGAGTTGTGAGCAACTTCAAGATCCAGCCGAACCTCATAGCGATCTTACCCGTGTTTAGAGGTCATGAGGAACCATATGCACATCTGCGGGAGTTTTTCTCCATTGCAGATACATATCAGGTTAATAACACCACTAAGGATGGGGTAAGACTTCGCCTTTTTCCTTTTTCTCTTAAAGATCAAGCTAAGGCCTGGTTCACATCTCTCGAACCAGGCAGTATTAGATCATGGTCTGAAATGCAATCCGCGTTTCTTGATGAATTTTATTCTATAAGTAAAACTGCTGCCGTTAGGAGTAAGATTAAATCCTTTCGTCAAATCCCAGGCGAGCAGTTTCATGAAGCTTTTAATAGGCTAAAAGAGTTGTTAAGAACTTGCCCTTACCACGATGTTCCAAAATGGGAGCTTGTCAAAATCTTCTATGATGGGTTGGATTATCACAACCAACAATTTGTGATGGCAACTAGTGGGGGTACGTTTTTCTCACGTCCCATGGATGAAGAATGGGAGTTTTTTTTTGAAAAGCTGAGCAAGGGTTCCAAGACCCAAGCTTCGGTGGATCGAAACAACAACCACAAATCTTCCGCCAACTTTGTGTCTAACCAATCTGGCATAAATTCTGAAATTAGCGAGTTAAGTAAGAAAGTTGATATTTTGTTGAGAAATCTTGGAAAAGGTGCCTCAAATGTGTCGCATGACGTGTGCTCAATGTGTGGTGATCCGAGTCATTCGAGCAATAATTGTCAAAACTAGGGGATGACATCGAATGAGGAGGTAAATGGAGTCTATGGAAACCGTCCACGAAACGACCCATTTTCCGAAAGTTACAATCCGGGATGGCGCAATCATCCCAACTTCCGTTGGAAGGATGACGAAAATCGCTCTAACAATTACCAACAACAAAGCTCGTACCAACAAAGGCCATATCAATACCAAAATCAATGTCAAGGTTCAAGCAATGGCCAACAATCCAATGTTGACCAAAAGTTTGACTTGATCCTAAGCGAGTTGGCCAAGTCTAATCAAGGTGCAAACCTAAAGTTTGAGTCCCTCTCTAAATCTGTAGTAAATCTTGAGAGACAATTAGGGCAGCTGGCTGAAGAGGTGCACAAACGAGAAGCGGGTAAGCTTCCAAGCTATCCCACTCTCAATCCAACGCATAATCCAGGTGGTCCTGAGCAGTTGAATATGGTGACGTCTCTTCGAAATGGTAAAACCTACAACAATGACATCAAAATTCCAAGTGTTCCTGATTTTTCACATGATGTCCAGGATTTCGTTACTGATGACGAAATTGTTGTTAAAGGTAAAAAAGCTGATGATGTTAAGTCTGATTCTAAGTTGGTAAATGATTTGTTAAAAGATTTTCCAAAACCACCAACACATAATCCTGAAGCTACTGAATCACCCAAAGTTGGGGAGGGTGGTGTGTCAAGCACAACCACTCCTTATCCCGCAGCTTTGAAAAAATCGCCATCTGCGAGAGTGGCTAAAAAGGGTCCTCATTCTGAGGATATGTGGGAGACTTTCAAGCAAGTAAAGATCAATCTCCCCCTTATTGATGCTATCAAGCAAATTCCTGCATATGCCAAGTTTTTAAAGGACTTGTGTACCCAAAAGAGGAAGTTGAAGGCAACTTTGCCTAAAAAGATTGACCTGACTGAGCATGTTAGTGCAGTCTTATCTAGCTCTCTTCCTCCCAAATTCAAAGATCCTGGAGCACCATTGATTTCAGTTGTGGTGGGAAATATTGCCATTAAGAAGGCGCTCCTTGATCTCGGTGCTAGTATCAACATCCTTCCTGCTAGTTTGGTTGATAAGTATGACTTAGGAACTCTTTGTAAGACTGACACTATAATTTCCTTAGCCGATCGATCTACCAAAATTCCTAGAGGAATCTTAGAGGATGTTATTGTAAAAGTTGATGACTTCTATTACCCAGTTGACTTCTTTGTTATGGACACCGAGTCACCATACAAGGATGTCCAGCCAACCATTATCCTTGGGCGACCATTCCTAGCCACGATAGACGCTAGGATTAATTGTCGAACTGGCGCCATGGATATTGCCTTCGGTAATAAGAAGCTAAGGTTGAATGTGTTTAATTCTGTGAATTCTCCTATTATGAATGAATGCTACCAGGTTGATGTGATCGATGAGGAAGTCCAAAAGCATGCACCCCGTATGCTTAAGGATGATCCTTTAGAATTGTATCCAACTGGTGAAAATGAGGAGGTTCTTGATGTTGCTGAAGTACAAGAGATTCAAGAGTGTTTGGTCAGTTCTTTGGACCATCAAAAACCACCTTGGTCTTATAAAGTGGAGCCCTTACCTACTAATTTTGACACGGCCACAAAGCCGTCGCTAGAGGTGCCTCCAACTCTTGAGCTGAAACCTTTGCCATCCAATCTCAAATATGCTTTTCTAGGTCCTAACAATACTTTACCCGTTATTGTTGCTTCTGATCTTTCTAGATCACAAGAGGAATCACTTTTGGAAGTGCTTTCCAAGTATAAAGCAGCAGTGGGATGGACAATTGCAGACTTGAAAGGAATTAGTCCTTCATTATGTATGCACCGAATTGTTACGGACCCAAATGTTAAGCCATCAAGAGATGCGCAAAGGCGCTTGAATCCTAATATGAAGGAAGTCGTGAAGAAGGAAGTTCTCAAATGGCTAGATGCTGGTATCATCTATCCCATCTCGGATAGTAAATGGGTAAGTCCCACGCAAACAGTGCCTAAAAAGGCTGGTATCACTGTTATGGAAACCGAGAGTGGGGAAAAACTCACCACCCGACCAGTGACCGGATGGAGAGTGTGCATATATTACCGTAAGCTAAATAATGCCACATCTAAAGATCATTTCCCACTGCCTTTTATTGATCAAATAGTTGAGAAGCTTTCCGGTCAGAAGTTCTATTGCTTTTTGGATGGGCACTCCGGGCATAATCAAATACCCATCCATCCTGATGACCAGGCCAAAACTACTTTTACGTGTCCTTATGGGACATTTGCATTCCGCCGAATGCCGTTTGGTCTGTGTAATGCACCCGCTACCTTTCAGCGGTGCATGATGAGCATCTTTTCGGACATGGTTGGAGAATCTGTAGAGATATTTATGGATGATTTCTCCATCTTTGGTCAATCCTTTGAAAGTTGTTTGGGTCAGCTTGAAAGTGTGTTAAAAAGATGCACCGAAACTAATCTAGTGCTTAGTTGGGAGAAGAGCCATTTCATGGTTCGTGAGGGAATTGTATTGGGGCACGTCGTTTCTGAAAAAGGATTCGAGGTTGACCGTGCCAAGGTGCAAATAATTTCAACCCTTCCTCCTCCCACTAACGTTAAAGCTGTGCGATCTTTTCTTGGTCATGCAGGGTTCTACAGGCGATTTATTAAAGATTTCAGTGCTATATCAAAGCCTCTTTGTAATTTACTCTTAAAAGAGGCACGATTTGACTTTAATGAATCATGTCTTAAATCATTCAATATGCTGAAGCAAAAGCTTGTAGAAGCCCCAATTCTGCAGTCACCTGATTGGTCGAAGCCTTTCGAGATCATGTGTGATGCGAGTGATTATGCCGCTGGTTGCTCTTTTATTACATTTTAGTATTTTTACTAGAACAACACTCTTATATAAGTTTATTATATAAGTTTAGCTCAAGATGAGTTAGTTTGATACCGCCACGAAAAAGATGTGGGGTCAAAGGGTGAGAGCTTTAGGTGGATGGCTAAAGGTGATTCGTTTCAACCGGGAGGTCTACTGTTCGAATCTCGCCACATTAGCCATCTCACCATCTTTCTTGCTCTTTTATTACATTTTAGTATTTTTACTAGACCAACAACAGTCTTATATAAGTTTAGCTCAAGATGAGATAGTTTGATACCGCCACAAAATAGATGCGGGGGTCAAAGGGTGAGAGCTTTGGTTGGATGGCTAAAGGTGATTCGTTTCAACCGGGAGGTCTACTGTTCGAATCTCGCGACATTAGCCATCTCACCATCTTTCTGCTCTTTTATTACATTTTAGTATTTTTACTAGACCAACAGTCTTATATAAGTTGCTCAAGATGAGTTAGTTTGATACCGCCACGAAAAAGATGCGGGGGTCAAAGGGTGAGAGCTTTGGTTGGATGGCTAAAGGTGATTCGTTTCAACCGGGAGGTCTACTGTTCGAATCTCGCGACATTAGCCATCTCACCATCTTTCTGCTCTTTTATTACATTTTAGTATTTTTACTAGACCAATAGTCTTATATAAGTTGCTCAAGATGAGTTAGTTTGATACCGCCACGAAAAAGATGCGGGGGTCAAAGGGTGAGAGCTTTGGTTGGATGGCTAAAGGTGATTCGTTTCAACCGGGAGGTCTACTGTTTGAATCTCGCGACATTAGCCATCTCACCATCTTTCTGCTCTTTTATTACATTTTAGTATTTTTACTAGACCAACAGTCTTATATAAGTTTAGCTCAAGATGAGTTAGTTTGATACCGTCACGAAAAAGATGCGGGGGTCAAAGGGTGAGAGCTTTGGTTGGATGGCTAAAGGTGATTCGTTTCAACCGGGATGTCTACTGTTCGAATCTCGCGACATTAGCCATCTCACCATCTTTCTGCTCTTTTATTACATTTTAGTATTTTTACTAGACCAACAGTCTTATATAAGTTTATCTCAAGATAAGTTAGTTTGATACCGCCACGAAAAAGATGAGTTAGATTAATTTCTCGTGCCTTAGATTTCAATTGTCAATCTATCTTATCCGATTAAGGATTCGTGAACCCGAGACATATAGGGTCGCAATACTTTGATCTAAAAATGATTACACAATTTAGATTGATATCCAAATCATAAAACGTTCACACACCAATATATTTCTAACAAAATCATGTTAAAAACATGTAATGGCAGGGACGGGGGCCTACATTGGTGCCGGGTGTGCACAGGCTACATCCAATTTTAGTTCACGAAGTGAAAAAAAAATAAAAATAAAAAAAAAAAAAAAAACAAAAAAACAAAAAACAAAAACAAAAAAAAACAAAACTGTTGTTTTATGGTATGTGCAACACCCGATAAATTTGTTTTTTTTGGCTACTTTTGTTTCTTATGGTGTAACTTTAGTTAACCTAACAATTGTTTTGTGCAATACCATCTTGAAAATCCTGGGTCTATCCATGCGTGTTGGACGCATAATATAACATTATATTCAATTAGTGTATATTGTGTATTAATGGTTACACTTGTGGACTTGATGGGAATCGTCAGGGGTAATTGTCAACATATTGTGAGTGTATAGTTTATTGATATAAACGCACCAATTCCAAAATAAATTTTAGGTCGCAAGTGCTTGTGGAATGACATTTTGGTGGAAAAGAGAATGTAGTTCACATGAAAGTGTGGGTACTTGTAGTTGGTACCATCTCGCATGTGCAAGGATGAATCTCCAACCTTTTGGTTTTGTAAGTTGTTATTTTGAAAATATGGCAAATTATAACAAGCTCTAATTAGGAATGAGTTGTCATTTTTGTAAGTTGTCATTTTTGAGCATAACTCATGACACACTTGTCAATTGTGATGTTTTACAATAAAAGCAAGTTCTACATGGCGTAGCTTTTCGTGTGAGTTGTTAGAGCAAAACCATGGTTTCACTAAATATTTGTTGTTGAGTGTAGTAATATGCATCTCCTGGCGAGATTATAGTTGGACCTAATGACAAAGAAGATGAGTTTCAAGGATGAATATGAAAACAGAAATCATGTTTAGGGTACTTTTTGTAAATATTGATATTGGCGAGTAGTAGTTATTGCAATTTTTTATTTATTTGTAATGAAAACATCGTATATTTTAAGTTCAATACTTTTGTAATAATTGTGTAGAAGTTATTACAAAAAAGCAATACTCTCAACTTTAAAATGTACGTAATTTGCAATCTTTTTATCGTATATTTTTATCAGTATAATTGTACAAATTTTTGTTAGATATATGATAAATAAAGTTTATTATACAAAAAAACAAACTGTAACAAGTTAAAAGTAACGGGTACATTTCGTAATTTGTCACATAGTCCAAAGGTGTTTTGAAAGTTTTTCCCCCAAAATGGTGTCGCACGCTATAGATATATGTTCATGATTCTTTTAATATAAGTTGTTTTTATGAATAATAATTCAAGTTATGTTTATTTCATGTCTGGTTATGACATATTCGTTTTTAGTAGCTTATCATGAAACAAATTCTTCTTGCCTGATAAAAAAGTTCATTTTATTAAATTGTATGTCTCCCTGCACTAGGGGTGGCAATTTCTTGACATGACACGATAAATCACACAAACCCGACATGAAGTTAAACATGTTTGGGTTGATGATACACATGTTTGAGCCAAAAACATGTCATCCTGTCTAACTTGTTTAATAAACGAGTCGTGTTTGGGTTGAGTAAGTATTATGTCAACTCGTGAATCTGTTTAAATATATACGCCTCTAAAATAAAACATATAACTTGGGTTTTATGTTGAATTTAGATTAAATGTATTTTGTTATGTACTTAATATATGAGTGAATAACGATTATAACTCAAATATCATTGATACTGTCATATAGGTATTTGTACGTTATTTTTATTATTTTTTAGATTCTTATATCATTTTTAAATTTAAACTAGTTATATTGACAAACCACCAACTTTATTTACTTCTTGACTTATTTACTTAAAAAGATTAAACGGGTTACACGTGTTACTCATGTCTGGGTTAAAGTTGAGTTTCTTGACCCACTTAATGAATGAGTCTATTTGGGTAGATTAAATATATTAACCCGCCAACCCAAAAATACGAACAAGCAAACCCAAACACAACTTTATTGCGGCTTACACGTATCAGCACTTTAAAATATATCAAAATTTTATTAAGTTTATTATAACTGACTTATGGCTTATAAGGTTTTGCACTTATGTTTCATAAGCTCATTTTTGTAGCTTATTTTGAAACTTTTCGTCTTATATAACTTATACTCACTCCGTCTCAATTTTATTGTCCATCTTGTTTTTTCAGTTTGTCCCATTTTAATTGTCCACTACTATATATAATAGTTAGAATTGCTAAAGTTTACTATACTACTCTTAATCAAAATTGTTATTTACAAAAGTATATGATAACACTAAATAAGTGTCAAAAGGTAAAACTATCTTTTTGTTACTTTTACAAAAATTAAAGGTGTAATAAATGCATTTTTTCCTGAGTAAATTATATAAATGGTCACTATGGTTTGTCCATTTTTTCACATTTAGTCACTGAACTTTTTTTTGACATAAATGGTCATTTAAATTTCAAATCGTTACATAAATGGTCACTGAAGTTTCAAATCATTACATAAATGGTCCCTGTGGTTTGTCCAAAATGACTGAATCTGTAACGATTTGAAACTTCAGTGACCATTTATGTCAAAAAAAAAGTTCAGTGACTAAATGTGAAAAAATGGATAAACCATAGTGACCATTTATGTAATTTACTCAATGCATTTTTTCCAAACTCTGTAATTTATGTTTGATGATAATAATTTTAAGACGAAAGTAGTACTATATAAGCTTATTATGACATACTAACCTATATAAGTTGAAAAGTGGCTCACTGCAAAACCATATAGACCATAACCCAACTATGGGGGTGTTTGTTTAAGCTTATGGGTATGTTTGGCGGAATGTGCTGGGGCTGGAGCTAGGGCTGGGGCTAGGCCTGAGGCTTATATTATAAGCCGAAAGATGGAGTTTATATTTTTATAAAGCTGTTTGGTGAATTAGTTGAAGCTGAAACTTATTAATATAAAATCGTATAAAAATACATCAAATTAAGTTCATATATATTTTCGGCTTTTGTATGATCATCCATTTATATTTAACGGTATTTAAGTAATTTAACTAGCCATAAGCCCCTATAAACTCCTTTCTATGGGTTTTGGCTTATGGAGGCTTATGTCTTATTTTATAAGCCACAAGCCTCGTGACAAACGAGACTTATTTTCTAAGCCGGCTTATTTTATAAACCCAAACCCCAATAAGCCCTTATAAGCCCCGTGCCAAACATAGCCATATATGTGGGGGCTTATGAGAGCTTATGAGCTTATTTGTTTTTTCGGCTTATATTTCATAAGTCATAATGTTCCGGCTTATTTTGAGACTTGTGGGCTTATATAAGTTTAGTACAACATGATGATTAACTTATATCAGCCTATAAGTCTCAAAATAAGCTGAAAATATAAGTGGAAATAGGGGTGAGCAAAACCGACCGACAGCCGACGCAAACCGACCCCGACCGACCCTGACCGACACAAACCGAACTCAACTCTGGTCGGGATTCGGGCTGAGGTTTCCAGCTTTTCGGGACTCGGGTCGGTTCGGGAGTCGGTTTTGCTCAAGCCCGACCGAGAAAATACAAATAAACCGATGCTCTCGACAACAAACCAACAAAACCGAGGTGATTTCGGGACTATTCGGGTCGGCAGTCGGGCTAAGTTTTAGAGGTTATCAGTTTCGGGACTATTCGATTTCGGATCGGGACGGCCCGATGCTCACCAGGAAATGAAATAAGGTCATGAGCCCCATATAAGCTTAAACAAACACCCCATATATATAAGCCGAAATATAAAGAAAAAGAAAAAAGAGCAGAAACCCCAACAACACCACACAGCCACCTTAACCGCCAACCGGCAGAAGGCTTTTACAAGGTATGTGTCATGATGACGTCATTCATAATAATACTTTCTTAGGTGATGATAATAAATTACAAGAATGTGGTAATAATAATAACTTTTTTGAGGATGATGATGATGATGATGACTTAGTTATTCGTATTAAGGATGATAATGATGATGATTTTAGTAGTAGTAAGACTCCCTTAGTTGAATTTAATGATCCTGAGAATGAGAGGGACATAGGTTTTGTTGATAGTGATGAACGAGAAATGGGAAAGGTTGTCGTGTTTGAGAAAATGGATCATAACCAACAAATTGTGTATTCGGGTCAATATGAATGTTTAGGCGATGACGAGAGAAAGAAAGATGGTAAGTTGGATCAAGAACACCAATTAGTAATAAGTAGGATGGAAGAGAGGGGCCAAGTTCTCATGGTCTACAAGGAAAGTGCGAGAATGAGAGGTCTACCGATGAGGTTTTTGCTGATACAAGTTGTTTAGGTGGCAACGGAAAGAACGATGATAGTAAGATGGATGAAGAATCATGTGTAATGGACGAACAACAAGTGGCAACAGGTGCTGTTTCTGAAAACAGAAATCATGTAAAAGAATCAGTCGTAATCGGATGTGGCCAAAAGGGTACCAAGGATAACCCTTTCATCTGTGATGATGAGCCACAACAAGTGGTCAACATTTCTGATGATATGAACCAGGAAGAAAACATTAATAAAAATGAGTGTGAGCAGTCATCTCGAAAAAGAAGCCGATCAGGCCCAGACCCAATCAGCAAGAATTTGGAGAAAAATGATAACAATGGGAAAAAGGGTACAAAGGAAAAACCTTTTGGATTAGTGGCGAACATTTCTGAAGATACAAATGTCAAAAGATTCACAAGGAGTACTCTCAAGATATCCAATAATCAAGATGAAGAAATTAGGAGGTCTTCTCGGAAGAGAAATCGTTCAAGCTATGATCCAAGCAGCAAAAATTCAGAGCGAAAGAAAGATGATAAATATAATCATGTACTTAAAAGGAGTGGGGGTTGTGGGCGAATGGGTATTAAGTACAGGGAAAATAAAAAGGCTAACAAGAACCACTTGTTTCAAAAAACCAAAAAGAATGAGGCAACTAAACCTGTTCGTTATGCCAAGAACATTTCTACACATAAACATGTAATATTTTTTGGTACCCTTGCAGTTCTTTAGTTTAATCCATGAGCTGTTTTCTCTAACGCACATATTTGTCAGTGTCTGGTCTCGTCAAATATGTGCCATCAGTGCCAGAAGAATGACAAAGGAGATGTGGTTCGGTGCCAGAACTGTACTACTAAGCGTTATTGTATCCCTTGCATAAAAAATTGGTTTGATTCCAGAAATACTTTTTCCGTTCTTAGCTTATAAGCAACATAATTCGATTGTGATATTAATCATTTGTTATATAGGTACCCTAACATGACAGAGGAGATGTTTAAGGAGAGTTGTCCTTCATGTAATCAAAATTGCAACTGTAAATCGTGTTTACGTGATGTACACCTTAAGGTTAGTTCCACATCAACTTTGGTTGTGTTACTTCTAGATCTTTCCCTTTTTCTACCCTCAGAAGATTCTTTTTGTCTGATTGTATTTTTAGGTCAAGAACAAAATCGATTTCTTAACAAATGAGGATCAGAAGATTCAGTGCTCTAAGTATACATTAGAGATGCTTCTTCCTTTCTTGAAGCGCTTCAACGAAGAAAACTTAAGGGAGATGGAGATAGAGGCTGAAATTCAAGGTATTTCAGTGTCTTTCTTTCCGTGTCTTTTTAGGGCGCAATACCTTTCATGCTGTATAAATACTAAATTAGGATAAATATCACATGGTATTCTGATCACATGAACGAGCAATCCTTCATACCTGTTTAATGATTTGTATTTCACGTGAGGTGTGGGTTAGGTAACGCGTCAGTGTGGTTTGGGACAGAAAAGGTAATATTTGTTGCGGGTTAAAATGGGCTGGGTCAGTTTAACCCAAAACACTTTTTGTCCATATGCTTTAAAGCCTAAAAAGTAGTTGGTGTTAAAATTGATTTTGGAGGTTGTATACGTTAGGAATACACTTTGGATATGTTTGGGGCTGGGGCTGGGGCTTGGGTTCGGGCCGGAAGTTGGAGATTATATTTTTATAAAGTTGTTTGGCGAATTAGTTGGAACTGAAGCTTATTAATGTAAAATCGCATAAAAATACATCAAATTAAATTCAGATATATTTCCGGTTTTTGCGTGATAATCCATTATATTTTGAAGGGTATTTAAGTAATTTAACTAGCTATAAGCCATTTTCAATGGGCTTGGGCTTATGGAGGCTTATGGCTTATATAAGCCTCCATAAGCCCGTGTGACAAACAAGACTTATTTTATAAGCCGACTTATTTTAAAAGTTTAAGCCGCTTAAAAGCCTCTCCCAAACACAGCCTTTGTTGGACTTTCAATCAATTTGACCCATCTCACCTGTTTCCTTTTGTGCTTCTTTTGTTTTATTTTTGTCCTATTTGACCCATTAGAGATAAAACATAACCAAAATTGAACCATTCATAAGTATATAGATAGAAATTGCCACCTCTAATATTATCTTGTTGGGTAGGATATTCTATATCGGAGGTGAAGCTGAAAAGGGCAAGTTGCAAACGGGATTCCCACATATACTGGTACGTGACTTGTTAATTTCCCTTATTTAACACTTTATGGACATTTTCAGTTTCTTGAATTTGTTACCATTACCCAGTGACTGCTGTAAAGCTGCAATTTTAGATTTCCACAGAAGATGTCCACACTGTGAATATAACCTTTGTCTAGCATCTGGTCGCGAATTACGTGATGGCCAACTTCAAGTAAATAGAAAAGAAGTAATTATTACATATAATGATCCTGGTTCAAGTTACTTACATGGTGGACCTCAAGATATATCTAAGAAGACGGTAAAGGTTAAGGAAATTGCCAAACGGAAATCTCTAAAAAATGGCCACTTCCATAGTCCTCCAACAGGTTTGGGTGATTGTGATACTGGAAATTTAGAGTTGATGCATATCATGGCACATAACAAAGTTACAAGATTGTTGAAGAAAGCAGAAGAGCTTTTAAAAAGCAAAATACTCATGGAATATATACCAAAGATGCCTGATTCTGATTGTATTAATGAAAGTGATGGTGGGAATAAGCACTTATGCAAAGCATCTTCTCGTGAAGATTCAGATGATAATTATCTGTATTATCCGAGTGCTGCAGATATTAAATCCGGTGGTTTAAAGCATTTCAAGAGTCATTGGTCAAAAGGCGAGCCTGTTGTGGTCAGTAATGTTCTTTCAATGGGGCTTGGGCTGAGCTGGGAGCCTATGGTTATGTGGCGAGCTTTTCGCCAGATTTCAAATACCAATCATGATACGATATTGGACGTAAAAGCAATCAATTGCTTGGATTGGTGCGAGGTTAGTTTTCCTTCTAATAAAGTGGCAATATGAATGGACATAACAGGATTGGGTTGAAACGGGTCATTTGTAGTACTGATCAAAGTGGACCGGGGTCGACGTAACCACTTTTATGTCGATTCTTCAATTAATAATAAAAATTTGGTTAGGGTAACAAATCAATACTAGTTTACAGTTTATATGTAGAGTAACTTCCACCCTCTTTGACTCATTCCCTTTTCATTTGACCCGTTTAAGATAAAAACACAATCCTAAATTCCTAATCCACCGATCTGCAAGTAAATGAGTCTATTTTGCCTAGTGCTAGTTAATATTTGTTTTGGGTGGGATAATAAACTTTTCTTGTGAGTTGTGACATGCAGGTAGACATCCATCTTAAAAGTTACTTTAAATGGTATACGGAGGGTCGATATGATGATTTAGGGTGGCCTCAGATCTTGAAGTTGAAAGACTGCCCTCCATCGGAGCGTCATGCTATTGAAGCTATCTCAATTTTACCCGTGAAAGAATATACACATCCTCATGATGGCTACCTTAATCTTGCTACGAAGTTACCTAGAATATCATTGAAGCCCGACATGGGTCCCAAAACACAAATAGGTTATGGTTTTGGTCAAGAGTTAGGTCGTGGTGACTCTGTTACTAAACTTCACTTCAACATGTGCGATGTGGTATGATTTTCCTCTTTAGCACGTACTGTCTTTCATCTATTTTGGTTTATATATTTGTTATTTATTTCTTTGACTTACAGGTGACTATATTGACTCATACTGCTGACGCTTTGACCCCTAAACCCAAGCAACTCAAAAGCATAAATAAGTTAAAAAAGAAGCACAGGGCTCAGGATCAGAAAGAGTTATTTGAAAACGACGAGGAAATGGTAGAGAATGTGCCACTTGATGATGATAACACAAATATAGAAGGATTAGATCTTGCAGAAGGAGGTGCTTTGTGGGACATATTCCGCAGGGAAGATACTTCTAAATTGGAGTTATATCTTAATAAGCACTTCAAAGAGTTTAGGCATATTTACTGTCTTCCATTACAGCAGGTAAAACTCTGGTTTTACTGTGTCTTGTCTCAAGTTAATTGTTTCTAAGAGCAGGAGGTATGTTAACGCAGCACTGCGTTAAATCTGCGTGAACCACACCCCTTAGCCACGTTAAAGGGTTGCGTTAACCCTTTAACTCAGCGTTAAACGTTGAGTTTAATTAAAAAAAATAAAAAAAAATCACTTTAACCCCTCAACGGCTATATATCCTTTGCATTTTAAAAAAAAAAAATTTCATTTTACCCCCTCTAACGGATTTAAAGTTTTAAACGGCTAGTTTGCCTAAAAAAAAAAAAAAAATTCAAAACCATTTTCCCACCACTATAAATACCCAATTAACACAACATTTTTTTTCAAACTTCCACAACTCAATCTAATCTATCATATACTTCCATTTCTAAAAAAAAATGTCGGGATTTAACAACGACGAAAGTTTCATGAATCTCCTCGGTGGGTGGAATAACCCAAACGCGGGTTCATCTTCAAACCCGAACACGGGTTCACCATCACCCAACAACTCTTTCCCTAACCCACTCGGCTCGTCGAGCCAAGAACTTTACCTACAACATCAACGAATGCTATATTGGGAACAAAGCCAACAAAACACACTAAACACCAATTTCCAAAATCTACAATTCTCACAACAATCACAACATTCACAAACCAAAACACATGAAGTTCCCGAAACACCTACGTCTCCTCCAAAGCCATTCAAACGTGGTGGTAAACGAAAGGCCAAAAAATCCAAAGACCCCGAACCAATCGAGGAGAATGAAGAAAATCCCGACTTCATCAAACGTTGGCAATCAAGTGAGGAAAAATTACTTGCCATATGTTATGTGGCCGCGACCGAGGATTCACAAGTCGGGCGTGCACAAGATCGCGATACGTTTTGGCAACGGGTGAAAAATGAGTTCAATAGACTCAATTTTCAAAAACGCAACAAGGATATGATACAAGGCAAGTGGAAAACGTTGAACCGTGATTGCACAAAGTTCAACGCGAAGAAAAAAGTGGGGAAAGTGAGATGGATATCCTCAAACGGGCGAAACAAATGTATCGTGACGAGCACAAAACTGCGCCGTTTAACAACGAGGAGGCTTGGGAGGTTTTGCGTGCTCATAAGAAATGGGACGCGCCGGATCCGCTTGATTTAACCGGCGATGTCCCAAGCCAAACAAACGAGGCGTTGTTTGGTCATGATGAACAACCACGTCCTATGGGCAAAAAGCGTGCTTCGAAGAAAGCCAAATCCGAGAGCACGACAAGTACCGGGGGAGCGAGTACCGGAGGAACGAGCTCGTCTAACCAATTCGGGGAGGCTATGGCATCTGAATATCGTATCAAACGGGAAACCGCCCAAGCGGCGTATCGGGCGGTCCAAGTAAAAGATGAAACGATAACAAGGTTGGAAGAGATGAAATTTTTGATGATTGACACTGACGGAAAGGATCCAAACGTTGTGTGTTGGATCAATGAAGAAAAAGACCGAATCATCAAAAAATATAACTTGCAACCTCGTCACTAGATTTAATTGTATTTTCGTAATTTCCTTTATGTTGTAGTTTGCTTAGTATTGTGTTTTTTTAATTTCGTAATTTTATTTTATTTTTATTTTTTTTCGTTGCATTTTTTTTTTTTTTTTTAAATTTCGTATTGTAATATGTTTAAGAAATAATGTTATGTTTTTAATAAATGAAGTATTAGTTTAAGTTTAGGGGTTGAGTTTGAAAATATTTGAGTTAAACTTGAGTTAAGGTTGAGTTATGATAAGGGGTGTTTTTTTTAGTTAAAAGTGAAAAAGTTAAAGCTGATGTGGCGCTGACGTGACAGTGTGTGAAACTTTAACTCAAGTTACCACACCTCCTGCTCTAATATAAAAATATAACACATTTCATCGTATATTCTTGCTTCAGGTTATTCATCCTATTCATGACGGAACATTTTACTTAAACACGGATCATAAAAGGAGGCTTAAAGAAGAGTTTGGTTAGTTACACTTGTGCATTCTAGCCATCTATTTATATAACATATTTCTGACTAACGGCCTTTTTTTTTTTGGTTAGGAATTGAACCATGGACTTTTGTCCAGAAGCTTGGAGATGCTGTCTTTACACCTGCTGGTTGTGCTCATCAAGTTAGAAATTTGAAGGTCAACTATTTTTCAGCTATTTCAACATTTTTTTTTCTTACTCCATCAGTTAAATTCATATTATATGTTACAAAAGTGGTAACTTATGGTACTTGTTGCATTTGTCTTGTTTCAGTCTGTACACAGGTTGCAGTGGACTTTGTTTCTCTTGAAAATTTTAATGAGTGCCTCAAGCTGTCTGAAAATCAGCGTCTTCTTCCAGAAAATTACAGGGCAGAAGACAAGTTGGTATACAAATAACAAAAACTATATATTATCTATTTTATAAATATAAAGTAAGTTTTAGTATTGTGGTACTTTACCGGGTAGTGCTGCTTGACTGGTCAAGAGCATGGCATTTTATGCTGTGGATGAAGCTGTGAAGGATTTAGAACGTCTTCTTTTTCCAGGGGGTTTCTGTTATTCTGATAATGTGAGTAGATTTATATGCTCGTTTTTAATTTTTGTATTCATTGAATCATCTTTCCAAAATTTCTTAATATAATCCTATATAACCAAAAACTTGATCTCTTTTTGTGATCTTCTTTCAGTGGTAGATTGGGTTATGCGGAGCATAGATTACAATGCATGCTGCTGTTGGGTAAAAAGGTACTTCTGTTGTTTTTGTGCTTTTTCTTCGGTTCATGATTGATCGAAATGAATCATGGCTAGGGGTCTATTAATTATAGATTTTATAAGTAGTCATGCCTAAAATAGAGTTATCGCCAAAGTACGTTTAGCTTGCTGAGCAATGACCCCAATTTGATATTTAAAGAGGGGGCTAACGTCATTAAAAATATCATAATTTACTTCATGTTATGTTTTGGTAATTATACTTTGATACGAGAATGTGCTAATATGGTAATTTTTTTATGTGTAGACCAGTTGACACATTTTTAGACTTTATTCCAATAAATGGTGATAAATTTTGTTCTTTTAATTGTAATTACATTAATTTTATAATTTCCACCTGATCATCTTTATATAAAAAAGTTGCCCGCATTACACGAATAAGAGGGCGACTGCTTACTATCTTTAGTGATCAATATATTTCTAGGAATGTAAGAATTCTCAGACGGCTCACGGATCTCATGCATATACATCTCACCTACAGGATTTGTGAGCGAGGAGACAATTGCAGACACGTATAGCTGCTTGGGGCACCTTTTTGGAGCATCTGAAAGTGTTTAAACTGAAATGACTCGTCTCTTTTTGGCATCTTTTGTGAATATTGCATCTGAAAGCTCTTTTTGGCATCATATGAAATGAAATAGAAATATTTCCTGAGTTGTGTGAGATGAGTAAATAACCTTGTACATTTTCTAGTAACGCGAAGGAACACTTCACACTCGCTTTCGTAGATTTCTTGATCATGTATCGAATATACATGAGTCATACAAGAGTCGTATTGCACAAGTACGCTTAGAAGAAATGAACACATTATCGGATGAGGAAAGTCACGCAGGCCAGAGACAAAGTGGTCGCAGTCTCGTATGTTGGGAATAAGATAATGACCCTAAACTTGTGCAGAAGTCTAATCATCGAGTGATGGCACACACAACAATCGTTGGTGGTTTGTGCTTATGTGGACTAAAGCAATTTAGGTAAATTGTCGTTTTGATTGACATAATGTGATCTGCAGCTTGAGTGAACCTTTTCTTAAAAAGGTCTAGGTTTAAATAATCAAAGTAATAAACAAAGTACTTAAGAACAATGCAATAACAAATCTTATAATTCCCAAGTCGATTAACAAATTGAAGTACCCGCAACATAGAAATCCGCAACAAACTCTTTCTAATCAAAAGCCGAAGACCCTTATAACTACGAACTCTAGCAGTATCAAACTAGAATAATAGAAAAATCCTTCGAACACATCTCATCAGTCATGGCACTACACTTTCCATTCTCAAGTGTTCCTACTTTAACCAATAAAACGGTAATCCTAAACGCCTATATAGCTAAATGGCACTCCCTACATAATCAGGTAATTAGTTGTTTGAACTTTTGGCAAATTCATTTATTTAACAACTTAGGGGGTGTTTATTTAAGCTTATTTTTGAGTTTATTAGCTTATCTCATTTCGGCTTATGTTTGATAAGCCTAATTTTTCCAGCTTATTTTGAAATTCATCCATAAGCTTGTTATATCATAACAAGCTTATATAATTCAAAACAAGCTGAAAATTTTGGCTTTATCTAACATAAACCGAAATGAGATAAACTCATAAGCCCGAAAATAAGGTTAAACCAACACCCGCTAAATAGTCATATGATAATCAAGACCCAAACACCCCAAAAACAATGTTTTAAAAATCGGGTTTGTGATCGACCCGGACGGGTCACCGGGTGAGCAGCTCAACCACTTCGATCGCCGGGTCAACCCGGTTTAAAAAAAAAAAAAAACAAAACTTATAGCTTATACCCAAACACTATTTTTGCTATAAACACTAGTTTTGACCCGTTTTTTGTTCCGGAACCGTTTGACCCGGTTGGGTCAAACCGGGTTTCAACACATTGCCCAAAACCCAATACAGAAAAGTGATTTTCTTGATAATATAAACATAAGAATGATGGGTCTTGAACAAGACTTACCAGTGGTGTGGTGGTGTTATTATTATCTTGGACCAGTGGCAACACTACTCGTATATCTTTCAAAACATAAAAGTCAAAAACATAATAAGTACACACCTTTGCAGAAGTTGATCAGGGTGAGAGCTTTGGTTGGATGGCTAAGGTCTTTAGTTTCAACCGGGAGGTCCAATGTTCGAATCTTGGGCCATTAGCCATTCAACATGGTTCTTTCTTTTTATTTTTACATTTTATTATTATTTTTACTATTAAAATACCATTTAAACATCCTTTTAGAAAGACTTTTTATATCCAACTTATTCACATTATTTGGTTCCTACTTAAAAAATCTGTTATGTAATTCTAGTGTTATCCACTATTTTAGGTGATTGTATTTTATTTGATACTAACGGTCTTAAACAAGTTTAGCTCAAGATGAATTAGAAGGTGCAGAGTGCACACTCGTTATAGTTAGTTTGATACCGACACGATAACGATGTGGAGATCAAAGAGGGTCGCGCCCCTTGTAGGGTCGTTCACGAACATAAATGAACGGACATGACTTTTGTTTATGTTCGTTCATTTAACAAAAAGAATGTAAAATAGAAACTCTTTTTGTGGCTTGGCGAGTTCGAATAGAAACTTTTCACAAGCGTGGTAAGTCGCTTAGTATTTGCTGCTTCGACTTATTTTTTGTGGCAAAAACGAAATAATCGCATTCATTCGAAAGACGCAAGGAAGGAACAGGAGATAAGTGACCATATTATTGAAATGGTGCGTTTGAAGATTACCTCCTTACATGTGAAGAAAACATCGAGTGTGGTGAAGGCATTAGGTCATTGGCGTATTCCTACTGAAGTGACGTAGCTGATTGGATCATTTTTTCACTTGGTAGTTTTGTTACGTAGTGTTTTATTTTAAGGGGCAATTCTACAAATAGTCCGGTCTAGTGAAGTGTGGGCTTTTGATGACCCAAAAAAGTCGCTTTCCAAAAGTCGCTTAAATGTGGGAGTGACATGTGGCTGTGTATTTTTTGGCCCCTAGCAAAAGTCGCTTAAAAAGTTAAAAAAATAAACTTTTTGGCTGGAAAAAGACAAAATAGAAGGTCGCTTAATTGACAAAAAAGTCGCTGAAAGCGACTTTTTTGGAAAGCGACTTTTGCTTGGGCCATTTTTGAAAAACGAATTTTTTGTGTCCTCAAAAACCCAATACTTCTAGCGACTGAGCCATGTCTATATTTACCCCTTATTTTAATCCAAGTGATATATTGGTTATGTTTTGCTAGGTGTGATTCGGGTTTTGTTCGAATCTTGGTAGAGGTTTGCGTGATGCAAAAGGGATAAAGTGGATCGCCACTTTCTCATGTAACAAACATCATTATTTCATTTATTCTATTCACCGGGTATAGAATCCTTTTACCAAAAAAAAAAGTAAAATATTGTTCATGTTCGTTCGTTTAATAAATAAATAAATAAACGAACTTTTTATCAAACGTTTCATGAAATGTTCACTGAACGTTCAGCTCATTTATAGCCCTAGTTGATGCCATCTCTCGTGTGCAAGGATGAATCTCCACCTTTTTGGTTTTGTAAGTTGTCATTTTGAAATAGTGGCCAATTATATATATACACTAAAAACCATTACACAGTAGCTACAGTAACCCTTTGATAAAAACAATGTAGCTACAGTAACACGCAACTTTTCATTTTAGACCCTGAGGTTACTGATCGATTGCAAAGTTAGTCCTTAACGGCCGTTATTTAACAGAAGTGACTTAAATTTGCAACGGACCAATAACTTCAGGGGCTGTTTCTGTGCAAAATATTGAGCAGAAACAGCACCTCGGGTTAACTTTTAATTTCAAAATTAGTCCCTAAGGACTAACTTTGCAACATACCGACACTTTCAGTGACTAAAAATGAAAATATCGCCGCTACAGTTCCAAACAGTGCAAAACAGTGCCATGAACAGTATTTACTATTCATCACAAATTACACAAATAGTCCCTCAGGTTATTTATAAATTTCAAAGTTAGTCCCTAAGGACTAACATTGCAAAATGCTGATAACTTTAGGGACTTTTTTTTGTAAAATATTATACTACTTTCACAAATTCTTAACGAAAATAGTACTTACTTACGGTTATTGCTCTTTTGCATAGTTAGTCCTTAATAACAAAAATGGTTTTTTTAACATCCGTTTCATTTCGAATTTAAATTAAACAAAACATTCCCACAGCAACGCGCGGCTACCCCACTCGTTATAGCATAAAACCAACCATCCTACCTATTACATGGGAGGTTCTTTGGTCTTTTTATCATTTGAAAAACTCAATACTTCACATGTTAGCTCTTTCAACATAAACGTTCAAGTTCTATCCTTAATACTATTGTTGAAAAGATAATTCATATACTACTGTATGGACACAAAATATAACATATGATTCAATTCAAAATAAACTAATTAGCATTCTCTTGAGTAAACGCTAAAAAATGAAAAGTAGATTTAATTATGTGAATGGAATATGTTAAACACTTCAATCGAAATAATTATAGTGTTTAGTTAACTTGATGTACACGGCGTGTGGTCCTTTACTAACCACCACTTCAACAATAAGTTTTTATTGGTGGTGAGATATTTGGTACTTTTTATGGTGTCGACACTTCAACAATAAGTTGCAAGAATGAGACTAAATTATTAAAAAAAAAAAGATAAAAAAAATAAAAAAATAAACAAAAAACAAAAGCATTGTTTGACTTGATGGTAAGTTTTACGTCACAAAAGTGGAAACAGATTTTGGACGATACCAAATCATTGAAATGCATGCATTTGTTATATATATATATATATATATATATATATGATTGTACAATAAATTGCACACCTGGCCTTGCGATGGTGATTAAAGGGAATGGGGGTTATGTTGATGAGCCGATTTTATTGATAACCTGAAATAAGAAATACAAAGACACTACGTTAAGTGATTGCGCAGGGGGGTTAGCCCTGCGAATCACCTCCGGCGTGTGAATGAGTATGTGATATGGTAAATATGTAAGCTTAAGAGGATATGTGTGTGTTTAGTGAACGTACCATACTTAATAACCCGTCAAAGCTATTTATAGGAGAGGGAAATAGGTCTTGGAGAGTTCAATGCTCAATCTGTGGAAATCATGGAGGCGTTCCATGATTTATGATGACTGCTAGGGTTTAGGCGAATATCATGGGGGAGTCCCATGACAATAGCTAAAGTTTAGGGCGGAGATGGGGTGTCCCATGATTACCGCCTTAGCACAATCTCTTTCTTGGCGGGAAAGCACAAGGGAGAGATCGCAGGCTTCATCCTTCTAATATCTTTGTAGGCTTTACCCCGAAGGTCTTAGGCCTTCGATTGACGAGTTCTCAAATGGTAACCCTGTCATGGACGAATGGTTTGACGCCATTGAAGATATTAAGAAGCTAGCTTGGACCTTCGAAAGAAAGGTTTCGTACAGGCTTGAAGGGGTGTTCTTCGACCTGTTCGGAGAGTACATCATTAATACATATCTTATTTAAAAATATATATTATTTGTTTATAGACAACAAAAATGGAAGTGATTTTGGATGATATCAAATAAATATTGAAAGTCATCTGATATTCTAATTGATAATAGAGATTGGTCGCATGGGTCTCTCGAGTAAAAAGAGAAATTATTTGTAGAAGATTGTGACATCATTGCGAACGCAGTTCCATGTGAAAAAGTAAATTTTAACGGCTGCCAAAAGTGTAGAACCTTTGTTGGGTTCGTAATGTCAACAAAACATCGCTTGGCTTGATTGCTTCTATATATTTACACATTACTCCCCTAACAAAATCACTTTTTTACTAATGTCCTCATGATTTTGTTGACAAACTCAGTCAACATGTACTTTATAACACGAATACCTCGTATAAAATAGGAAAATAATACATAAAACTTTAATGTTAGGCATAAAAAGTTTTGCGCATTTGTGAGATGGTTATCTTTTGTGATACCAAAACAAGTTGAGGGTTGAATTTGTCGAAAAATATGACGTTGTAAAAGAAGTAATTTTCATTTCATCAAAATATGATTTACATAGAGGTGGAAGGCAAATGAATAACTAGCCGCGCCGCTGGCCATTTTTGGATTGCAAAACTAATTCTCTTGAGAACGTGATATGAATTAACAAACAATCACATTTTCATATTGTGAGATGAATTAACGAGCTGTTGAGGGCATATAGATTATAGGTTTAGCGTTATTTTACACATATCTTCTTTAGGACAATGTATGATTAACACATTAGCGTCATCGACTATAATGACGGAGCCAAGTGAAGACAAGGAAAGGTTGTGGCTCCCTTATAGATTTGTCATTTAGTGTAATTTTATTCATTTTCATATGGTAAAAATGTATATTTTGAACTATGACCCTCTTACTAGGGCTGTAAACACGCAAATTCTTCTGTTGGCCCCCTCACAAAAATCTGTCTAGCTCCGCCATTGATCAACTATCAGTGTTTTGACAAAAATAATGATAAATAGAGTAGGGTGAGCATCAGGTCGGAACCGACCCGTACCGACCCGAAACCGATATGCTCTAAAACCCAGCCCGACTCCCGACCCGACTATAGGTCGGTAGGTGTTGGTTTTGTTTGTTTGTTGTCGGGTTGGTCGGTTTCTTTGTATTTTGTCGGTCGATTTTGCTCAAGCCCGACAGCCCGACCCGACCCGAGTCCCGAAAACCTCGAACCGAATTCCGACCCGAGTAGAGATCGGTTTGTGTCGGTCGAAGTCGGTCGGGGTCGGTTTTTGTCGGTTGTCGGTCGTCGGTCGGTTTTGCTCAACCCTATGATAAATAGAGGGTGTTGTTAGAAACACTTCGAAGTACAACGAGTTAAAACAAAATATACGTTCAATAGACAACTTCCACACAATCAAACACCATCTCAACGGTTGGATCAAAATCATGACCGACATATAAATCTAGAACAAACATAAACAAAACAACCACGTTAGTACTCTTTGTGTTCATACGTATCCATACACAAAAACTCGTTTTCATTTATTACATTCTAGAAGATATTTGACCTTTTAATTCATTTCTATCTTTTTCTTTTTCTTAATATAAATAGAACCCGTTTCAGTTTTAACAAATCACACATCACACAAGTCTTATAAAACACATTATATAAAAAATTATTGTTTGGATCATATCATAAGATGGCAGCAGAAGATAAGAAAACAGTTTATGACTTCACTGTTAAGGTTTGATTACTTTTCATTTATGTGTTTTAATTTGATATTTTTTTTATTGGTTAGATGACTTGTTAGCAAACTTGTTAGCAAATTTGTTTGTGCTTAAATTATATGGTTTTTTTTGTTAGCAATTTTGTTTATTGTTGGATGTTATATGTTTCTTCACAAACAGAACAGTGAGACGTACCAAAAGACAGTTTTTTTTTTGATTGCTGGTCATGTTTATATCAACTTGAGCGGATAAAAAATCATTATATAAACTAAATAAATTTAGGGGTTTTATTATAGAACCCCTACCATGTGGGTCCGCCTATTTTGGTTAAAATGTAGAAGTTTTAAAGCAGACAGTACAGGCTGCGTCAGCAGGAGGTCTGGATAAGATGGGCCTAGATTCAGTTGGGTCAAAGACTTTTTTGTACTTTTGTTGTTCTTATAATTGTTTAGTTGTTAAAACCTTTTTTTTTCTTTGTTGTAAAATGCAAAAGCACAAAAACAAGTTGTAGACTTTACATAGGAAGATATTCTATATATTGTGATTCAAATGTAATCATAAAGTAGTTTTTAGTATTGTCATGTATGCTAGAGATGCAAAAAAAACCGGTTCATGAACCGAACCAGAAAAAAACCTAAACTGGTTTTTCTAAAAAACCGGTTTAGGGAAAACCGAATCGCCGGTTTAAAAACCGGTTTGCATTATTTGTTGTCAACCGATTTGAGAACCGGTTTTGGGTAAAACCGGTTTTTGACTATTTGACTAAAACCGAAACCGGTTTTTAAACCGGTTTGGTTTTTTAAAAAAACCAAAATGTGCACCTCTAATGTATGCCAACTAGCCTTATTACAATCCTAGAATTAGTTCTGCCAATGTTGAATGCTTATTTTAAATACGGTTTACGCTCGTTCTCTTTCAGGACGTAAAAGGGCAAGATGTTGAGCTTAGCAAGTACAGGGGAAAGGTTTTGCTAATTGTCAATGTTGCTTCACAATGGTATGCTAAAAGATTTTACTTTTACCATCTGTACAATTATGTCACAGGCTCAGAATATATCTTGTGAATTCGCTTTCTTATTGATTTCGTTATTTTTTGTTGTAGTGGCTTTACCAACTCTAATTACCCCGAGCTGACAACCTTGTACCAGAAGTACAAGGATCAAGGTTAGTTTTCCGGCTCTTATATTAAACGGTTTTTTTTTTGCAACCAGTCTAGTGATTCTGACCCTTTTTTCTGTGATCATACAGGTCTTGAAGTTCTTGCATTCCCGTGCAATCAGTTTGGAGGACAAGAACCTGGAAGCAATGAAGAGATTCAAGAGTTTGCTTGTACTCGTTTTAAAGCAGAATACCCCGTCTTTAGCAAGGTTGGTGTTATATATAGTCTTAATTTTTGTAAGCTCTATGAATGGAAATGAAACACTATCCTCGACCATAATTTACACCAGTTAGTATATGGATAACTTAGTTTGGCTTTGCTTTATCTGATTATATACTGTCAAATAACCAGATCGCGTTTTCTGGGTCAAATTTCACTTAGATGCTAGTACTTGTTACAAAACGTATTACTCCGGGGAACTTTTTGTCTGTGCATATTCACCCTTATTTTAAGCCGTACCTACATGGATCCATACACTATTTCTTGAACCACACCATGTTTTTTCTTAGCTGATTATGTGACCTTGACATCCAATATCTCATAATCGCTTTCAAAACGCAAGTCCGAACACCGCCTAAGACACTTTTTTGTCACACATTTTGCAATGGGCTTTTGTCATTTGACTTTTCTTTAGCCAATCTGAATGGAATCCTCTCATGTTGAATAACGTTGTGCAGGTGAATGTTAATGGGAAAGAGGCGGACCCTTTGTACAAATTCTTGAAGTCTAGCAAAAAAGGGTTCCTTGGTGACAGTATTAAATGGAACTTTACAAAGTTTCTAGTCGACCGTGAGGGAAATGTTGTTGATCGATATGCACCCACCACCAGTCCACTCAGCATCGAGGTATATATGAAATATTTCTTCTATTCTAATCCATGTACTTGATTAGATAGCTTGTATAGTATGCTAATGTTTTCCTAAATTTTTGTTGGATGCAGAAAGATATAAAGAAGCTGCTTAATGTCGCTTAAGTGTTGTTTCGTAATGGGTTATTTTAGCAATAAATTAGCAACCATTGATGCTACTATGTGTATGTAATTAAATTTTTTCCTAAGTTTTCATGTTCAAAGTGTTTAGTGAAGTTGGATTATACTTATTTGGTATATGATATATGTGATCTTTAATATAGTTTTGTTTGTTGTGTTGTGATGTATCTGTTGGAATATGGAAGTTGGACTAGCCTAATACGACTAAAGGTATGTGAGCCTATTGGGGGCACACACGCTAAAACATTAGAATACGTTTATCGTAAATGCTCAAAATGACCCGTTTTGACCCATTTGGACAAAATATGAACTAGACATGATTCTTACTTGTCCTAAACCTTATGGCCGGCCCATAGAAGGTTCTAGAGGAGGGGAAAACTGTCAAGGTTCGTTTGTAAGGTGATAAGGATTGATAAGAAGAGGTGTGTTGAATAAAGGAGTGTTTGGGATAAGGTTTCAAATCGATTTGTACCTTATCTTGAGCTAGGGTTGAGAGGTTATATAAACCCCTCATTCCCTGCTCATAACTCACGACTTGATTCAACCACAACACTCAGAAACTCTCTTCTATATCCCATCTAATTATATCAAGCACTTGTTTGAGTTCTTGATTAATTCGCATCACTTTTAAACCTATAACTTGCATTCAAGTTAATTCAAGGTGTTTCAATAGGTTATAATCGATCCTATAGCTCTTGAGAAGTGTTAGGATTCGTATTTTATCAGTCCCAACCATCACGTTAAGCTGCAGAAACTTGTGGTGTAGCTTCTGATCGTTCTCGGACAGAAAGACAAACACAGATCTGAAATAGTGTTGTCCGATATCGGACAACAAAGAAAATCAGATCTTGGGCAGACTGTGGATATTGGACAGAACTATTTTTTGGCAGTTTTGGTTTTTGATCCATTTTGAGCATTAACACTTGGCGTTTGGGTTACGCGGTACACGGCTAGCAATCCGGGCGTATTTGTTTGACGTGTTTGTGTGAGCAACCGTAGAGGTGGTATTTTAACCACTATTAGTTTCTTTTGCGGGTGTCGACGAGGGTTAGTTTTCTTGTTCCCTTTTATTCTTTGTTTGTTTATTATACGTGTTAACTATAATTGTAAACTATATCCGTTATCCGCTGCGTACTCGTAGTTAAATGGTTAACTTGATTATAAAATCCCAATAGTGGCATCACGAGCCATCTCGTTTATCGATTATGGATTACACGATTTAATAAACACGCGAAAAGGCTGCATGAAATCAAACTTAGTTATTTGTTTTATTTTTGTTTTGACAACTATAATGCAATACTTGTCATTAATTAATAAAAAATAACAAGACACAAACGAATTAATTAACGGTTAATTAGATACATAAAATAGCAAAAGTTAAAAGTTAATAAGTTTGCCATGATTATTTTATGTGTGTATTCCGGCTATAAGACCTACGCAATCATTTTTTTGTGATGCATGTGGCGATCTAGGCACTTGATGAAAACCTAGTGAGGGTCTTATAGTTCTCTTTTTGGGGAAGACTTGCTAGAGTTCTCGGATCTAAATATTTACTTGTTAATATTATTGTCATGTTTTTAGTATTATGTTCTTTTGTGATTTTTGTTTTTAGCCTACATGTTTACACGCCTAAAACTAAAATAAAAGAGGACTAATACCTATAAAAGGATGACATTAATATGGTCTTAATTTACACGCCTAAATACCATGCTCATTGTGACCTGCTATTTGATTAGTGGAAAATTGTTTTTGCAAAATTAAGTGACCTAAATTATTGAAACAAGTTTTTCATGAAATTAAAAACTGGACGCTATGGACACTTGGGAAGTACGGCTCACCCACTAGAACAAACTATAAAGGGGGTTTCAGGCGGTGCGCACAGTCACACCTAAAGGATTTCCGGTCATAGCTTCGAGCTGACCTGGTCCTCCGCCTCCTTGCGAGTTCGATTGGAGCTACCGTGAACCATGATGATCACTATAGTGTCATTACTAAAAGTTTTTAAAATAAAGTGCTACAAAGTTGTTTTGCATGCTTCTTTGTACACGATTTTATCACATTTATGTGTATACCCTATATGTAAATTTTAAGTATATGCCACCCAACCAAGAACACGTGCATTTGACTTGACCTCTTTGGTCAGACCTTAGGGCCATTTCAACCCATGGCGAATTTTGCTCATTGGTCAGACCTTTGGCGATATTTGCACATTCTTGCTTGGTCGACTTATTTCGAGTATGCTTGGTCAGACCTTGGACCCGAGGCATAAGATGAGACTAAACATGCTCATGACATTATTACTTGTCTACTAATGTCTTGATCAGTCTCATAAGTCTAAGAGTTGCAGTTTATGCAATTAACGCTCGTCGCTTACCTCTTGCCCTACTTGTTTACACGCTGGTCAGACCTCCGGTAATAAGTGGGAGGTCAAGATGGATCTTAGTCTTAATTAGTAATTAATTGGGTAGTTAATTCTTTTAAGAATTTAATTATCGAAAATACTAACATTGAACTTTCTATGTTCTGAATAAAATTGTGTTGTTGCAACATAATTCGTAAACAAAGTTTGTTTTTTCTTAATAAGACACACTTAGTCTCTTTTCCTGGTAAGAAGAGTGAGACTTATTCCTATTTACTTCTCCTTAGTTGACAAACTAAGATAGGATTACAATTGTTAAACTCACTTATGATATTTCATTACCCTTTTCCGGTATTGAAATAATTGAAAGATAAAATATTTTGTGTAACTAGAAAACATTTTGTCTATAGCTACCAAAATAAATGACATCTTGCACTTGTCACGATGTATGAGTTTAAACCGCAAAGAGTAAAGAAATTACTAGCAAATTCGCTAGGTATTTTTCTTGGACTCTTATTATTCCTTATAGTGCTAAATACCCTTGGAGCTATGTAGACGATAAAGGAGGAATTGCATGCTAACTATTCAAGTTAAATGAAAGCATGAATGGCTAGTCCCTCATCTACATAAGTAGGACTTCATATACTCTGTTCAATACCTAAGTACATTGCTACCTGTAGGCATTCAAAGAGAATAGGAAAGTGTATTAAATTGCAATATGCTTTCTACTGGCAATGTAACACTTACAATGTTGACAAATCCAGTGGGAGCATTGCGTTTTATTACTGAAATAACATTCCTGTAATGTTGTCAATTTCAGTGAGAGCTACGAGATTTATTTCCTTGTTAGTCACCCATATCATTTCAAACTTGCTTTGAAATAATTCATTACTTTCCGAATATGAACGACCATTGCTTAAAGGATTATTTCATTTTATTTTATTAGATAACACGTTGCCTTTCTGCTATTGCTTTCTGAACGTTATCTATAGAATAATAATCCACAATTCCTTATTAAAGGTTATGGTTCTAAAACTACTTGTAATATTTATGACATTATCATATTGTTTACACAATCAATCACATGTTGTTTGTTTTCATAATATGATGTTGTGCCTTACACAAGTGGGAGAAATCTTAAAGTGTGTGCAAGGAACAACATATTATTGGTTTATCTTGACCGCAAGGTAAGAAAGCTAATCATTCTACTAGGACTTGAACACGCAAGATGTTTGTTGCCCTACTACATTCAAATGTCATGATAAAGTGTAAAGTTACTTCAACATTTCGACTACATGTTTCAGTCAACATAATTATGGTTAAATGATAATAATCATAATTCTGAAGTATAAAATTAACTTGAAATTACTACAGAACTCAAGAGTTTGCGTTCATGATTACTTTTGTTAGTATAATTATGTTTACATGTTAAGACATAATTATAAAGTCCTTGAATTAATCAATGACTTATAACATAAAGTATATAGTAAAATTGTTATGTCTTCTTGTTAACACATAAACATGAGGCCATTGAATTATTCAAAGACTTATAATGTATTATTGATATGTTCTGTTTTCTTGTGAACACATGAACATATAATCCTTGAACAGTTCTGTCTTCTTGTGAACACATGAGCATAAGGTTCTTGTATTATTCAAGAAATATATATTATAGCATGCACTTGGTTCGAAAATACTCAATATGCAATTTGGCTCGACCCAATTGACAAGTATTTGGTCCAAAGATAATTAAATTATCTATGGAATTCTGATATAGTTTCACAATTCAAATACTTATAGAATACCACATTATAATGGTATGTCTAATAGGTTGAAACAAACAATATTCATATTGTTTAATTCATGATAGCTTTAATTGCTCTGCCTCCAAAATCTATCAAGGTTAGAAAATTGCTCGTGTCGTGGACATACTCAATATGGTTCAAACCTAGAAGGTATTCAAGACAACCCATGACCGAAACCCCTAAACCTTTAGGGATTTTTGGTTTTTTCACTCAAACCAATCGAATCCTAAACCCTTTTGTGTTTTTTGATTTTTCTACAATTTCTAGCTTGAAGATTGTAGTATTGGTGTTCCTCCTAGCTCGACGAAACACAAAACTGTTGCTAAAGTTTTCGGTTAAAGTGTGATACAAAATTAGGGTTTTGCTACAAACCTTAATTAGAGTTGTTGGAAGAAATTCCATTATGTCTTGATTTAAGTTCTGAATTTGTTAAAGTCTTATGAAGCATTTTATTAACAATCTTGAGATGAGAACTTAAAATGTATTTTGTGGTTCCCAAATAAAGAACAATTTATTGTTGCTTAAATACTTAGTATTTAGAGAATTGTCTCTACTTACAAAAGTAAGTGGGAGCATCAACAAATCTTGAAGATATTCAAGAACAAATACATAACCTTCTAAAATCCACTTATTAATGTCATACTAAGGTTAAACATGTAAATGTTGACCGAAGTATAATGTTACTCTCATTCATAAATCTGCAAGGATGCCTCATCACTTGATTGATATTTTGATATCAATGCTGAGGAATATAAGTTAATGGATCATTGAAAATCTGCTAACTGATAAGGTACATTATCACATCTTGAATCTGATAAATGTCTTAGAATTATGAATGATAAGATGCAGTCCTTAAAAGGCAAATCAATGTTTTGAGCTTGATTGTTATTTTGCCTAACAGTTAACCTATGAGGTTGGAATAAGTTTCTTTTGAAGAAAGGCTCACAAGGACAAAATTGTATACATGGCTTATAATAAGAAGTTTTAATCCTACTCAAGCAATTGACTGTGATTAGATTTTTCTTATATACATGCATTAATTAAATAAAGATAATTAATTGTCATACATGTTTCCTTGAATGTGGAATATGGCAATTAAGTTTTATAACTCTTTCTTTAATGATTACCTTTTGCGAGGACGGTGTGTAATCAAAAGGGTTATGAGTCTATATAATCTTTATGTAATATACAAGTTTAAGCAATCCAAGTTTGGATCGAATCATGCATCTAGGAGCTGAGATCTTGAATTTAATTACAATATGATTTTGATTGAATTAAGATAACTCCTTGAGTACATCTAACATTAAGTGGGAGCACTATGTTTTTCCTTAAAATTCATATGTTGTATAACATATTGAAGATATCATTCCATTTAAGCTAGATTTTAATCCTTAAGCTTGGAATGAAACTTCACTTGGGATTTAGGGAATAAAACAAACAACCTTGGAATAAATGTTTATTTGGAATAAACATATGCGGAAAATTAAGTCCAACACAAATGCAATATATCATTCAAGCAAGTCTTAAATGGTATATTTCACTTGGAATAATTTATTACATGGATGGAAACCTTATGTTTTTAACTAAGGATTTGTCATGTATATATTATATTGTGTATAAGACTAGTTGTTACTTTTGCACTAGAGCAAGATGAGGTAACAACAACAATATCTAATTGAGAGTATTTAGGTTATTGTTAATACAGATGTTTACGAATTATAAAGCATAGTGTTGTATACGTACAATGATGCTAGAGGATAATTAAAACTAGTTAAAGTAGGATTTTATCATTTATGATAAATCTGCTAACTAGATATGCTCAACGAAGAGCATTGTTGCATTACACATTAAGGAATAAAGAGTACTTTACATTTTAAGAAACTGTAAAGATGATTGTCAGTATGTCGTTGACTTCTAATACCTTATGCAAGGTAGGGCGACATCTCCATACTATGACACTTGCAGTAGTATGAGCATAAGAGATAAGACACTCATCTCAAATCCCTCACTATATGTGAAATTTGAAACTAGTATTCGGAAAGTTTACTCGGATGACTATTTAGTTTTATTGCAAAGAAAAGTTGAGAATGTTGGAAACATTAGGCTTCAACTTACTAATTAGTTTCATGCATATCTGTTTTTAGTATTTGGATAATTGGGATTGTAAGAAAAATTTTACTTTATGATTAATAAAGATACTTGGTATTTGTTATTCATTCATATAATAATTGTTATCCTATATTTGCATGTTTAATCCTTGAATGATTTTATCGTTCTAAATATGTCCATTGTCGGTTAACAATTTGAGAATATTGTTATGCAAGGCAAATATGAGTGTTGGTTATATTCTATGAGAATGTGGATTGTTCCCGCCAAACTCATATGTATTCACAAGGGATGCATATTGGATACCTCAACTTTCAAACATTTACTTTTGGATCCTTGTCATGAGTAAGATGTTGAAAATGGTTTGTTAAGTCATCCTTAGACTTGAGATACAAGCAAGTTCTGTTATGTGTGGATATCATTTTTGTAATTATATGCCAAACGCTGTCCTGAATAAGGTAGTTATAAAAGCTATTTTTCGGAGTGATGTGAAGCAACATCCACAACACTTGTAGTCAACAAAGGATTTGTTACTCCACTTGATATGTGCAGAAAGATACCATGGGCCCTCTCCAGAATTAATCAGATAACTGTTCGGCCGAACCCAAAGGGTAATGCAAGATGATTCTTGGTTACATTTGGTATATCTAATTAAAATTCTATAACGAGAATCTAAATGGTTAAACTATATGGAATGAGTTAGGATCCATATCCATGGTTTAACGGTATCTATAACAAAGGATGATGAAAGCAAGACATAAATGACCATGCTACTGAGAATGATTTATGAAACTACATCTCAGACACCTTTAGTTTAAATAGCGAGTGAGAGCATTGCTAGACGTTTCCGTCGTTGGTATTTGTGCTATCTGCTACTCCAACTCCCAAGTGGGAGCTGTTGGAATATGGAAGTTGGACTAGCCTAATACGACTAAAGGTGTGTGAGCCTATTGGGGGCACACACGCTAAAACATTAGAATACGTTTATCGTAAATGCTCAAAATGACCCGTTTTGACCCATTTGGACAAAATATGAACTAGACATGATTCTTACTTGTCCTAAACCTTATGGCCGGCCCATAGAAGGTTCTAGAGGGGGGGGGGGAACTATCAAGGTTCGTTTGTAAGGTGATAAGGATTGATAAGAAGAGGTGTGTTGAATAAGGAGTGTTTGGGATAAAGTTTCAAATCGATTTGTACCTTATCTTGAGCTAGGGTTGAGAGGTTATATAAACCCCTCATTCCCTGCTCATAACTCACGACTTGATTCAACCACAACACTCAGAAACTCTCTTCTATATCCCATCTAATTATATCAAGCACTTGTTTGAGTTCTTGATTAATTCGCATCACTTTTAAACCTATAACTTGCATTCAAGTTAATTCAAGGTGTTTCAATAGGTTATAATCGATCCTATAGCTGTTGAGAAGTGTTAGGATTCGTATTTTATCAGTCCCAACCATCACGTTAAGCTGCAGAAACTTGTGGTGTAGCTTCTGATCGTTCTCGGACAGAAAGACAAACACAGATCTGAAATAGTGTTGTCCGATATCGGACAACAAAGAAAATCAGATCTTGGGCAGACTGTGGATATCGGACAGAATTGTTTTTTGGCAGTTTTGGTTTTTGATCCGTTTTGAGCATTAACACTTGGTGTTTGGGTTACGGGGTACACGGCTAGCAATCCGGGCGTATTTGTTTGACATGTTTGTGTGAGCAACCGTAGAGGTGGTATTTTAACCACTATTAGTTTCTTTTGCGGGTGTCGACGAGGGTTAGTTTTCTTGTTCCCTTTTATTCTTTGTTTGTTTATTATACGTGTTAACTATAATTGTAAACTAGATCCATTATCCGCTGCGTATTCGTAGTTAAATGGTTAACTTGATTATAAAATCCCAACAATATCAATACTGGTAACGATTTATTTGAATGAGTCCATTTAGTTTTATATAAACTAGCGTTGTGAACATGGAACATGATGCATAATATTGTCTCAGTGTAAGAACGATCGTGTAGTTTAGAATAGTGGGTTTAAACTTTGATCCGTTTATATATGAATGTGTCGATTTGGATTATGATTCAGTGAAAACCATAATGGATAAAACATAGAAACCTCTTGGACATTAGTTCTTTCTCTAGAAATCATAGTTTCTTTATGAGCAAATTTTCAAGAACTTAAATTTTCATGATTATGTGCTTATGAATAAAACTTGCTCATCATTTCTTAACATTTTTTTTGCCTTTAAACTTCACTTTTCCACACTGATGTTAAGATTAGACCCGTCTGTTAATCAGAGTATGTAAATTAGTGTTGTCCACTTTATTATTTTAGAATGTCTCCAAGTAACTGTTCTAAACTATAGCTTAAAGGGAAAATAAATCAATAAGTGTGATTTTAATTCAAACAGTTGAGTTTAAAATAAATTAAATTTGTTATCAATCTATTAATAAACCAACTAAGGTTGTGTTTGTTTCGGCTCATTCAGATCTGAATACGTCTGAAGTCTGATTCGGTCAGACATTTTCAGATTCAGACTGTTTGTTTATTCAGACATCTGAAGTCTGAATACATCTGAATAGGGTCTGATTCATTCAGACATTTGAATATGTCTGATTACATCTGAAAAGCTTAAACTTTACACCTACTTCTTTTCAATCCTTATCTCCTCATTTTGGTCTTGATTTTTTATTAATAATCATGAATGGAGGGTCTTTTGGTTTGTTTTATAGCGAAAGGATTGTTTTTTGTTTATTCAGACACTTTATAAAAACAAACAGACTAAAATAATTCAGATTCAGACTTTTGGACCACTAATTCAGATTCAGACGTGGTATTCAGATTCAGACATAAAATGTCTGAATAAACAAACAGCACCTAAGTAATTACTGTTGACACAATTTATTTAGGATCGAGAGCATTTAGAAAAATTCAAGGAGAATTAACACTACAAAGTAAAATTTTATTGAGGTCTCGTGATACCTCGCGACTAGGGCTAAGCATCGGGTCACCGACCCGAACCGACTAGGACCGAACCAAATGAAAACCGATTTTGCAGAAGACATGAACCAAGAATTGAATCGGAGTGACTCAGTTCGGTTCGTTTTGTGTCGGTCCATTAGGTTAAGTGGTTATACGGTTTAGGTGTGTTTTTCTCGGTTTTGGCTCGAACCGAACCGAGCCGAGCTGAAACCGAAAATCGTAAATATATAAAACCGAAAACCGAACGAATATGGTCGGTTGGGTTTCAGTCGGACCGGTTCGGTTCGATTTTGCGATTTGATTCCATTTTCGATCTGTTTTTGCTCAGCCTACTCGCGACCCTCTAGTTAGCCCTTACTTAGACCAAGAGTAGTGGTGTTGGAATTTTTTTGTGTGGGTTGGGGCAAATGTTGACACTTGGCAGTGAGAGAAGAAGGGCGTTGAAACAAAATTGGGGGTAATGGGTTGGGGCGTTGAATGAGAACAAATATATATATATATTTTTAGCATGAGAGAGAGTTAACTTTGTCAGTGCTTTAACTTGTCAGTGCTTTAGCTTGTTGCTTTATTGACTTTAAAGCATGAGAGAGAGTTAACTTTGTCAGTAGCAAATAAAGAAACGCCCGTTGTTCAATCAACGGGCGTTGATTTTTTTTGTTTTCAACGGGATTCAACGGTTGATGGGGATGGTCCAACGGGCGTTGAAAGGGTAACTAAGCCCACTTCAACGCCCCACTACTCTTGGTCTTATCCAACTTCTTTCAGTAAATATTGTCTAATGAAAAAGATAATATTGTGATAGTCTACAAGATGATATTTAACGAAAAATATTAACATATTGCAACGGAAAGATGCAAGGGTACCATGTAGATTTACAAAATACTACTTGACAATACAAGCTTGAAAAAAGTTAAAGTTATTATTGAGGTATTGAGGTGTTAGTTTATAATGGTATTTGTTGTGCTCGTTTGTCTAAAATCCTAACATACATATACATCTTTTGCCAACTAGAACACAATCCGAGGTATAAATCTCACACACCCGTCGTATGTTTGATAACTTTTACAACAATTGCTTCAATGGTAAAGTTAGGTGTAATGATAGAAAGCAAATATTGTGTAACATCTTTAATTGTTAAGTATTTAAATATTGCATTTCTCATTGTAAGATAACAGAATATGTGTATATTGATTGATCGAACAGAACAAATACATGAGATATATAATACACACTATACACGAGTATATTTGGTAAATGTTAATTACCTACACATCATTCTAATCTCCAGCTAAGACTATATCAATATACAACTAATAGATAAGGCCATATCAACTAATGGATAAGACCATATCAATTATAATAAAGGTATAACTAACACTCCTCCGCAGTTTGAGCGGGAGGACACCGAACGCTCAAGCTGGATCGAAACTCCTCAAACAGAGCTGTGGGCAAGCCTTTAGTAAAAATATCTGCATATTGATAGCGTGAAGGCACATGTAAAACCCTGACTTGACCTGCCGCTACCAAATCCCGAATAAAATGAATGTCAATCTCAATATGCTTCGTACGTTGGTGCTGAACCGGATTAGAAGACAGATAGACAGCACTGACATTGTCACAGTAAACAAGTGTAGCAGATGACAGAGGAGTATGCAACTCACGCAGAAGATTCCGTAACCAACATGTCTCAGTAACAGCATTAGCAACACCCCGATACTCAGCCTCAACACTAGAACGAGAAAGCGTCGGTTACCGCTTAGCGGACCATGAGAGCAAATTGTTGCCAAGAAACACACAATAGCCAGAAGTCGATCTTCAAGTAGTGGGGCAACCAGCCCAATCAGCATCCAAGTAAGCAACCAATGAGGAGGTAGACGAGGAAAATAACTATAGTCCATAGTCTAAAGTACCCCGAACATACCGCAGAATTCGCTTGAGAGCCGAGAAGTGAGGCTCCCGTGGGTCATGCATATGAAGGCAAACCTGCTGAACTGCATAGGAAATATCAGGTCTAGTAAAAGTGAGATACTGAAGAGAACCTGCAAGACTCCGATATAAGGTCGGATCAGACACCGGATCACCATCATCACCCAGTTTAGACTCATTATCAACAGGAGTCCGACTGGGGTTACAACCAACCATGTGAGCTTATTCTATAATCTCAGTAGCATACTTGCGCTGAGATAAGTACATCCCTGAAGAGTCACGTGTAACAGATATGCCGAGAAAATAATTTAGGGGTCCCAAATCCGTCATAGAAAACTCTTTATGCAAAGAAGCTATAACCCTGTGTAACAAACTCTCAGAAGAAGCTGTAAGGACAATGTCATCAACATACAGTAATAAATAAGCAGTATCAGTCCCCTGTTGATAGATAAATAATGATGTGTCACAACGACTATGAGTAAATCCAACCCGGAGAACATAAGCAGCAAAACGCTGAAACCAAGCCCGAGGAGCCTGCTTGAGACCGTAAAGGGATCTCTGTAATAAACAAACATAATCAGGATGTGTAGGATCCCGAAAACCAGGAGGCTGATGCATGTAAACAGTCTCGGTCATGTCACCATGTAAAAATGCATTCTTGACATCAAGCTGATGAACGGGCCAATGTCGAGACAGAGCCAATCTAAGGACCGTCCGAATAGTACCTGGTTTAACAACTGGGCTAAAAGTCTCATCAACATCTATTCCCTCAATCTGAGTACTGCCATTCGCAACAAGTCGGGCCTTGTAGCGACTAAGAGTACCATCAGCTAAAAACTTGTGGCGAAATAACCACATACAACGAATAATGTTGGCATCCGTGGGCCTAGGTACTAGTGTCCAAGTTTTATTTTTAATAAGTGCATTGTGCTCATCTGACATAGCATTTCGCCAATTGGGATCATTAAACCCAGCATTATATGATTTTGGTAATGGGGAAAGGGATGACACACAAAGATTTAAACGCTGAGTGGGACGATTAGTCCCGACACGAGAACGTGTGACCATGGGATGAACCGACACTGTGTTTGGGTTAACATTTGTAGGTGTAGGATCTTAGGAAACGGAAACGGGGGTGGGATGTTGATTAATTGGACTGGTATCAGTTTCATGAGTTGGAAGTGGAATATTGATATGTGAAGAGGAGGTGGGGGTTTGTGTCTGAGCTGGTGAACGTGTGTTGTTCGTAGGGGAACTGCACTCATTAGGGATGTGTTGGTGTGGTAAATCAGTTGGTGAAGTGGTAGTAGGTGTGGGTGACAATTTGATTATATGTGAGATGATATTTGATGAGTCATCCAAAAAATCATAGGAGGGATTTGCATTGGGTGTCATGGAACCAAACGGAAAAAACTGTTTCATCGAATGTAACATGGCGGGAAATGATAATTTTGTTTGTGTTTAGGTCTAGGCAGCGGTAACCACGGTGATTAGAGGCATGCCCCAAATATATGCAAGGTGTAGCCCGGGCTCCAAGTTTGTGTTCTCTGTCAAGGTAATGGTAACAAAGACAACCAAAAACACGTAAGAGACTATAATCAGGTTTGGTTCCAAAAAGGCGGGTAAAGGGAATTTCATTTTCAATAGCACGTGATGGTAAAATGTTTAATAAGTGAACAACCATATTGAGGGCTTCAGTCCAATAATTAGGGGGTAGGTGAGCTTGAAACAATAATGTTCGGATAATGTTATTAATGGTGCGGATCATCCTTTCAGATTTTCCATTTTGTTGAGAACTGCGTGGACATGAGAAACGAAACTGAATTCCATTATCGGTAAATAATTTATGAAATGCTTGGTTGTCGAATTCGCCACCATGGTCACACTGAAATGACTTGATATCACACCTGAATTGGGTTTTAACAAATGTACAGAATAACATAAATTTTGACAAAACATCGGATTTGTGGACTAAAGGGTATACCCAGACAAATTATGAATAATGATCTAGAAATAAAACATAGTATCGAAATCCAGAAAGACTCGGAATTGGTGATGTCCACAAGTCCGAGTGAACAATGTCAAAACAAGATTGAACAATAGTAGAAGAACTAACAAATGGAAGTCGCACGTGCTTGCCAAGCTGACATGCATGACAAAGCGCGGGAGATTTTTCCTTATTACACGAAATAGAATTATTGGAAATGACACTTCGTAGCACTTCATTTCCTGGATGTCCAAGACGTTGATGCCACGTGTACAGACTTGTAACATAAAGCTGAGGAATTGGAGAAGGCTTCGTAACAAGATAGAGAGGTCCAGTGCTATCACAGCGGAGCAGCACCCGACGAGTTTGGAAGTCCTTAACAGAAAAACCAAAAGGATCAAATTCAACGGTACAATAATTGTCACAAACAAACTGACGAACGGAAATTAAATTTTTTACAATATTGGGAGTGATTAGGACATTGTTTAAATGAAGGGGTCGAAATGGGGTAGGCAAAACACTATGTCCAGAGTTGGTAACGGGAATGGAATGCCCATCACCAACTGCAACAGATGGATAAATGCACGAATTAAAAATATCACTAAGATTATGCACAGAATCATTAAGGTGAGATGACGCACCCGTATCCATATTCCAATTACCGGGAGCGGGGTCCTGAAGAGTACTAGTAGCAAAAGTATGTGGTAAAGTGGTTTCTTGACCCAGTAGTTGACCCGAACCAAGGAATGGCTGCTGTTGACCAAGCTGTTGACCAGCTGTGGGCTGTGGACCAAAACCTGGGGTTGGACCTGTCATAGTGCACTGCCCCCCCCCTTATTGAACTACCTGCTGACCCGCTATACTGAACGAACCCCCTGATCCCAAATGAAATGCCTACTGCGTTGGACCTGTCACAACGCTCTAACCTCCCACCCCCTGCTGACCCGTCACACAGAATGAACCCCCCACCCCAATTGACCTGCCTGCTGGGTGGTCTGACCTGGGTAAAGAAGGTTAACGGGCTGATGGGCTGTGGGATGGTGAAAGCCTGGTGGGGCAAAGCTTTGGGCTAGAGAAGGGTGGGTCATATAAGTAGGTATGGTATTAACAACATTAGGCTATCCAGTGTTCGTGTAAAATGCCACAGGTTGTACAACATTCGAAGTACCAACTGTGTTAACATTGGTATTACTATTTCCATTACAACCAAGCCTAGCCAATAGATTTTGTAAAGTTTGGATATCCGTAGGTGTCAAAGGTACATGTGGAACGTTTGTTGTTCGAAGTTCAAACACTTGGGATATGAATCTTAGTAATGTGTTTGAGAGATATTTATGTATTGAATGTGTTTAGCATGCGGAATCTACTACAACACACTTTAAAAGAGAACAAGGTGGTGAGTTTAAGTAAATGTGTGAATGCAATGAACAAATAACACAACTTTTGGTTAACACAAAACGATTCAATATTATTGATGAAATAATACGGATGATCTAAGTATCACCGGGATTACAAAGTAATCTTGAATCTAAGATTGTAAAAGGATTTGTGATTTGAAGTAACTAAGTTACTTGAGAGATAGTTTGGTTTGTGGTTATTAGTTGTGAAAGATGCATGCATGAAGAAGTGACTAAGATATCCTTTTATAAGATAAGGATATCTTATTACATGTTGTCAAGTAGATGAATATAATACTATACTTTGACTATATTGGCGCCTACAATTAAATACAACTACCCATGTACACTCTGATATATTCTTCTGTCACCACAGAAGACTATTCTACTTCTACATAACGTATAACAATGTACAAAGACTAATAACACAACTAAATATCTATTACAAAATATCTAATCGACTTGACATAAGCTTGGCAGGCTCTTCATTAGCTAGCAGTACCTTCTACCCAGAAGGTACTGGTAGAACATCTTCGTACATAACAAAATCAACTAGCAGGCTCTTCATCGACTTGGCAGGCTCTTTGACTTTGATCATTTTATTCCCAACAATCCTCCCCTAAACTTGTTATTTCCATTAAAATACACAAGTTTCTGATCAACTAGCAGGCTCTGATACCACTTGTGGAACGTTTGTTGTTCGAAGTTCAAACACTTGGGATATGAATCTTAGTAATGTGTTTGAGAGATATTTATGTATTGAATGTGTTTAGCATGCGGAATCTACTACAACACACTTTAAAAGAACACAAGGTGGTGAGTTTAAGTAAATGTGTGAATGCAATGAACAAATAACACAACTTTTGGTTAACACAAAACGATTCAATATTATTGATGAAATAATACGGATGATCTAAGTATCACCGGGATTACAAAGTAATCTTGAATCTAAGATTGTAAAAGGATTTGTGATTTGAAGTAACTAAGTTACTTGAGAGATAGTTTGGTTTGTGGTTATTAGTTGTGAAAGATGCATGCATGAAGAAGTGACTAAGATATCCTTTTATAAGATAAGGATATCTTATTACATGTTGTCAAGTAGATGAATATAATACTATACTTTGACTATATTGGCGCCTACAATTAAATACAACTACCCATGTACACTCTGATATATTCTTCTGTCACCACAGAAGACTATTCTACTTCTACATAACGTATAACAATGTACAAAGACTAATAACACAACTAAATATCTATTACAAAATATCTAATCGACTTGACATAAGCTTGGCAGGCTCTTCATTAGCTAGCAGTACCTTCTACCCAGAAGGTACTGGTAGAACATCTTCGTACATAACAAAATCAACTAGCAGGCTCTTCATCGACTTGGCAGGCTCTTTGACTTTGATCATTTTATTCCCAACAGTACATTCGATATATCATTTGAGCTAGACGTACGAGTAGCGAGACCATGAACCCCATTATGTAAGAACTTGCAAGACACACCATATCGACATGAACCTTTATTAAAATTGAAACATGGCTTATTTACTTTATCCATGGAAGAGGTGGAACAACGAGTATTAGGACCGGAATTCGCCAATAGGACCACCGGTGAGGATGATGTAACATCAACAAATGTGTCTTGGCCCCGTGACTTCAAATGCATCTCCTCTGTGGTGAGCATAGATCAAACGGTCTTGAGATCCAGAAACGGGTCCCGATGAGCAATAATGGTAGAGATGTTATCGTATCTTGCAGGTAGACCTTCAAGTGCAAATGTAACAACATCATCCGAGCTCATTGGCGACCCAAGAGAGGTCAAAATAGTCGCAATTGATTCAATTTTGCGAAAGTATGCATCGATGGTCAAGTATCCAAGTTTCAAGGAACGTAGTTCCGCCTTCAAGGCAATGGAACGTGTACGTTTGTTGTCATGGAAAAAATCGGCTAATATGTCCCATGCTTCCTTAGCCGATTGTGGATTTTCAACAACAAGTCTTTGTTGAAGAGTTTTTGACACAGTAACAAAGATCCAAGAAAGAATGATAGTGTCGATCTTGAGCCATTCCGCATCGGGAGGTGTCTTAGTACTCGCGGAGGAATCCTTTCGATCCTTGTCCATTAGATGATCCAACAGAGAGTTCCCTCTACAAAGATTGAGAACAAAGTAAACCCAAGAGGAGTAGCTCATCTCATCGACGTCTAGTTTAACAGGAATAAGATTGTGGAGATTTGTGATGGCCATTAGTTTGTCGGAAAGTAAAATGGTGGGCTGTGGGGGAGTATCAATGACTGTCATGTTGTATGATGTAGTGTGTAACGAAAACAGTTTGTGTGAGCAATAAAGAAACCAAACAGACGACTGTTTATGGGAGTGAACCAACAATCGACCTTTACCAAGAAACAAATAGATGTCGACTGGTTATACAAATAAACCAACGATCGACTTATACCAAATAAATAACAAGCAGTCGACTGGTTATACTTAAGCAACCAACGATCGACTATAAATCTAAAAAAAAAATAAAAAAAAAAATAAATAAAAAATAAAAAAAAAAAGCAGCGGGAAAAAAAAGGAGCGTGTATAAGGTTAACTCATGATACCATGTAAGATAACAGAATATGTGTATATTGATTGATCGAACAGAACAAATACATGAGATATATATACACACTATACACGAGTATATTTAGTAAATGCTAATTAACTACACATCATTCTAATCTCCAGCTAAGACTATATCAATATACAACAAATAGATAAGGCCATATCAACTAATGGATAAGACCATATCAATTATAATAAAGGTATAACTAACACTCATTTGTTGCCGTTATTCATAGTTGAGAAGAATTTAGGATTGTATACTCGGGATCTCAAAATTTTGGGACGTTATTTTTGTATTCCCAGACTAACGGCATACACTCATTCCTTGATGATGACGACGAGGATGATCCGTGTCGTGAAATTGAAGAAAAATATTGTTATTTCTAAAATCATATCTTTATATTTTATCCTGAAATTTTGTTGATCAATCTTTTCTTTTCTTAAAACTCGATTTACGTTTTGTTGCTTAACAATCGCCGATTAGGTCACTTCTGCCACTGTTATAATGTAAGTATGTTATGCTTTTGTATAAGTCGACTTATAAGCATTAAACGACATTGTTGCACTAACTTTTATTTTAGCATCTAATCTGTGTATTTGTATTCTAAAACTTTTTGATAAATTATTTCTTTTCTTAATATTCAACTTAGGTTTCTTTGCTTAACCATAGGAGTGAACGACTGCTTAATGTATTGAACTATTGATCATCCATATCTACCACATATATATCGATCATATCTCGACACTCGTGTATTCAAAGATGGAGGAGATTACAAAATTGTACTTGAACATATTAACATACTTTTTTTGGATGATGTTGTTAAAACTTAAAGCTCGAGTGAGTATTCTTGAGAATGATATAAGATGACACACGGATTTTACGCCCCAATAGGGTAAAAACACGGTACTCTAACAGGACTAACAATAATCTTTATATCTTTTGTAATTAGGAGATATCTCACAAACTCTCTAATAATCTAACAAGTACACTAGTAGACTTTGTTACCTTTGGAATGAATGAAATGCTGAATGAGGCTTTTAAACTCTCTATTTATAGGCATCGATGAAGAACTAACTTGTAAATGTTATGTTTGCTTAGTAAAAAATTGGTTGGTGAAGTTAACCAACTTTTGACCATTTACTTTTGCAGGTTGTTTTCTCTCTTGGAAACATTTCTTCTGAAAGTTCAGAGTATCGTGACTTTGTTCTGAACGAAGGAGTCGTGAGGGCTTTACTTGCTCTTGCACATGTTGATGATATTCATATGAATAGAACTATATAACGTGGGCTATATCAAACTTGTGTCATGGAAAGCCAAAGCCTCCCTATTTGAGGGGTATCCTTACTATTATTTATTTTTTTTTAGAAAGGCTTACTATTAGGCTGGACACAACCCACCGAATATAATCGGTCGGTCGCTTCCAAATTCACAAACCGACCGATAGTTTGGTCGGTCGCATGGGTTGCAGAGGATCGGTCGGTTCTTGTGGAAAGTGAATATCGATCGCTTAATCGACCGAGTATTAAATCACTTGCACAATTCCATTTTTTCAAACCGTTGCCTAAAAAAAACAAAAAAAAAAAAAAAAAAAAAAAAAAAAAAAAAAAAAAAACAACCTTTTTCAATCTTATAAATACCCACATCAAACACACAATTCATATTCAACTTCTCATCCATAAACACTTCTCATCATGTCAAAGAAAAACACTCCCACATCAAAAGACCGACGATCCCGACTACCCCAAAATGCCCCGAATTTAAACTTCTCGCCGGAAAACAACTTCCAACTAACCGGCATAACACCACCACAACAACGGGGTATTCGATTTCGTGCACCCTCTTTTGAATACTCATCACGATTACCACAACCCAACCAAAATCAAAACATGTTTTACCTTAATCGTCCATATGTTCCACCGTATCGTCCTAATACGGATTATTACCAAGAACCAAGTGGGTCGAACTCATGGAAAAATCAACCAAGAACCAAGATTTTCTCTTATACTACACCAAAATCGACCCAACATTGCCCGAAAGTGAACAAAATCATCTTAGGCAGCTTAAGGCAGAAATCAAAGAAAAATACAATTTATAGCTGATTAGTTTACGGTTTTTTTTTTTTTTTTTTTTTAAATATTATTATTATTATTATTATTATTATTATTATTATTATTATTATTATTATTATTATTATTATTATTATTATTATTATTATTATTGTAATGTTTTTATTATTAATGAATTTTAAGTTTTTTTTTTTAAATGTTTGATTAAAAAAAAAATCGGTCATCGACTGTGGCAGGTCGGTCGCTTCTGGTCGCCGGAGAGAGAAAGCTGACGTGGCAGCCGGTGACCCAGGTCGCTTGAGTCACCGTGTAAGATCCCACAAAAATCCCTCGTAATAATCCTCATTAATTTAAGATAATCTCAACGTACCGTTTAACAAAACCCATTTTTACGAGGGAATTTAAATTTTTCTTCTTTTGTTATTATCATTATCACACTTTGTTTTCGCGACATTTATCAAATAACGACTTCAATTCACAACACGTACTATGGAACATAACCACTTTACAAAGATTAACATTCATAAATCGCAAGGTACACAAATCTCACTAATCACTATATTTTCTACTAATTACCACAATAATTATACACTTACACTCATTACATCTAAACACATAACATTTACTCTAAACACATTTTAATTTCTTTCACTAACCTAACAAGGCTACAACCGAACTGGATCCTTAAATACATCCAGCCCAATCACCACTTCAACTTACACATATCCAGCCCAACTCCCATGCTACCTTTTCTTTTTGAGAGTTCATAGCTAGTTCGATCAGTCAAACCCTCCAAAAGCACTCCTCGAACGCTCAAATATTAAGAGCGATATACCCATATTTTTGTACCATATTATTTACGAACCACTAGACTCTACATGTGTCAAATTCCAGAATTTAAAGTCGAACATTGCTAAGGTTTCCAAGACTCATTCCCTTGTCCCATTTTCCTAAACTCAACATGTACCAAGGACCACAAAACACGACTGTTTTACAACTCGGTTTTCCTACACCTTTCCAGTAACCCTCTTAGCATAATGTGATAACTAGAACACCCATAGCAAGTTGTACTCTGCAAAAACCCACGTTGCAACCATAATCGAACATGAATAAAATCCAACAACATAGGACAAAAGATTACCAAACTTCATAAGATGTGGCTTCATCAAAACCATACACATAATTCATATATTTCTCTTATAAACGTGTACATACAGATCTAACTAAGAAAAAAATCTTCCATGACCCTACTATGATTGTGACACATCCTTATTAGCTCTTATTTGATCCCCTTGCAAAAATCTTACACGTTCTACATATATAACACTTCCACATGTTCTTCTACACCTCAACTTATCTAACTCTTTCATGTAATCTGCCCATCAATCTCACCTCATGGATAGTACCTTATTTCATCTTGTAACGCCCCGTGACCACTATTACCAGAAATATTGACTTTATACGCGGAAACGAATGACTGAAAACGTACCCATAAAATTTCTTCATGAAATGACTATAAGAATGTCATTCAATATTTAAAACACACTTAAAAGAACTCTTACACAAAGACCCTTCAAAATCTTTCACACAACTATTATAAAACAAACAGACAAACCTTCTGAGACCAAGATACGCCGCATCCATTTTTAGGGATACGCCGCATCACTGGCTAAGAGACAATGCGCCGTAACAATATAAAGTGATACGCCGTATTGTTCTAAACTCAGATACGCCGCATATATTGAATTAGATACGCCGCATCTATCCACAGAGACCGAAATTACAAGGAAATGGCTACATTGCGCCGCATCCCTACCAGATATGCGCCGCATCACTTGATACTCCGCATCTCAGAGGAGATGCGCCGCATCTACCCTGCACCACAGAATTCTGGACAGACCCTACTGTCTCAAAAATGCAATGTCAACAGCCCCGGCTGGAAACCCGACCTCCCGGACTCGAAACTTGACGAAACTTTCCAGAAACCTTTAGTATGTCCTTAAGTTTAATTTCATGCAAAAACATCACCCGTTTGACTAACCGAAATAGTATCTCAAAATCGGACGGGTTATGCATAACTACTCAAAATGACCCATTACCCTTAAAACCATTTATACCACTATCAATTCACTAAAATACTCAACCATAACCATTAACTTAGCATATCAAAAGCGTTCCAAACATACATGACCCGTTAACTTCCCAAAATGGGTCAAAATGTGCTATTACCAAACACCCCTTAATGTACACTTAACACTACAAGTTTTAACTTGGAAACCATATGAACATAAGACCATGAACTAACAAAATGACCATATAAAAAGAAGTGTACCCACAACACAAAAGACACTTTGGGCTTCCAACTTCAATACGCTTGGTCCAAAAGAGAATGGTCTTCTACTACATAATCATATTACACCTTCTCCTTACCTTTGCTCGATTCTTCAATACCTATCAAGAAAAACATCACAACTAAACACGTAAGCGAAACGCTTAGTAAGTACATGGCATAACAAGCTAAACATCATATAAAACCATAACTAGTATAACCACTAGTTAAGCTAGCGATATAAGGGCACTTACCTCGCATCGACATAGTCGACCTAAACACGATCAACCCATAGGGTTGAACCTCATCCCATAGTTAGCCCAACGACTAACTAAGCTACCTCTAGAATGGATCCAAACTAGCTACGCACCCTATACCCTATCTTTCACCATTACCATGTAACAAAACATGATAAAGCTAACACATAGACCATTATCATACATAATATATGATAAAGCTAACAATAACATGTTAATACCAATGTACTTACCTCAATCCTTAGGCTCAATCACACTAACAATGGCTTCCCCTCTTCTTACTTGCTTCCTATAACATAATCATCTCAATTTAGGGTCTAATTAACTAGCTAATCATAAAATTATCAACACTTGATCATTATGATCAAACATGAACCCTAATTTACCATTTGGGAAGAACACTTACTTGATGGGATATGTGAATTAAGGCTTCTTAGATACTTGGCACTACTAAATGATGATGGAAATGACTTGAAATGAACAAGATGGAGCTTCCTTCCTTCTCTCTCTAAAAACCGATCTTCACAAAACAAGACCAAGAATGGAATAGCCTGGACCTTTCTAAATTTGTCTAGGCATAGATATTTATTGATTAAACTTTGCCCAATTGGCAATATTAGCCCTTCAAGTTCTATTCTTTCTAATAATCCCTCACATTTATTATTTAACTAACTAATATTACAAAACTTATATACAACATTTAAATATTTACATAACTAGTACCTTATCGGGATACGGGTGTAACAATTCTCCCCTCCTTAAAATAAGATTTCGTCCTCGAAATCTACGCTTGGAATAAATGAGGATACTCATTCCTCATCTTCTCCTCTAACTCCCATCTAATGCTCGTACCTTTACGATGTCTCCATTGCACTTTTACTAATGGAATTTCTTTGTTTCGAAGCTGCCTCACTTTCCTTCCTAGAATCGCTTCCGGCTCATCCTTTTGTGAAATCAACTCTGGATCAATTTCGATATCATCTAAAGTGACCACACTAGTCTCATCCGCTAAGCACTTCCTCAAATACGACACATGGAAGGTATTATGAATACCTCTCATTTCTTCGGGCAATTCTAACACATAAGCTACTTCGCCAACACGTTTCAAAATTTTAAATGGCCCTATAAACCGTGGACTTAATTTCCCTTTGTTTTTAAACCTAAAAACGCCCTTCCACGGAGAAACCTTTAGCATAACCATATCACCTACTTCAAATTCTATTGGCCTTCTTCGATTATCGGCATAACTTTTCCACCTATCTTGTGCCGCCTTAAGTCTTGCTCGAATCATCTCAACCTTTTCCGTCGTCGCCAACACTATATCCGTGCTAGCCAATTCTCTCCTTCCCACTTCTTCCCAACATACTGGCGTCCTACACTTTCTTCCATATAGCATCTCATAGGGTGGCATACCTATACTAGCATGATAACTGTTATTGTAGGCGAATTCAACTAAGGGTAAATGGTCGTCCCAATTTCCTCCGAAATCAATCATGCAAGCTCGAAGCATATCTTCTAAAGTCTGGATCGTCCTCTCACTCTGTCCATCGGTTTGAGGATGAAAAGCCGTGCTCATATGAAGTTTCGTACCTAACTCTTCTTGAAAATCTTGCCAAAAATTTGAAGTAAACCGCCCATCTCTATCAGAAACTATGGAAATAGGTACCCCATGACGTGCAACTATCTCATTGACATAGATCTTTGCTAACTTATGAACAGGCATATTCTCCCTGATTGGAATAAAATGCGCACTCTTAGTCAAACGATCGACTACTACCCAAATAGTATCATTCTTCTTTTTCGTCTTTGGCAATTTCGTGATAAAATCCATAGTAATCTTCTCCCACTTCCAAACTGGAATGTCTAAGGGTTGGACTTTTCCATATGGCTTTTGGTGTTCGGCTTTCACTTTCAAACAAGTTAAACATCTTTCCACATACTTCACGCAATCTCTTTTCATACCCGGCCACCAATAGTTTCTTTTCAAATCAAGGTACATTTTCGTAGCTCCTGGATGAATAGAATACTTGGACTTATGAGCTTCTTCCATGAGTAACTCCTTGATGTTGCTTCGAAAAGGAACGTAAACTCTTCCATACCGCGTCTTAATCCCTCGACTGTCTTCACCAAAATGAGGAACGTGAGATGTGATACGTTCTTTCTCTTGATTTTCTTCTTTTAGTGCTTCCTCCTGAGCTAACTTAATTCTGTCGAAAAGATCGGATGTAATAATCATTCTCAAGGAGTGAATTCGTGTACTCTGGCGACTTAACGCATCCGCTACAACATTCGCCTTACCCAGATGGTAGCGAATTTCACAATCATAATCCTTAAGCAAGTCTAACCACCTACGCTGCCTCATATTTGGATCTTTCTTATCAAGGAAATACTGAAGACTTCTATGGTCGGTGTAAATTATGAACTTCACACCATATAGATAATGCCTCCAAATTTTCAAAGCAAAGACTCCGGCCGCAAATTCAAGATCATGAGTCGGATATTTCTCTTCATGCTTCTTTAATTGTCTTGAAGCATAAGCAATCACTTTACCCCTTTGCATAAGAACACATCCAAGACCGGAATAAGATGCATCACTGTAGACCACCATGTCTTCGGTTCCCTCGGGTAACACTAAAATCGGTGCTTCACACAACCTCTTTCGTAAAGTACGGAAGGCTTCTTCTTGCTTTTCGCCCCACACGAAAGGAACATTCTTCTTGGTGAGTTCAGTTAACGAAGATGAAATTTTGGAGAAGTCTTGAATAAACCGTCGGTAATAACCCGCGAGTCCTAGAAAACTTCGAATTTCACCAACGTTCTTCGGCGCTTGCCAATTCATCACGGCTTCAACTTTAGACGGATCAACTTTAATACCATCGGGATTAATAACATGACCAAGGAACTGAACTTCTTGCAACCAAAATTCACATTTCGAAAATTTAGCATACAATCTTTCTTTTCTCAACGTTTCCAGGATTTCTCGAAGATGCACCTCATGCTCCTCCTTACTCTTAGAATAGATAAGGATATCATCAATGAACACTATAACGAATTTATCCAACATCGGTCTACATACACGATTCATGAGATCCATGAAAACCGCAGGCGCATTCGTGAGACCAAAAGGCATAACCGTAAACTCGTAATGTCCATATCGGGTCCTAAAGGCCGTCTTGGGAATATCTTCTTCCCTAACCTTTAATTGGTGGTAACCCGAACGGAGATCGATCTTTGAAAACCATCGAGCACCTTGAAGTTGATCAAAGAGATCATCGATTCTAGGCAATGGATATACATTTTTCACCGTGACTTTATTCAATTCACGGTAATCAATGCACATCCGCATACTACCATCTTTCTTTTTAACGAACAAGATCGGAGCTCCCCATGGTGAGCTACTTGGGCGAATAAAACCCTTGTCAAGTAACTCTTGGAGTTGACTCATTAACTCCTTCATTTCGGACGGAGCAAGACGATAAGGAGTTTTGGCAATAGGAGTAGCACCCGGAACAAGATCAATACGGAACTCAACTTGTCTATCGGGAGGAATACCCGGCAAATCTTCCGGGAATACATCACGGAATTCATTTACAATCGGAACATCGTCGATACTTTTCTTCTCGAAACTCGTATCTACCACGTGTGCCATAAAAGCGAGACAACCACGGGATAAATATTTTCTAGCTTTCATCACGGAACAAAGTTTCAACTCGCCTTTCCTTTTATCACCGTAAATCATCATTTCTTGACCATTATGGTTCACTACTCTAACGATCTTTTGTTTGCATAGAATGGCGGCATTGTGATTGCTAAGCCAATCCATGCCAACAATGATATCAAACTCTCCGAGCATTATGGGGATTAAGTCAATCCTAAAAACATTCTCATCGATCTCAATTTCTACAGCACGGTACACATTGGACACTACCACAACTTTACTATCGGCGATTTCAACTTCTATAGGTATTGGGAGCTTATCTAACGGGGTTGACAATTCTTTACTGAAGTTATAAGATACAAAGGACACGCTTGCACCAGAGTCGTACAACACACGAACAGGTTTAGAATTAACGAGAATTATACCTGTGACAACATCTGGACTCGACTTCGCCTCTTCGGTACTCATCTGATAAACACGAGCTGTAGGCCTTGGCACTTCAATCTTTTCTCCTTTAATCGGCTTGAACGACTTTGCTTGCTTAGATTTAGGACATTCACTTACCTTATGTCCCTCTTCATTGCACCCGTAACATATTACCAAAGGCTTGGTGCAATCCTTGCTAATATGACCGGTATCCCCACACTTATAGCATCCCTTCATCCCGGATTTACATTCTCCCACATGATTCTTACCGCACCTATTACACTTAGGAGGTAGCTTTCCCGTGTTGTCCTTCCTTGTAAAATCGAACCTGCCTCGCTTACTAAATGTTGATGGATGATCATGCTTCCTTTTTAGGTCCTTCTTCTCTTTGCTTTTCATTCTATCCAAGTCCGCTTCACGAGTACGTGCTCTACTTAGAAGATCCTCCATGTCGGTGCACTTGAACGGTGACACTATCGTACGAATTTCGTCCTTGAGCATTCTTTGGAATTTGTCAACTTTAAGCCTTTCATTGTTAAGATACTCCGGGCAATATTGTACCATGTCACAAAACTTTCCCCATAACTCATTTACCGTTTCATCCGTTTGCACTAGGGAATGGAAAGCTTCTCTTATCTTATCAATTTCCTCCGCAGGAGCATACTCTTTCATGAACACTTCTTTAAATTGATCCCACGTGCATGATTCTCTCCAAGCACTACCTTTCTCGTTCGCCTTGCCTTCCCACCATACTTTAGCCCGTTCACGAAGGTAATTAGTAGCAAAGTTCACCTTATCCTCTTCTACACAACGACTTGTACGAAAAGCCCCTTCTATATCGGTAATCCATCGAGAACTCTTTAACGGATCGAGAGTCCCCGTAAATGTGGGTGGAGCACAAGCAGTGAAATCACGATAAGTAGACTTCTCTTTCCCTACTCCGGGTCTAGCATTCGGATCATTCAATAACTCTCCGCTCTTCTTAAGCTTTTCTATCTCCTCTTTAAACATCTTTTGCACATTCTCGGTGGTTTGTTTAACATAATAGGGCATGGTCTTCTCAATAGCCCTTCCTACCCTATCGGTCACCAAAACATCCAATTCCTTCAACTCATCTTTCGTGAAACTTTTAGGGTTAAAATTTTCCGGAAGAGGTATTGTCTTGACGCTACTAGAATTCCCTTCATCATTAGAATCACTATCATCATCATTATGGCGAGAGGAGGTCGTCCTTAACACCTCCTTATTTCGGATATTCGCCATCTTTTCTACTAACTGAAATTTAGCAATTCACACTATTAAACCAAATCATATACATATTCGATGCATGAATGACATGTCTATCTTACACTAAACACCCTAGAGTTTATCATCCATGTATAGCCTAAATGATTTCAATCTCACATATGTCTCATATTTTTATCACTACGGTGGCCAGGCGTAGTCATAAAAATACCTAACATATGTGTTCTCGAAATCACCCAAACAATACACAAATAACAAACACCGATACTAAAAGCGTCCACACAAGGCCTAAGTCTAGGAAATCCTAAGGGGAAATCCTAAATCTCTTAGACCGAAGCTCTGATACCAAGTTGTAACGCCCCGTGACCACTATTACCAGAAATATTGACTTTATACGCGGAAACGAATGACTGAAAACGTACCCATAAAATTTCTTCATGAAATGACTATAAGAATGTCATTCAATATTTAAAACACACTTTAAAAAAACTCTTACACAAAGACCCTTCAAAATCTTTCACACAACTATTATAAAACAAACAGACAAACCTTCTGAGACCAAGATACGCCGCATCCATTTTTAGGGATACGCCGCATCACTGGCTAAGAGACAATGCGCCGTAACAATATAAAGTGATACGCCGTATTGTTCTAAACTCAGATACGCCGCATATATTGAATTAGATACGCCGCATCTATCCACAGAGACCGAAATTACAAGGAAATGGCTACATTGCGCCGCATCCCTACCAGATATGCGCCGCATCACTTGATACTCCGCATCTCAGAGGAGATGCGCCGCATCTACCCTGCACCACAGAATTCTGGACAGACCCTACTGTCTCAAAAATGCAATGTCAACAGCCCCGGCTGGAAACCCGACCTCCCGGACTCGAAACTTGACGAAACTTTCCAGAAACCTTTAGTATGTCCTTAAGTTTAATTTCATGCAAAAACATCACCCGTTTGACTAACCGAAATAGTATCTCAAAATCGGACGGGTTATGCATAACTACTCAAAATGACCCATTACCCTTAAAACCATTTATACCACTATCAATTCACTAAATACTCAACCATAACCATTAACTTAGCATATCAAAAGCGTTCCAAACATACATGACCCGTTAACTTCCCAAAATGGGTCAAAATGTGCTATTACCAAACACCCCTTAATGTACACTTAACACTACAAGTTTTAACTTGGAAACCATATGAACATAAGACCATGAACTAACAAAATGACCATATAAAAAGAAGTGTACCCACAACACAAAAGACACTTTGGGCTTCCAACTTCAATACGCTTGGTCCAAAAGAGAATGGTCTTCTACTACATAATCATATTACACCTTCTCCTTACCTTTGCTCGATTCTTCAATACCTATCAAGAAAAACATCACAACTAAACACGTAAGCGAAACGCTTAGTAAGTACATGGCATAACAAGCTAAACATCATATAAAACCATAACTAGTATAACCACTAGTTAAGCTAGCGATATAGGGGCACTTACCTCGCATCGACATAGTCGACCTAAACACGATCAACCCATAGGGTTGAACCTCATCCCATAGTTAGCCCAACGACTAACTAAGCTACCTCTAGAATGGATCCAAACTAGCTACGCACCCTATACCCTATCTTTCACCATTACCATGTAACAAAACATGATAAAGCTAACACATAGACCATTATCATACATAATATATGATAAAGCTAACAATAACATGTTAATACCAATGTACTTACCTCAATCCTTAGGCTCAATCACACTAACAATGGCTTCCCCTCTTCTTACTTGCTTCCTATAACATAATCATCTCAATTTAGGGTCTAATTAACTAGCTAATCATAAAATTATCAACACTTGATCATTATGATCAAACATGAACCCTAATTTACCATTTGGGGAAGAACACTTACTTGATGGGATATGTGAATTAAGGCTTCTTAGATACTTGGCACTACTAAATGATGATGGAAATGACTTGAAATGAACAAGATGGAGCTTCCTTCCTTCTCTCTCTAAAAACCGATCTTCACAAAACAAGACCAAGAATGGAATAGCCTGGACCTTTCTAAATTTGTTTAGGCATAGATATTTATTGATTAAACTTTGCCCAATTGGCAATATTAGCCCTTCAAGTTCTATTCTTTCTAATAATCCCTCACATTTATTATTTAACTAACTAATATTACAAAACTTATATACAACATTTAAATATTTACATAACTAGTACCTTATCGGGATACGGGTGTAACACATCTAATACAACCCTCTCGAAATACAATTTTCATATCATATTAACTATAACGAGAGACACAAAACTCATACAAGATCATTCTCTCGTAATTCACATGAACTCACACTCACCAAACTCCACTTTTCCAAGCACCCTATGAAAGCCAGAAAGCCAGCCATCGTTCCTCAGGTCATAGCTAGAAGTAAAGCAAGCCCATAGCATGCCCTGTTGATGTCATGCTTGCAAAACTTCGACCCCTTTAGCCGCTTTCCTGGTCCTTTCGACGTACACAAACAATCTTCGAGGTGTGGTAAGCATTCATGATCCTATTTCAATCCTTCTTATATCACGTATTCACAATCATGCATTCATGCACATAGTCGAACAAATCATATTTTATATGTGCACTGTCGTGTTAGAATGTGACAGTAGGTTTCATGTAAGTGATCAACACATATATAGCACTACCTAAAGGTACCTTACTACACGCTAGCACCTCATGCATCGCATGCTTTGAATATTTTCACACAAACGAGCACACATATTTACTTTAAGTGCATATTAATAAATCACCCCATGCATAAAGGATAAAACTCTCATGTGAGACCATAAGACGACCCTTTATCGCCCATGATCCAATAATACCAGTCACAGAAAACGCATAATAACACCCTGAGAACTTAAGTTACCACACGTAGGAAATATGAAAAATATCACCAAGTCTTTTAACTATGGGGCGAGCCATAACACCTAGTACTCACACGAATAATACACAATCTAGACATGCAACACATGTACTCTTCGACACGGCCTGTTAAACGACCTCCCAACCTACATTGTTCGTGTTTTAAACTCGACCTCGTAAACTCTTAAGCACGCCCAAATAAAAGCATTTTAGTTGTCACTCGTCATATACATAACTAGAACTTGAAATTCATAACACTTATAATTTCGGTTTGGACTTAAATAGAGCCCAATAAAAGTTTACGACTAAACAGCCCAACAGGCCCATATGGCATATTTTTAGAATCATAAAAATGGCCCAAGTCCAAGCCCAAAACCATTTTCATGCCCTCGCCTCTCGATTTCTTAACGGGCCTATGTATATTTCGTTAATAAGTCCAATAAGCTAAAAATAAGGTATTTTTTGAAATAATCAATTGAAATAAGTTAAAATGAACTTAATAAAGTTATAGAAATTTTCAGAATATTTTTCCCGTTATTTTTATGCTAAAAGGACAAAAAATGTAACGCGGTTTAACTGGAGGGACTAAAACTGCCAACTGTGAAAACTATGGACTGAAACTGTTAAAACAGGTTATAAAGGACTTAAATTGACATACCTTTGGACTTCAAGCCTTATATGGACATATGGACAAATTTTGGACTATTGTGGACTTTGGACTTAACCAAGGACTAACGACGTAACGAAATCGCGGTTAGACTAAAAAGTATAGAATCTGAAAAGGACAAAGGACTTATTTAATCTCACTTGACATTCTTAGTTTATTTTCATTTTTGCACCTTTCATTTCATATGCATTATTATAGTTTCGTTATTAGAAATATTAGCGACATCACTTTGCATATGCATATTTTGATAAAGTGATACTTTGAGTCGATTAATATAAGAATCAACATAATATTATAGATATACCATATTTTTAACTTGAGGCATTTTAAGCATATCACTCACTCACATCACTGATAAAATCGTTATACGATTTATCCTTTCCACATTCGTTATTAGTAGTAAATTAGACCCTTAGACTCCGCTTATATTCAGGTCTAGTATTGAAGAAGTTTTCGTGATCGTTTACTTGGTCTTATAATTTCGTCTTGCCAGATGCACTCCAGGTGAGTCGTGGCCCCTCCTATTTTAATACTTGATTTATACTTTTGGGGGAGATACATGCTTCGAAATATTTTACTCATTTATCAACTATATGATTTGTTTTGCGATACAATACTTCTATAAGCACCATGAAAACTCTTATGACTTATCGTGAGTCGTGGCCCCTACTTTTAACTCTTGTTTTTATAACTCTTTTGGGGGAGATACATGCTTTAACTGTTTTAAGTTACGAATATAAAACTCTCATGATTTACGCAAAATCATCCACTATGCTTTACATGTTTGAATCATACTTGAAAGGAATACATGCTCGTTATATGTGCAAATTGTCTGTTTAGCTTAAACACAGAACTTGGAAGATAACATTTTTAAGCTACTTGATGTAATATGACACTGAGACTCATTGTATGCATTCATGTGACAAATGAATGTACTGCTACATTAATATGATATTTCTACATTGCACTATAAATAATTGCCAAGACTAAAATTACGCATGATTCACCTATATTGCCTAAGCACACTTTATTGCCATAAAGTCCCTCGATCATGAGCCATTAATCACTGCGGTGAGCGCGAATATAGTGGACAGCTTCGAAACCTGTTAAAGGCTGACGACCTATCCCACTAAATACTGTGACGGAATGCCTACATGGTTAGTCGTATTTAGTCGCGATGCACTATATTTGAGAAAAATAGGAATTGGCAAGTACCTATTAACATGAGGGCTATAAAAACCCATCAGTAACCCTGGTGGGACACCGCCGTTTTACGGTACTCTGTTAACGTTTTGCGTGTCATGAGGCTTAGGGCAATATAACTTTATGAATATATGAATGTTTCATATATATCCTAGGATACAGCTGTATTTAGCAGACCACCACTTTACATTGATAAACTTCAGATTCTAGATTATCATTCCCACTATGTAATATGACTATGAATCCTGTACTTGAACTTTAACTGTTACCATATGTGACTTAAATGAGAATTCTGCACAAGGCAACCCAAAATACTTGGTATATCATTACATTTAAAAGCTGACTCAACATCCCATTTCGAGCATATAACAACGTAGCTCAACTTCATTTATAACATGAAACTTATGGTTTTGGAGATCATACATGATTCGCTTGTGGATTTTTATACAACACAACTTGTTAATTACTTAATGAAAAACTATTATTCATTTCAACAATCGCTATACACCTCTTAAATTTATTGAAAGAAAGTTCTTTTCGATTAAACTCCACGAACTCACCAACCATTGTGTTGACGTTTTAAGCATGTCTTTATCTCAGGTTCACAATGAGCACGGATGGTACGGAGAAGCACGGATAATTATGAAGGCTATAAATATCATTCGAAAAGTTATTTAATAAACTTTGGAACCACTGGGGACCTTATTTTGTAAACTCTGATATTCGGATGATTGATGAGGCGAAAAGTGTACCGCTTTTAAGGGGTCATTTAAGCCTTAAATCGTATTTATTTGATCAAATATTGCCCTAAATCGTTCCTTTTGTCATTTTAGGTACTTTTGAGGAGAAATCTGGAAAAGGAGGCATTTTGGACGTTTTTGGAGCATTAAAGTGAAGAAAACGACAAAGTCTCAAAAATCGGCTAAAAGTTACTCTTGACGGCGTCAAGATTTACTCTAGACGGCGTCATGCTTTGGCAAGAAAAGTTGGACGTGAAATTTACTCATGATAAGCCAGTGAAATTAGCATGTGAATTCTGACGGCGTCACGCTTTAACTTGATCAAGGGCGTCACGGCTTAAATCATAAGGGGACGGCGTCACGTTCATGGTTCGACGGCGTCAAGCCTTGATAAGCCAGAATGGATTTTTGAAGAGCTAAAGAGGGACGGCGTCAAGAAGGTCATCCGGGAACCCTAGAAGCGGCGAGGTGACGGCGTCACACTCCATAAGGTGACGCCGTCAGATCCAAAAATCTATATATAGTTTTCTAATTTTTTGTCATTAGAGAGAGCTTAGTGTGTGGAATTTTGGGATAAAACCCTAAGACGATTTTAGCTACTTTTTCAGGGCTTTTTGCCTTGAGATCTTCCATGTTTCATTGAAAGATAAGTTATCAATTAATCATTCAATATGTCTATGTGTTGTTTGATTCTATCTTATTCTTGTCTTTTGTTTAACATGTTAGGCTAAATTTATCTTGTGTTTGCTTAGATCTAATGAAACTTAGCTATTGATTATTGGTTGTTAGTGTGTCGTTAGTTGTATTGGATGATTGTTTATCTATGTTAGGCTTAAGAAAACTGGCTAACTTCCTATTCGGTAACTTGCTTGAACGTCTTAAGAAACATGAACCAAATGCGTACTAAAGGTTTTTATGGTTGTATTTAATGCACAAGCGAATTCTAGTGATCCCATGTTAGGAGCTTCCTAGCCGGCTCGACATAGGAGTGAAGTAGGAGCTTGTAGAGTTGGGGAAGTAAGTACGCCACCCCACGAATGGTATTAAGGAATACACCCGTCATCCACGCGACTAATACACACTAATTAACCGGTAAAAGATAGCTAGGGAGTAAGGAAATCTAAGTAAACACATTTCTCTACACATAAGTTTCTCATCACATTTCATTTTTGTTATTTTATTTTATTTGCATTCGTAGTAATTTGGGTTAGTTGACTAGCAACTAATTCCGCCCACTCCTTCAAAACCGAGATTTTACTTGCTTTCATAAAAACTATAAAAACACAAAAAAAAAAAAAAGAATCTTCCTCAACCCTTAGACCTAATTAGAGTAGCCTTTCATACCTAACGAACACTATTCCCTGTGGAGAACGATCAATCCCCCGTACTTACCACTACACTATACTACATCGGTCAGGTACACTGCCTGGTGGGGTTGTAAGCCTCTTGAGATCCCTCGAGAGGTAAAACCTGTTGTAAGGTTACAAAACCACGCAATCAAGTTTTTGGCGCCGCTGCCGGGGAATAGTTATTGTTTAGGTTGAATTTTTATTTTATTAGGTCTACTCACTAGATTCCTTTCTAGTGAGATTTTTTTTTTTTTTTTTTTTTTCTTTTTATTAGATTTCTTTAGTCTATCTTTTTCTTTGTGTGTTTGTTCGTAATTTCCATTGACTCTTCCGTTCACCATTATGGAGTACGCGAATCCACCATACCACCAACCACAAAGGCCATTCTACCCTATTGACATCTCGAATTTCAAACAATATCGAGATGAACCCATATATGATGCATGGACTCGTTTTAGAAATTTACTCCGAAAATTCCCTCATCATAGTTTCGCTTTAGCATCCCTAACCCGAACCTTTTACTATCGTGTTGGCCAATATGACCAAATGCGCATTGAGGATTTTGCCAATGGGGACTTTAGGGAATTAAGTGCTGAAGAAGCATGGGATGCCATAGAAGATTGTGCCCAATATTATTATAGGGTAGACAACCCAACAAACGTTAGTACAAGTCAATTGAATATAAAATTCCTGGATCATGAAACAAGTTTGTTTGGGGATGAATACATTAGTGTTGAGATACCTAAGTGGTTGTCATGTAATGCCATAGTACAAAACAAACACATAGGTGACCTTGATGTGATGGAGGATTTAGCCGAACATGATCACATTGATCAAAAAGACCTAGGTTTTATGATCGATGATGATGAATCTCAAGAAACAGATGATGAATCTTTTGGGCAATTTGAATATAGCAGTCATAATATTGAGGATGATCCTTATGATTCGGATATAGAAGTTAAGATGCCTAGAGAAGCACTTGAGATACTTGGGAAAATGTTAGGGTTAGATCCTACTAAAACACATGATGAGGATATAGGTGATCTTGACACAAGGAATGATGAGGTAAGTAACATAAGCTCACCAAGTACCCCACAAGTCCTACCATCATTTGAGGCCACACACACCGCCCGTGACTTACCCGAAAGAAGTAGAAGAGACTATAGGAACCCCAATAGAGGTAGAACCCTTGGACCAAACACAACTAGAAGAAATAGGTTTGAATACTTGTAGTCATAACCTTTCTTTTAGTTCTATGGAAGTTCCTAGTTTTGATGAACCGGAGCCTAAACCAAAACCGTTACCTAATCTTACATCCTTAGATGTGAACTTAGGAATTGAATTAGGTCCCGATCCACCCATCAAACCATGTAGTCCGGGTAATGTTAAGATAAAGGTAGTAGACTCTAGGCCATGTGGAGTGGAAGCTAATATAGGAGTGAACTGTGACCTTACATACTTACATCACCCATTCATGATTGATCACAAGAAACATTATGGGTTTAAACCGGGTTTATTAGGTCAAGATGGATTCCCAACTAGGAATCTCTCGAAGTTGATAGAAGATGATCCCTTTTTAGGAGGAAACTCAAAATTACCCACTGACCAAAGTGAACTAGGTAAGGTTATGATGAAAGGAGCACACCCCTTTGAGCATATAATTCATCCACCACTCTTTCCTCACGTGGCATACTCCTACCAAGTTGGTGTGTATCGCTACTATCACCCACACTTAATCTTAAGTGTAGGAAAAACCTCTCCTTTATCCGTTAAATAAGGGTAGAGTCAGGCTCATGACTCGAACAAAAAAAAAAGCGCTTCTTGGGAGGCAACCCAAGCTTTATTAGATTTATTTGCTTTGTGTGTTCATTTATTTGTTTGTTTGATTTTATTTCCCGTATGTGTGTTTAATTTTTATCATTATTGATTCATGTTCAAAACTAATTTGTGAAAATGCTTTATTTTGTTTTTAACTTCGTCTTAACTACATATAAAGGTATTTTGCAAAAGATAAGTGTAAGGGAAATCTAAATCGGTTTATTAGAACACAAATTAACATGAATCGTAATAATAATAAATTAGCATACATATTCGTATTTGTTTGAGTCAAATGCTTGTATCGAGTCATAATGATGTTTTGCAGGATTTCCAGGAAGTAAGGTAAAGGTTTTTCCAGAAATTTTCCGGAAACTTAAAACGAAAATTTTTGTCAGGTCATTTCTGACGGCGTCAGGGGTTATAACCTGACGGCGTCAGATTTAATTTCCAGAAATTTTTGAAAGTTTTGTTTTCATAAAAAGTTTTTATTAAAATCTCCAACTTATAATCTCCAGGAATCTGCAAAATTTTCATTCCACAAGCATTATATCCTTATATATAGATTTTTCCCGCCGATGTTATGCAGGTTTTCGTGTTTGTTTTCTCAGGTTTAACAGGTTATTTTGGACAAGGAGATGTTTTTGGAATCAAGCTTATGGCGATGCATTAGTCATGAAGCTTCAACATTCTCTTTGGAGGAAGATCTAACCGTGTAATTTCATTATCCACCGAGCGAATCAGGGGAGTATTTGATTTCATTCTTTTACTTTTTGCTTTTACATCTTATTATTTGAACATTGGGGACAATGTTCATCTTAAGTGTAAGGGGAGGGTAAAAGTACGATTTTAGAAAATACAATTGCGCTTGATTTTTGTTTGTTTAATAGTAGATGTGTAATAAAACTGAGAGAAATACTTGTTAAGGTAATTTTAGTGCCAAATTTAAATTTTTTTACAACATTTAGGAGTGAAACTTTAGTTTTAATGAGCGTCTCACGGATAGGAGTTATATGACTAGCACAAAAACCGTACCACTAAAAAATTTTTCCACCCCCAAATATGTGAGGTTCGCCCCTAGAATTGGTAGGAAAAGCATTTATGCTATGATGTGTGTACCGGTAGTACTTAGATTCTAGAACTTGCGTTAGGACCATTCCAAGGCCACAAGTGAGACTACATTCGTGTAGTTAGATTTACTACATGATAAGAGGCATTAGGATTAACCCATTGTTTTACACCTGTGTTTTTGTTATAATTACTTTGGCTACATTGGTCAAGTAATTCTCCCACACCCTTTGCGTTGTACTCATTTTAGTACACGATACCCCTAGTACACCCCTCAGAGCCTATCTTTTCGTTTCGACCTTTAAGCATTTTACTTAAAGGAAGAATTTGTTACACCCCACTTAAATGTACACCCAAATCGCCTTAGCCTACCTTGTATGCACTCATTTTTAGTGCATTATTGTTACAACATTTGTTTAAACCCAAGTTAATTATCTAGTTGATTACATGGTTGCTAAGTCGAGTCATATCCTTGTACATATTGTTTTGGGACGATTGGGACTCATGGGTAAAGTACTAGTGTAATGGAGTAATGGGGAAGAACATCATTTATTACCCCCATATGTGCTAAATATTTTAAAAGTACTCCAAGTTTTTCAATTATCTTAATTCGAGTCATTAGATTAGTATTTGTAAAGTTATGTAAAAATTCAAGTGTAAGGGGGATGCAATGCCCCTATGATGTATTATTTTGGATGGTAGGGTAAAAGTGTATGCACAAAAAAAAAAAAAAAAAAAAAAAAAAAAAAAAAAAAAAAAAAAAAAAAAAAAAAATCAAGAAAAATACAAAAAAAATGAGAAAATGGAAAATAGAAAAAAACATACGGACTACCATCCCGTTTTATTTTATGTTTATTTTATATTTTTGTTATTTTGTTATTTTGTTTCTAGCTTAAGATCGAGTCTAGTCTTGGCTTAGCAACATTGTATAGTACATGTAATTGATCAAGATTTTTAACTCGCCACCAGTAAAATATCCTTTATCCAACAAAACCGTGTTTTCGTTTTTCCTACACCTAACGTTATAACCCATTTAAAAGCCCTCTTTGATAGTTTATCTTAGGTGCTTACGCCTAGTGGAGGAGGTTTTCGATCCTTTCCCAAGCCTATGGTAATCTATTTGCTATGACAGGTAGTGAGAGATATTTTCCGTTTTCATTTATGAGATTTATTTTGATGACACTTGAGAGATGTGAGTATCTAAACACTACTTGTGAGGTGCTAGTATGTAATCTCCGTGCTTATTATGATTGAAGTGGAACGATTATTTGTTGTAATTACTTTTATGTTTGCATTAAATGACCCCTAACTTGTATTTTGATTAGAATAAAAGCGCATTTGCTTGAGGACAAGCAAATCTCAAGTGTAAGGGTATTTGATGAGGCGAAAAGTGTACCGCTTTTAAGGGGTCATTTAAGCCTTAAATCGTATTTATTTGATCAAATATTGCCCTAAATCGTTCCTTTTGTCATTTTAGGTACTTTTGAGGAGAAATCTGGAAAAGGAGGCATTTTGGACGTTTTTGGAGCATTAAAGTGAAGAAAACGACAAAGTCTCAAAAATCGGCTAAAAGTTACTCTTGACGGCGTCAAGATTTACTCTAGACGGCGTCATGCTTTGGCAAGAAAAGTTGGACGTGAAATTTACTCATGATAAGCCAGTGAAATTAGCATGTGAATTCTGACGGCGTCACGCTTTAACTTGATCAAGGGCGTCACGGCTTAAATCATAAGGGGACGGCGTCACGTTCATGGTTCGACGGCGTCAAGCCTTGATAAGCCAGAATGGATTTTTGAAGAGCTAAAGAGGGACGGCGTCAAGAAGGTCATCCGGGAACCCTAGAAGCGGCGAGGTGACGGCGTCACACTCCATAAGGTGACGCCGTCAGATCCAAAAATCTATATATAGTTTTCTAATTTTTTGTCATTAGAGAGAGCTTAGTGTGTGGAATTTTGGGATAAAACCCTAAGACGATTTTAGCTACTTTTTCAGGGCTTTTTGCCTTGAGATCTTCCATGTTTCATTGAAAGATAAGTTATCAATTAATCATTCAATATGTCTATGTGTTGTTTGATTCTATCTTATTCTTGTCTTTTGTTTAACATGTTAGGCTAAATTTATCTTGTGTTTGCTTAGATCTAATGAAACTTAGCTATTGATTATTGGTTGTTAGTGTGTCGTTAGTTGTATTGGATGATTGTTTATCTATGTTAGGCTTAAGAAAACTGGCTAACTTCCTATTCGGTAACTTGCTTGAACGTCTTAAGAAACATGAACCAAATGCGTACTAAAGGTTTTTATGGTTGTATTTAATGCACAAGCGAATTCTAGTGATCCCATGTTAGGAGCTTCCTAGCCGGCTCGACATAGGAGTGAAGTAGGAGCTTGTAGAGTTGGGGAAGTAAGTACGCCACCCCACGAATGGTATTAAGGAATACACCCGTCATCCACGCGACTAATACACACTAATTAACCGGTAAAAGATAGCTAGGGAGTAAGGAAATCTAAGTAAACACATTTCTCTACACATAAGTTTCTCATCACATTTCATTTTTGTTATTTTATTTTATTTGCATTCGTAGTAATTTGGGTTAGTTGACTAGCAACTAATTCCGCCCACTCCTTCAAAACCGAGATTTTACTTGCTTTCATAAAAACTATAAAAACACAAAAAAAAAAAAAAAGAATCTTCCTCAACCCTTAGACCTAATTAGAGTAGCCTTTCATACCTAACGAACACTATTCCCTGTGGAGAACGATCAATCCCCCGTACTTACCACTACACTATACTACATCGGTCAGGTACACTGCCTGGTGGGGTTGTAAGCCTCTTGAGATCCCTCGAGAGGTAAAACCTGTTGTAAGGTTACAAAACCACGCAATCAATGATAAATCTTTTAAAACGACCAAATTAGTGATCGTTTTCTACTATTCAACTGTTGTGCCATGAAGTAACACCCAAATTAAATTCCGCTGCACATCACGAAATTGGGGGTGTTACACACCGACTGTGTCCAGCCTTATCTATTTATTTATCGGAAGTTCGTAATTAAACATACTTTTGCTTTATTATATATAAATAATGGTCTATAGACCCGTAATTAACATGTTGTGACTAAAAATCAATGCCATAAAGAGTTTATATTTTAATCAATAAAGTTTTAGTAGTCCAATACTTGTTTTGAATGAAAAATGTAATAATATGTAAAATTAAAATCAAGTGAAAATAAGCTGACAAACACTTTTGAACAATTATAAGATTGTTCAACAAGTTGGTATTGCTTTTAAATGTGGACTCAAGCATATGTTATACATTAAGCTACAATGTAACATACATTATAATAACCCCGTTTTATACTTTTCACATTTAACTAGTATCATATATTCTTTGATGTATAAGAGAAGTTAGATATATTAAATAAATTGTTAAGCAATTTTATAATTTACTTAGGTATGAATGAAAAACGCCTAAAAACAATCATAGTTGTTTGTATCTGGCTTAAAATAAAATACATGCCTTATATGCTAAATTGAAAAGAAAAGAAAAAAAATCTAGTAGAAAGTAGTAAAATAAGGGTGGTTTAGAGTGTGACAAATGGTAATTTTCGAGATTATTTTATTTTTATGTATATATAATCGCGTCGAGTTTGAACCCAACATTTGTTGAATTGTGCATTTTTTTTTAACTATATTTGAGTTTACGTTTTGAAAGTGATAATTATATTTTGATGTCATGAGTTGTGAAGTATCGAGTTCCCTGTAGGCCTAGAACTTAGCACATCGTGGCTTGGCACGATAGATAGTTTATAACGCAATGTTAATAAATTTTAACAACTCGGAAACAAATATGTACATATTTATAGTCGATTTTATTGGAAAATAGTTTTAAAACTAATGGCATAAGTTAAAAATACTCGGGAAAATGTTTCGACACCCAAATTAACTTCGTTAGAGTTTCATTAAAATAATAACAAATTAACCCTTTCTACCCTCCACTATAATTTCAGTTTTGGTCCTTGTGGGTCATTAGGGTTTTCATTAAAGATCCTAAGGGGCTATATAAGCCCCACTTATACTCATTTAGGGTTAATAATACCCTCTTGCTTCTCTCCCACTTCCGGCCACCTCAACAACACCACCACCTCCGCTCCTAAAGCCACACCGCCACCACCTACAACAACCTTGTGACTCCCTTGTCACGTATAACGAGTCATCCTTTTCATTTTCTTTTCTTTTTATTGGATTCGGGTATAAAAACACACGGAATAATTATTTTGATAAACTAAAAACGAGTTGGTATCATTGGTTTGCGTTTGTTGTCGAGTCGTGGTCAATCCGTGAGCATAATCTCACGGCCGTGGCTTGTTGATTTCATTTTGAGTCGAGTCGTGCAGAGTTGTTTTGAGCTTATGGTTATGATGGTTTGGTTATAATTTTGCTTTGTTATTTTTATTGTTGTTGTGGTCAAGTTTAGGGTTAGAGTTTAGATTATAAGTTGGGTTTTGAGGTTGTGGTTGTGTTGGAATGGCATCCGAGACCAATAAGACCCGTTTGGTTTGCTTGGTTTTGTCACGGCTCGAAGCCGAGACTATGGGATGTCTCGGCATATTGATGTTGATGAGATTGTTGTTGTTGTTGAACTTGAGAAGTATTGGATTGAGATAATTAGATAACGAGTCGTAGGAAATTGGCCGTTAAATATTGTTGGACGTGGGAATTTTACTATGAGCTTATGATTATTATTGTGATGATTTGAGCAAGTCGAGTACCACCGAGACTTTGTAGTCTCGGCATGGTCTTGACAAGCCAAAAGTGGATATTGGATACATATGAGACTTGTGACGATTATTATTGACTATTTGACCCGAGTATAAAATAAACTCGGAATTGCGACTCGAAATGTGAAATGACTCGTTATATATCTAATTCGGAAATTTAAATAACAAGGGGGAAACGAGAAATGTTATTAATGAATAATAACTTGAAAATATTAACTAACAACTAATGTGTTACTTAATATTTTGAAGTTAAACGAAAGATGTTAAATAACAAATATTATGTTATTTAACATTTTTACGAATAAAAAGAAAATGGTTAACGAAACAAAAATAGAATATGTACGAGTTATTTAATTTTTCGACTGCTTAATGTATTGAACTATTGATCATCCATATCTACCACATATATATCGATCATATCTCGACACTCGTGTATTCAAAGATGGAGGAGGTTACAAAATTGCACTTGAACATATTAACATACTTTTTTTGGATGATGTTGTTAAACCTTAAAGCTGGAGTGAGTATTCTTGAGAATGATATAGGATGACACGGATTTTACGCCCCAATAGGGTAAAAACACGGTACTCTAACAGGATTAACAATAATCTTTATATCTTTTGTAATTAGGAGATATCTCACAAACTCTCTAATAATCTAACAAGTACACTAGTAGACTTTGTTACCTTTGGAATGAATGAAATGCTGAATGAGGCTTTTAAACTCTCTATTTATAGGCATCGATGAAGAACTAACTTGTAAATGTTATGTTTGCTTAGTAAAAAATTGGTTGGTGAAGTTAACCAACTTTTGACCATTTACTTTTGCATGTTGTTTTCTCTCTTGGAATCATTTCATCTGAAAGTTCAGAGTATCGTGACTTTGTTCTGAACGAATCAGTCGTGAGGGCTTTACTTGCTCTTGCACATGTTGATGATATTCATATGAATAGAACTATAACGTGGGCTATATCAAACTTGTGTCATGGAAAGCCAAAGCCTCCCCATTTGAGGGGTATCCTTACTATTATCTATTTATTTATAAAAAGTTCGTAATTATACATATTTTTGCTTTATTATATATAAATATTGGTCTATAGACCCGTAATTAACATGTTGTGACTAAAAATCAATGCCATAAAGAGTTTATATTTTAATCAATAAAATTTTAGTAGTCCAATACTCGTTTTGAATGAAAATTGTAATAATATGTAAAATTAAAATCAAGTGAAAATAAGCTGACAAACACTTTTGAACAATTATAAGATTGTTCAACAAGTTGGTATTGTTTTTAAATGTGGACTCACGCATATGTTATACATTAAGCTACAATGTAACATACATTATAACAATTCCGTTTTATAATTTACTTAGGTATGAATGAAAAAACGCCTAAAAACAATCATAGTTGTTTGTATCTGGCTTAACATAAAATACATGCTTTATATGCTAAATTGAAAAGAAAAGAAAAAAAAAAATCTAGAAGAAAGCAGTAAAATAAGGGTGGTTTAGAGCAACTTTTAACATGACAACATCAATAAGTGAGGATAATTGATATCATCATCGTTAATAATGTCATCATAAAATTTTGAATTCAAAAAACCTTTTGCAAGTATACAGAGATTTATTTATTTTTGGCTAAATTTGAATGCATTGAAAAGTTTAAACATTTGAAAACAATGGCATTCCAGATAAAGGTTTGCTTACGATTCTTGATGAAGATCCTTGAATTTCACAGAATTGCTCGTTAGACACTTTCATTCATGTCTTACACTACTGATGGGAGTATTCATCGAGAGTGGTATCTGCCAATAGCTTATCAAGATAAACCAATGAGTGTTCTTTGTTATTCTTACAATTTCTTTTAACGATTTAAACTTTAACATGTTGTGTTTGTTCAGGCCTTCTCTGATCTTCCCCGCCATCTTAGTTATGGGCAACATATTCACAGGGAACGAGTCTGAGTGTGATGTAAGTATTTATGTGGTATTCTAGAGATGCTTTTACACATGTACAATAGCTTAGTCTGGGGGAATTTGGTATGTGCTTATTCACATACCTTTATTTGACCAAAACCGGACCAAAATAACCAAAAACCCAACCAAAATGCCAAAAGATATTGTGTTTTTGTGTTTTTGTATGTGCAGGGATGGATATCGTGAAAATTGACAAAAGACACAAGAAATCCGGGAAAATGAGCACGAGATATGGAAATATTATTTTTAGCCGATGTTGGGATGCAAAAAGTCATAGTAAATCCTTGAAGAATCATCAAATGAAAAATGAAGCCCTTGGATATTATTTTGAAAGAATGGCAAGATCAGTCCCTATAAAATCAGAAGTTACAAAAATGGTCCTTCACTAAAATCACAAATCCTAAAATTACTACACCTTACCCGGATTTACCTTAAATCCAACAAACCAAATCCAATCCACAAACTAAATCCCCAAGCCCACAAATAACCCACAACCCAAATCCATCTAAACCACAACCGGCCCAACCCTTCTTAAATAAACTCGATCCCAACCCGACACCCAAACCCGGTCAAACAAATACTTATATCAGTCAAAGAATGATAAAATCACTTAACCCGCCTTTTGTTCTTCCCCTTTTATCCCTTCCCAGAAATTACCACTGTTCCTAGAACCCTAATGTTACCGTACGAATATTTACCACAATTAAGGGTATTTAGGACAATGATTGGCCCTTCTAGAAGACCCTGGCGAGAAGAATGACACATGGCAGCTGCTGATTGGTCCGAACACGCATCAATTTTGATCCAAAGGCCAGAGATGAAGGATTGTTGATCAAGGGAAGATCTAAGGGTGGATTTGAGCTCAAGCACGCACGGATTGCCAAGCTGGCAGCTCCTAGATCCTTCCACCTTCGGCTATAAATAGGAGGTCGATCCTCATGATTAGTTAGTTAGTTTTTTATGTAATGTTACTCTGTCAAAATTTATTTACTGTTTTGTAGTTTAAATTTCTATTGTAATCTTTGAGTTTTTATTAATGAAAATTTCATTTTAGTTTTAATTTGATTCTGTCTTAATTCATTTGTTTGTTTGAATTCAGTTTATTGAAGTTATTATTAGTTTATTTAAATCATTTCATGCTTATCTCTGTTTTAATCTTAAACTTTTATTAAACTTTTTTTTTAAAAGTCCAAAAATATTTCAAAGTCTAAAGAAAAAAATCCAAAAACAATATTCACAGCTTCAATAAGCTGTTTTTCAGTTGGAATTAGCTTATATAAGCTTCATAGCTTATTGTAAGTACTTTCTAGTAACAATTCTGGTTCAAATCTCAAAATTTCCAAAAAAGTCAACCAAAGTCAAACTCAGCTTATTTTAATAAGCCAGCTTATTTGAGGAGTAAAGGCAGCCAATAAGGAGTCCAATTGGCCTGTCAAAAGACATGCAAGCTTAGTGAACCCCCTCTGTTCATGCTGAGGGGGCTTTGATTTGTAAGATCTCATTTCATTTTTATTTAAATATTGCATCAGTTAATAGTAGTAGTTTTAGTTTGATCATTGTTGCTTATATCTGTTTACTTTGATATTTTGAGCTCAGTATTAGTTTACATCTCATTTAGACCTTAATTTGTTTGAGTTTGGTGATTCACTGTTTCATTGTTTGATATACATATTGGATTTGTGTTTCTGTTTGAGATTTGTGTCTGAGATCTGAGTTTTAGCTTCATTAAACCATTATTGATCATTGTTAAAACTGAGTTGGTGTTTGGAATTGAATTAAGGTTAATATTAAGCATTTACATATTATGATAATTAAGTTGATTCTGAGAAGTTTTGAGTTGTTTTGATTAGATTTGAGGTCTTTAGTGTGCTAATGCTATAGTAAGTCTTAAAACTGCTCTAAATAAGCTCTCATTAAGCTAGGTGAATTTTAACCATCAATTTGGTATTTCTAAGTTCCTTATATTAGTTTAAATCAGTGTCCAAGAGTTGGATTGTTTAGGTCAAGGTTTACAAAGTTTGCGCCATTTCTGCTGTCTCAGTATGTACTGAGCAAACCTGCTCCACAAGCTGCTGTTCTAAGCTTATTTTTGGCTAATTTGATTGAGATCAGGACCTGACATTTGGCTTATAAGCAGTTAGTATAGCAAGGATTAAAGGCAATATCTGGGATCTGAGTTTTTGACTTATTTGATAGCTTATTAAGGACTGCAAAAAGCCCCCCCTCACTCTGCTCAGTCTGCTAAGTAGCTTTTATGTCTAACACTTACTGTTCTGAGCCTCAGTTTCAATAAGAAAATTAGCTTGGATTTTAGGCAATTTTGGCCTTAGTGTAGTTTTTCAATTGAACTTTAAGCCTATGCTTCCGGATTTCACAATTAGCCTCTGGTTAGCTTATTATTAAGTTGCATATCTGTTGGTTTGATCACTGCTACTTCATTTGGTTTGCTACTGTACTTCTGCTTTTTCTGCTTAATTTCTATGCTTATTTGAGATATTTTGACTGTTCTGAGCTTAGTTCAGTCCTCTGCATGATCCCTGAGATTTTTGTGATTTTTGGAACTCTTTAGCTTATTTTTTGGCTTATTTCTTAACTGCTTATTGTATTGTTCTGCTTATTGGGGTTCAATCACTTTCTAAAATTATTTTTCCTAAATTAGAAATTTGATTTTAAATTTATTCAGAATTTTTCAGAATTTTCCAAAGTGTTTTAATATTTTTAAATGATTTAAATAGTTTTAATTAGTTTTTAATTCATAAAAAATTATTAAAAAGTCAAAAAAATATTTTTCTTTTTCCAAATATTTTCTTTTATCAGTTTTAATATAGGAAAATTATTTTTACATTTTTAGGTCTTAAATTTTAGAATTTCACTTTTATTTACGTTTTATAATTCGTCGCGTAACGTTTTTAAATTACGATTTTCATTTTTAGGTTCGTATGCTTAGTATAATTGTTTAATTAGCTTAATTAGTTGTTTTCTTTTATTATTTCATTGTTCGTAGTGTAAAATCACAAATCACCACTCTTTTTCACACTCATTCACCACACGTATTCGATAACGTCACGAAAACTCAATATTTGACCTTCGTTGGGACACGACCCGGGGAAAACGCATCCGTTGAGTTTTACCCTTGGAAAAATATACTCAAAAAGACTAATCACATGTACAACATTGGTTTTTATTTTTAATGGAGTTTGCTTCAACTCGGAGTACTTCCATGGCTTAAGAAGCGGTGAACGTTAGAAAACATGAGGACATATGCATGTTGGGTAATCTCCAACATTACTTGTCGAGGTGAAAAGTATGTTGAGGTGACAAAAATCTCGTTTTCATTAAATAAATTTCTACTCTAGTATGATCTCAATCCAATTAATATACAAAAAAACCGAGGTTTATTTATTTTATTATTGCACCCAGTGTCCACCCAAACTGCCCTCAATTCTTAGATTTTTTTGTATAGTCGGTAATCAAATCAGGCCTCGTTCGACACTACCCGGAAGTACTATGTTGGCTTCGTGATCAAACCGACGCTATTGAAATTATTATGAAAGAAAACTCAAAGTATGTATACAGTTATTGTTACTATTACGTGGCATAAACACTCTCATAAAATAAATAAATAAATAAATAAATAAATAAATAAATAAAAAAAAAAGAAAAGAAAAATCTTGTTGTTACTTGTGATTACATAAATAGTCTTTGAGTTAAATCTAAAGAATATTTGTGTAAAGAAAAGTTACATAAATAGTTCATGTCAGTTACTTAACTTCGTTAAACCGTCCTTAAGTGAAAAGTAACATAGACAATTCTTGTCACTTACCTCATTTACAAGAACAATCTCTAAACCAAACACTTAATAAAAATAAATAAATAAATAAAAATCATATTTTTTAGTTCTTACATAAATGCTTTTAAGTTTGTATAATTTATAGTTAATAAGTTGAACATTTAAGGGTAAAGACCATAAAATAACAACTTACTTTCTCCATTTTACCGAGATGAAACACGTATTTTTTTATCAACATTTAAGTCAACGAAACTTGCAAATATTGTTCTAAGGTCAACAAAAAGATTTGTTATATTAAAAATAATAATTGAAATGACTATATTACCCTTGTCTTCTTAAACTATACCCATCATCTTCTTACAACGTTTCTTACCCACCATTTTGTCAGATCTTGGCATCTTGTACTCTGATCACCTTAATTCGCACTTTCAGTGATTTTCTCGTTTCTCGTACGTTTTGATTCTCAGTCGGTAAAATTACATCGTTCTTCTTTAACTCACCACCCTGTTCCTTTTCTTGATGCAAAGCAGGCATCTTTTCATAAGAATCCACCCATCTGTCAAACATAGCCCTACGCATCCAAGAACCGATAATCATCTCTGCAATCTGCTTAACTTGTTTCGACGCATGATCTTGGAGACGACTAACAGTATTCCCAATCCCTGCTGCATCCACGACTTTAAAGGACAAACCCATCTTGTGTAGCTTCTTTAACGACTCATATACCACAGATTCCGACTTACAATGATCACCATGTTGTTCAAGAATCGCTTTAATCCTTAACACTTCACCTACTCTTGTTTTTTCCTCTTCGTTGAACTCACACCAGTAAAGACAATGAGCAATCTCGTCTCTCCTAAGCATAAACTCGTTTGGATTATCTCTTGCAGCAAATTTTATAACTTTTTCAATGACATCGAATATATCGAGATTCTTGTTCTTCAAACACTTCCCCCACTCATCGATCATAGATTTCAACTTCAACTCTTCCATTACTGATTATTATTATTATTGTTTCCGAAAAAGAGATGGACAACAAATCCTAGATTGAATATCTGATGATGTAAATTGGATGAAGAAAAAAAGTGAGCGTGTAAATTAAGGAATGTGTGTAGTTATTAAATAAGGTAAATTTTTATTAGGTTTTGTTACCTCATTAATTAGCGTTGATACAACGGTTAGATTTTTGATGACTCGGTTTGATTTCATTGCCGCGTTTTTTTTCCCGCATTTTTTCTTCCTCCCTGCTTCATTTTTCAATTGTGGTGTGGGAATGAAAAGAAGAAGATGAGGGGTATAGTTAAGAAGACAAGGGTAATATAGTCATTTCAAGTATTATTTAAAATATAATACAACTTTTTGTTGATATCGGAACAATACTTGATAGTTTCGTTGGCTTAAATGTTAATAAAAAAGTAGGTGTTTCATCTCGGTAAATTGGAGAAAGTACGTTGTTATTTTATGGTCTTTACCCAACATTTAATTATAACTTAGACGAGCTAGATTTTTAATCTCTTTTTGATAAGTAACTTTTAATGTATTTAAAAAAGAATATAATATTATTAGTTTATTATTTAGAATTTATTTTTTTATATATAAAAATCAAGACCAATGAAATGAGATATTAAAATAAGCCAAATTTTAGGAGGTGTTATAAGAACCCTCCCTACGCATGGGTCCCGCCTATTTTTGAAGAAATGTACAATCCGACAAAGTAGACAGTACAAGCGACGACAGCAATAAAGTCAACACACCTCCCTACCAGAGAGGGTCATTATAACCCAACCTCAAATTTTATGTAAAACCTCATGCCTTGCAGTGGAGCGTGGGTAACAATCCTTGTAATTATTATTATTGATTTTTGGCTGACAATATACAGTTACTTCAAGAGACAATGTTTTTTTGAGCTTGGTTGGGTTATACAATGAAAATATGCTAAATGATGGTTGTATTTGTTGGAGGGTCTTTCTATCCCACTTTTATGTACATCTTAAAATGCCATGTACGTTTAAAAGATGTTATATATGAAGGCTCTTATAGTATTAGCACTTGAAGTATGGTTGATACAAATATGACATCTATTTATAGGCTCAAATTTACTTGTTGAAAGTTATAATGAACCACATATATAAACTTTCTATAGTGTTTTACAACATACTTGACATATCAAACATTCACACATTATTTTACATGTATGTTTCTCTTTAGAAAATTTTTACCATATTTTACATTTTCTACAATATTTGATACATTAGTTATAAATTAAAATGGTTTTTCTAACTTATATGCCTAGGCACATGTTTAGAAGCATTTAATTCCTTGAATATTCTTTTTGAAACTCGTAATGAAACATTTAATGCCCTGAAAAATTAGATTAATAAATGTGATTATTTGTACTCCATCCGTCTCAAAATGAATGTTCATAAACAAAAAATGGAAAAATTAAAATGTGTAATTAATGCTAGTTTTAATTAATAAAAAATCATTTTTACCCTCATAGTTAATATAGAAATTAAAAATGAGTAATTAATGCAAATTTAATTATAAGGGTAAAGTATGAAAATCAGTAATTACCAGTCATAATTATTGTACATATATACAAATTGGACACTTATTTTGAGACAAATATAAATAGTAAGGTGGACACTTTTTATAGGACGAATGTAGTATTAAATTATTTGCTTGAGGCGGAAATTAATAACGTAATTAATATATGGATTATTTTTTTATTATAATCCTAGTTGATTAAATAGCTTGCATAGTGTTTTAAGGGCCCGTTTGGTTTGTAGATGGGTTTAGGATTTGAATTTTATATAGGTTTTAAATTAAATGAGGATAGAGAAAAATAAATGATTGATATAGTACTCTCTCCGTCTCAAAATTATTGTCATGATAGAGAAATCATTAAGTATAATAAAAATGAGACCACTATAAATCTCAACCACTCAAAGAGAATATTCCCTTAATATATTCTCTAGTTTTTACTTAAAAAGGAAAGTGGACAATTATTTTGAGACATCTCAAAAGAAAAATGTAGACTATAATTTTGAGACGAATAGAGTATTATTTTATAAATAAAATAAAGATTTTTTTAATTCTTTTTTGCAATTAAAAAATAAAAAATAAAAAATTGTGTGGCTCCCTCCGTCTCAATTTAATTGTCCATATTTCCTTTTATGGATGTCTCAAATTAATTGTCCACTTTCCTTATTTAGTAAAAACTAGAGAATCTAGTGGAGGAATATTCCATTTTAGTGGTTGAAAATTAAAGTGGTCACACTTTTATTAAACTTTGTGTTTTCCCTCTCCTGACAAATAAACTGAGACGGAGGTAGAAAATAATAAATTGTGTGGTGGCTAGAGCAATTGTCAATGGATTCGTTTCATACCTAGCGTATTATCCCGTATTGAAATGTATCACTATTTTGATTCATGTTTCTTAATTATGGGCCCATCATGAGTAAACAAACAAACAATTTTCACTATCTTTTATTCGAACCCCACCAGAACTTGCAACCAAACTGTACCTAAGACTAAAGGGAGTGCAGTGATTAGCTCCTGAGTAGCCCTTGGTTCGCCTGCTACACCATCCCCATAAGGCAACTTCACCTTCAGGCGATCCATATGGGTCGCCCTCTTTTTTTTTGTTACCCACTTATTGTTTGCCACGTGTCCAAGGTTTATATTACTCCACTTATTGTCTGCCACGTGTCGTGAGTCGCCTCACCCTCCTAAGTAGCCCCACTCCCCCTTTTTTTTGAGGCTACCCAACATGCTGACTAGGCGCCACGTATCGCGAGTCGCCCCTTAGTTGGGTAGTCTCACTCCCTTCAGTCTAAGTGTTTTCCTATATATTTGTTGGTTTTAGAAAGATATAAAGAAGCTGTCTTAACATCACTTAAGCCATGTACCGCAATAGGTTATTTTAGTACCGTAAGAGTTTTAAAAAATAAGCCTAATTAATAGACCTAAAATTAGGTGTAACTTTCTTATTGCAACACTTGGCTTCATTTTAAAACTTCTACTCATTTTTAATTCTATTACCTAATCTACCCCATCATTAATAAGTCGCTTCACAATTTTTTTCTCTATAATTAAACATGTCTCTCAATTATTTTTACAGATTTGTTTGTTCTTTGCTTACACGTAAATTTTAGTGTTGTTAAATTGCTTTTATGTGAAAAAAAAAAACAAAAAAAAAAAACTCAATGAACTACACGCATCTTTGAAACCATATTACTCTTTGTTTGATTATTTTTTATTTTTTATTTTTTTTCATGAAAAATATGAAATAGTATTGAACATTTGCACCACCACCGTACCACCAACAAATTTTTATTGTTTAAAAAACAACAAAACAAAAGTAAACATTGATTTTACAAATTAGTAACTTTTTAATTACAAAACACACCTACCCATGTTATAGGCGAAAGTATCATATATCATCAGTTTATTAGTAAGAACAAATATGTAACTGATCATGTTACATACGACATATATGTTATTCGAATTATGGAGGATCGGAGGAATTTAAATTATAAGCCGAACGTTTTGTTTAAAAGAATTTATAAACAAAATGGCATGAAACGTCATGATGACGGAGGAGAAAATATAACCTTAACTGCATTGTGTTATAATTTGAAAGGGTAAATTAGGAATAACAAATGTATTTAATTAAATCTTACAAACTAAGACACGAGTAAGCTCATGATCGTTAGGTCTCTTTTTAGGTGTATACTAGTACATCTTCGGCATGTTGATTGATGTTGATTTTGTGCAAGATGAATGAAAAAGGGTGAGTTTATCCACACCCTCCCATAAGGAGAGTATCCAATCAATGGATGCATCGCTAGCTTGTACGGTGTGCATCGCGAGTTGTACGGTTTGACCAAACCCTCCCTGATGTGACAACATAGGGAGGGTATGTATAACACATCCCATGAAAAATGACGAATGGTAGGAAAAGCAAGCCTTAAGCACTATTAACCAACTTATAAGGAACCATGCACATATCATTGAAACAATACACACCAACATATGCACTAAACCAGTAATTTAAATTTCAATGTTGATTTCCATGCTTCTGGCACTAATATCAAATTTAAGGGTGCGTTTGGATTGTATACTCGGGATCTCAAAATTTTGGGACGTTTATTTTTGTATTCCCAGACTAATGGCATACACTCGTTCCTTGATGATGACTACGAGGATGATCCGTGTCGTGAAATTGAAGAAAAATATTGTTATCTAAAATCATATCTTTATATTTTATCCTGAAATTTTGTTGATCAATCTTTTCTTTTCTTAAAACTCGATTTACGTTTTGTTGCTTAACAATCGCCGATTAGGTCACTTCTACCACTGTTATAATGTAAGTATGTTATGCTTTTGTATAAGTCGACTTATAAGCATTAAACGACATTGTTGCACTAACTTTTATTTTAGCATCTAATCTGTGTATTTGTATTCTAAAACTTTTTGATAAATTCTTTCTTTTCTTAATATTCAACTTAGGTTTCTTTGCTTAACCGTAGGAGTGAACGACTGCTTAATGTATTGATCATCCATATCTACCACATATATATCGATCATATCTCGACACTCGTGTATTCAAAGATGGAGTAGGTTACAAAATTGCACTTGAACATATTAACATACTTTTTTTTGGATGATGTTGTTAAACCTTAAAGCTGGAGTGAGTATTCTTGAGAATAATATAGGATGACACACGGATTTTACGCCCAATAGAGTAAAAACCACGGGTAATGAAAGATACACGGTACTCTAACAGGATTAACAATAATCTTTATATCTTTTGTAATTAGGAGATATCTCACAAACTCTCTAATAATCTCACAAGTACACTAGTAGACTTTGTTAGCTTTGGAATGAATGAAATGCTGAATGAGGCTTTTAAACTCTCTATTTATAGGCATCGATGAAGAACTAACTTGTAAATGTTATGTTTGCTTAGTAAAAAATTGGTTGGTGAAGTTAACCAACTTTTGACCATTTACTTTTGCAGGTTGTTTTCTCTCTTGGAAACATTTCTTCTGAAAGTTCAGAGTAGCGTGACTTTGTTCTGAACGAAGGAGTCGTGAGGGCTTTACTTGCTCTTGCACATGTTGATGATATTCATATGAACAGAACTATAACGTGGGCTATATCAAACTTGTGTCATGGAAAGCCAAAGCCGGGTATCCTTACTATTATCTATTTATTTATAAAAAGTTCCTAATTAAACATATTTTTACTTTTTTATTGATAAATACTTGTAAAACCCTAAATTCCGGTTTCACATTTTTTTTTTACCTAATTTGATTTTTAATCTAAGGGTATGTTTGGCACAAGTAGGAGCTGGAGCGGATCGCTGGAGCGGGTTGCTGGAGCTGGTTGCTGGAGCAGGTGGCTGGAGCTTTTTTTTACATGCTAGTACAACTAGCATTTCATTTAGTAGCTTATTTTTTTAACAAGCTCCTTCAAGCCGTGTCAGCCAAACGAGACTTATTTTCAATGGTAGCTTATTTTTCTAAAAAAAATAAGTTCATGCTACGATAAGCTCTGATAAGCTCGTGCGCCAAACATAGCCTAAGTTATACTATGAGTAAGAAGTAATTAAAACTTTATATGATTATAACCAAGCGTTATGTAATATGTTCATGTTAAAAATAAATAACCTAAAGTATAACTAATTAAATAGAGTTTGTCGGATTCCTAACTTAGCCTATGCATTTTACACGACTCTCCTTCTTTTGTACATCCTATATTCCTTCTTGCCTATTATTCATATCACACGACAAAACATATATCTTTCCATACTCAAAATACTAATTTGTTAAACTGGAGATAAAAACTTATGAATTTGTCTATCAAAAATTCAAATAGAAGATCTCATTAATCCCCCTTTGTCAGGCATAACACATGATATCACTTTAAGAAAATTGATACGTATCTCTTTGTTTCCAAAACTACATCACACGCTTTTCCTTTTATTCCCCTTAAACCGTATAACAAACCTCCCAACAGCTCACACTCTCATCCTCCTATTTACTTCCATGTGCAACATTCAAGATAACCACCCTTACCCATTATTTTCTTTCTTTCATGCTTGGTCAGTGAAAACAAAATAACACTCTCCCTTTTACGTGAAAGTTGCAAGGCATTCATACACACATCAGCTACAAACACAAGCGACCCATTTCACACCCTCTCTTCTCCCATTCGTGAATCTTAGGAAACAAAATTAAACTCTCAATAGTCAATATCATTATAGTCAACTGATTCCCTATCTTACCAGAAGCCGACAAGAACGAAGCAAAAGACGAAAGAGTGATCGCATTCGTGGGTACGTGTACCAGTGTGGTAATCGTTGGGGTTAATTCTTTGGTATGATTCGTTTGGTTTTGGATTCGGGAATGTTTGTTCTGTGCGCTCTGGCTTTGATCCATCCCACATTCGACCAAGGTATCTCCTATGATTACTCTTGTGTTCTTGTTCGAAATACGAAACACATATATATACGTTTATAACATGAAAACTAATCTTTTAGTTTCGCTAATCACAAATATACGAATAACATAATATGCTTAACATGAAATCATGAAACGCATGGGTCGATCTTTATTCCGTTTTGGGTCCTTTGTGTCGGTTGTTACATACGTCTCTATTTTGGCTTTTCAACATTCATTTCAATCTCTAAGGTACGTACAAAAAAAAAATATAATAATAATAATAATAATAATAATAATAATAATAATAATAATAATGATAAGAGGAATAAGGTGTCGCGAGTTTAGTTACGTTGTGGTTGTGTCGTGTGTTTTACACGTTGGGTGTCGCTTTTGAAAACGTCCAGTTACGGTTGTCGTGTGTAAGTTTCGTTTCAATATATGGTTTATTCGAGTAGAAGCAGTTTGCATGCATGGGAGTTCCTTTTGGTTGTCTTCCTTTTTCCATTTGTTCGAATCTTAAATAAAGAAGACTCAGATTGTTTCGTGTAGTACAAGAGTGGTTTAATAAAATATAGGAGAGTAGCATGTCAATAGGGAACTGTACGCATGGTTATCTTTCTTTTCCTTGTTCCTACTTTCGAATCTTATTTCACATAGCGAGTAGGGGTTGTTTGACTAATTGGAGTAGGGTGGCTCAGTGGCTGTACTACATAATGTATTATTGCCTAGTTTTTTCCACTATTTTTCATAGTTCACCCATACTTTACTACTTAAACATATTAAGACCCTAAATTTACTTACATTACCTCTATAAACCCAAATACTTGTATATTGTCATTTTAACGAATTTAACAGGACTAAATGGTAACATTAAGATAAATGATTAATATGGCTTATTCAGGAAGCTTACTAAAGCGGGAAATTTACTAAAAATAAGAAGTTACTAAAATGGAAAGCCGTCAAAAATGAGAAATCTGATTTGAATAAGTTATTAATAATAAGCCGATCATTAATTCGTGTAGATTCGCCGAAGGAGGAGTGATTTCTTATCCTTATGTTATGTTTTGTTGGCGGTTAAGGTACAGATATTCTGCCCTTTCAGTAAGGTGCCTTCGTTCTCTTATTTTGATTCGTATTAGTGTTTCCTAAGCCTTTGCTATGTTCCCTACACTTGGATATGAACCTTTGATACTTGAACCTCTTATATGAACCTTTGGCATTTGGACCTTTGACATATGAACCTTTGATATGAACCTTGATATTTGGACTATGATTATGACCATATGAATCTTTGCTTTGATATGAACCTTTGACCTTTGACCCCAGTTTGATACCCGAGCCAAAATTTGTTTCCTAGCCATGAAGGTAACATGGCCGTGTCATTGATGCACCAATGGCATGACTCTTGTGTGGTCAGAGTGATTAACCACACCGTCCCCATTTTGATTTGATATGAGCTCACTATGATATGATTTGATATGGCCAATATGATTTGTTTGGGGGGGCGTATGGATGCATCCTAGATTTGCTTTGTATATGATATGATATGATTTGATTTGGTGACTGATGATGGGTGCAATCCACGTCTTTCACAAAATTTGGGAGCTAGCTACTCCATTTGAAGAATGAGGACACCCCTCATATTATCTGATTATCTGAGAGGTCTCCCCTCTATATGATTTGAAGATTATGGTTACGATATGATATGATTTGATTTGTTTGGGCTCGTGGTGGATGACTGTCCTAAACCTTTACTCTTGTACCTTTACTTATCTCTTGTTATTATGCTACAGCTATTCATTTCCGTTTACTTTCGTTTCCGTTTATATATATCTGTTCACTGGGCTTTTTAAGCTCAGCCGCACGTTTCTTTTCGTGTGCGGCAGGTTTTAGTTGGAAGCTGGGTAAGAGTGAAGAGACCTTGGACTTAGAAGACCTTGATAGTTATTCTGAAGTAGAAGTTATTAGAAGGATTGCATTTGCAGACTTAGTATTTAGCTTTTGTTTCCTTTGTATCCTTGTGTATTCAGTATTTCATTTGTAACCTTTGAGAATCTTTGTATTACTATTGAATGTATGCTTTGTTTGATCTGATGTGAAGCCATTAATGTGATACTTCTACCCTTGCGGGGTTGGGGTGTTACAATACTGGTCTATAGACCCCTAATTAACATGTTGTGACTAAAAATCAATGCCATAAAGAGTTTATATTTTAATCAATAAAATTTTAGTAGTCCAATACTCGTTTTGAATGAAAAATGTAATAATATGTAAAATTAAAATCAAGTGAAAATAAGCTGACAAACACTTTTGAACAATTATAAGATTGTTCAACAACTTGGTATTGCTTTTAAATGTGGACTCAAGCATATGTTATACATTAAGCTGCAATGTAACATATATTATAACAATTCCGTTTTATAATTTACTTAGGTATGAATGAAAAAACGCCTAAAAACAATCATAGTTGTTTGTATCTGGCTTAACATAAAATACATGCCGTATATGCTAAATTCAAAAGAAAAGAAAAAAAAAATCTAGAAGAAAGCAGTAAAATAAGGGTGGTTTAGAGCAACTTTTAAGATGACAACATCAATAAGTGAGGATAATTGATATCGTAATCGTTAATAATGTCATCATCAAATTTTGAATTCAAAAAACATTTTGCAAGTATACAGATTTATTTATTTTTGGCTAAATTTGAATGCATTGAAAAGTTTAAACATTTGAAAACAATGGCATTCCAGATAAAGGTTTGCTTACGATTCTTGATGAAGATCCTTGAATTTCACAGAGTTGCTCGTTAGACACTTTCATTCATGTCTTACACTACTGATGGGAGTATTCATCGAGAGTGGTATCTGCCAATAGCTTATCAAGATAAACCAATGAGTGTTCTTTGTTATTCTTACAATTTCTTTTAACGATTTAAACTTTAACATGTTGTATTTGTTCAGGCCTTCTCTGATCTTCCCCGCCATCTTAGTTATGGGCAACATATTCACAGGGAACGAGTCTGAGTGTGATGTAAGTATTTATGTGGTATTCTAGAGATGCTTTTACACATGTACAACATTGGTTTTAATTTTTAATGGAGTTTGCTTCAACTCGGAGTACTTCCATGGCTTAAGAAGCGGTGAACGTTAGAAAACATGAGGACATATGCATGTTGGGTAATCTCCAACATTACTTGTCGAGGTGAAAAGTATGTTGAGGTGACAAAAATCTCGTTTTCATTAAATAAATTTCTACTCTAATATGATCTCAATCCAATTAATATACAAAAAAACCGAGAGGTTTATTTATTTTATTATTGCACCCAGTGTCCACCCAAACTGCCCTAAATTCTTAGATTTTTTTGTATAGTCGGTAATCAAATCAGGCCTCGTTCGACACTACCCGGAAGTACTATGTTGGCTTCGTGATCAAACCGACGCTATTGAAATTATTATGAAAGAAAACTCAAAGTATGTATACACTTATTGTTACTATTACGTTGCATAAACACTCTCATTAAAAAATAATAATAATAATAATAAAAATAATAATAAAAAATAATAAAAGAAAAAAGAAAAAAGAAAAGAAAAATCTTGTTGTTACTTGTGATTACATAAATAGTCTTTGAGTTAAATCTAAAGAATATTTGTGTAAAGAAAAGTTACATAAATAGTTCATGTCAGTTACTTAACTTCGTTAAACCATCCTTAAGTGAAAAGTAACATAAACAATTCTTGTCACTTACCTCATTTACAAGAACAGTCCCTAAATCAAACACTTAATAAAATAAAAAAAATTCATATTTTTTAGTTCTTACATAAATGCTTTTAAGTTTGTATAATTTATAGTTAATAAGTTGAACATTTAATTATAACTTAGACGAGCTAGATTTTTAATCTCTTTTTGATAAGTAACTTTTAATGTATTTAAAAAAGAATATAATATTATTAGTTTATTATTTAGAATTTATTTTTTTATATATAAAAATCAAGACCAATGAAATGAGATATTAAAATAAGCCAAATTTTTTATGTAAAACCTCGTGCCTCGCAGTGGAGCGTGGGTAACAATCCTCGTAATTATTATTATTATTGATTTTTGGCTGACAATATAAGGTTACTTCAAGAGATAATGTTTTTTTTGAGCTTGGTTGGTTATACAATGAAAATCTTTTATATAATAAAACAAAACTCTTAGTGGGGACTTTTACATTTCAAAAAAATCAAATCATACCTTATTAAGTAATAATCAAATTATTATTATTATTATTTTCTTAAATATTAAATAAGAAAAGCCTAAATACTTCTAAATTTATCAATATTCTACAAAAAAAAGAATGTGATTTGTAATCATTCAATAAAAACTTACAAAAATATATGTGTCAAAATATAAAAAATTAAAACTGGAAAACGGTGGAGCAAGTTTTTCAAAGATTTAGGCTGAAACTTAAAATTCAGTATCATTCCCACTAAATATTTGAAGTCCCAACATTTACAAATTCCTCCTCCATCAATCAAACTCGATCTCTTATCATTCATTCACGCACAATCATTGACGCAAGAACATCTCCTCCAAATCTAATTAATATTAAAACCCACTACATTCGTAAATAACCCTAATTCAATACCTCAATCAAAGTACAATGGTTTTGAAGGTCCTGTTATAATAATTAAAACCCGAAATTAAAAATAATAATTTATTTAAATGATTAGAAAAAACCCCGCGCGTGCGCGGACATTATATCTAGTATGCTAAATGATGGTTGTATTTGTTGGAGGGTCTTTCTATCCCACTTTTATGTACATCTTAAAATGCCATGTACGTTTAAAAGATGTTATATATGAAGGCTCTTAGGGGGCGTTTGGTTCGCCGTAATCTGGCGTAATTGGATGTAATTGTAATTCAGATTACATTACGTAGGCTGTTTGGTTCACAGAACGGAGGGAATTGTAATTCAGATTACATTACGTAGGCTGTTTGGTTTGCGTTGTAATTGTAATTCAGACATTACAATTACATCAAATGAGGGAATTCAGATTACATAGGATGTTGGATGGAAAGTTTTGAATTACGTTGTAAAATTTATAAAAATTCGAAAAATTTATATAAATTCGAAAAAATTTATAAAAATTCAAAAAATTTATAAAATTCAAAAAATTTATAAAAATTCAAAAAATTTATAAAAATTCGAAAAAATTTATAAAAATTCAAAAAATTTATAAAAATTCAAAAAATTTATAAAATTCGAAAAATTTATAAAAATTCAAAAAATTTATAAAATTCAAAAAATTTATAAAATTTTATAAAAAATTTATAAAATTTAAAAATTTTATAAAAAATTTATAAAATTCGAAAAATTTTATAAAAAATTTATAAAATTTAAAAATTTTATAAAAAATTTATAAAAATTTAAAAATTTAAAAATTCAAAAAATTTAAAAATTTAAAAATTTTACAAAAAATTTTATAAAAATTCAAATTTTTAAATTTTTATAAAATTTTATAAATTTTTTATAAAATTTTTAAATTTTTATAAATTTTTGGAATTTTTTTAAATTTTTTCGAATTTTTATAAATTTTTTGAATTTTTATAAATTTTTTGAATTTTTATAAATTTTTTTGAATTTATATAAATTTTTCGAATTTTTATAAATTTTTTCGAATTTTTATAAATTTTTTGAAATTTTATAAATTTTTCGAATTACAATTACGTTGAGATCCAACCAAACACAGTGACAGAAAATATCAATTACAATTCATACACATTACAATTACAACACATTACAACTCTTTGAATTACAATTCATTCAAATTACAATTCCTTTGACAGATTACAATTCCTTTCAAAACATACTGCGAACCAAACGCACCCTTATAGTATTAGCACTTGAAGTATGGTTGATACAAATAAGACATCTATTTATAGGCTCAAATTTACTTGTTGAAAGTTATAATGAACCACGTATATAAACTTTCTATAGTGTTTTACAGCATACTTGACATATCAAACATTTTCACACATTATTTTACCTGTACGTTTCTCTTTAGAAAATTTTTACCATATTTTTACATTTTCTACAATATTTGATACATTAGTTATAAATTAAACGGGTTTTTCTAACTTGTACACCTAGTCACATGTTTGGAAGCATTTAATTCATTGAATATTCTTTTTGAAACTCGTAATGAAGCATTTATGGTGTGTTTGGCAAAATTGTTGGTGCTGGTGCTGGTGCTGGTGCTGGTGCTGGTTCTGATGCTGGTGCTGAAAAAGATTAATAATGTAGCTTTTTTTGTAGTAGTTTTTGGCAAACTAGCTGTAATTGTAGTTTAAAAGTGTAAAATGACGTAACTGGACATACAAATAATAAATGTGGGTTTTTTGAAGGTTAAAATGGTAATTATAAAAAAAAAATAATCTCTAGCCCCTTCTAAAAAGCTGGTTGGATGAACTTTTAATTTTGGAGATTATTTTTCCTATAATCTTTGCAGCCAAACGATACTACTTTTTGGACAATAGATTATTTTGTGAAAAAAAAGCTGTAGCCCCCATAATCTCCTAATAATCTGCGTTACCAAACACAGCCTTAATGCCCTGAAAAATTAGATTAATAAATGTGATAATTTGTACTCCTTCCGTCTCAAAAAGAGTGTTCACAAACAAAAAATTGACAAATTAAAATATGTGTAATTAATGCTAGTTTTAATTGATAAAAAACCTTTTTTATCCTCAAAGTTAATATAGAAAATAAAAATGAGTAATTAATGCAAATTTAATTATAAGGGTAAAGTACGAAAACCAGTAATTACCAGTCATAATTATTGTCCATATATAAAAATTGGACACTTATTTTGAGACGAATATAAATAGTAATGTGGACATTTTTTATGGGACGAATGAAGTATTAAATTATTTGCTTGAGGCGGTAATTAATAACGTAATTAATATATGGATTATTTTTTTATTCTAATCCTAGTTGATTAAATAGCTTGCATAGTGTGTTAAGGGTCCGTTTGGTTTGTAGATGGGTTTAGGATTTGAATTTTGATTTGGATTTTATATAGGTTTTGAATTAAATGAGGTTAGAGAAAAATAAATGATTGATATAGTGTTATTTTGTAAATAAAATAAAGTTTTTTTTAATTCTTTTTTCAATTAAAAAATAAAAAATAATAAATTGTGTGGTGGCTAGAGCAATTGTCAATGGATTCGTTTCATGCCTAGCTTATTATCCCGTACTGAAATGTATCACTATTGGGATGTGCTATACATACCCTTCTTATTTTGTCACATCAGGGAGGATTTGGTTAAACCATATAACTCGCGATGCACACCATACAAGTCAGCGATGCATCCAATGATTGGATACCTTCCCTATGGGAGGGTGTGAATAAACTCACCCATCACTATTTTGATTCTTGTTTTCTAATTATTGGCCATCATGACTAAACAAAAAACAATTTTCATTGTCTTTTATTCGAACCCCACCAAAACTTGCAACCAAACTGTACCTAAGTGTTTTCCTATATATTTGTTGGTTTTAGAAAGGGGGCAGTTTATCCTGACCCTCCTATAGGGGTATGCAATCATTGTATGCAACGACCGGTTGTACTATATGCTTCACGGGTTGTATATTTGACTAATAGATGGGTATGTATAGTGTAACCCTTTAGAAAGATATAAAGAAGTTGTCTTAACATCACTTAAGCCATGTACCGCAATAGGTTATTTTAGTAAGAGTTTTAAAAAATAAGCCTAATTAATAGACCTAAAATTAGGTGTAACTTTCTTATTGGAACACTTAGGGTGCGTTTGGTTCGCAGTATGTTTTGAAAGGAATTGTAATCTGTCAAAGGAATTGTAATTTGAATGAATTGTAATGTGTTGTAATTGTAATGTGTATGAATTGTAATTGATGTTTTCTGTCACTGTGTTTGGTTGGATCTCAACGTAATTGTAATTCGAAAAATTTATAAAATTTCAAAAAATTTATAAAAATTCGAAAAAATTTATAAAAATTCGAAAAATTTATATAAATTCGAAAAAATTTATAAAAATTCAAAAAATTTATAAAAATTCGAAAAAATTTCAAAAAAATCCAAAAATTTATAAAATTTAAAAATTTAAAAATTTTATAAAAAATTTATAAAATTCGAAAAATTTATAAAATTTTATAAAAACTTAAAAATTTGAATTTTTATAAAATTTTTTGTAAAATTTTTAAATTTTTAAATTTTTTGAATTTTTAAATTTTTATAAATTTTTTTATAAAATTTTTAAATTTTATAAATTTTTTATAAAAATTTTCGAATTTTATAAATTTTTTATAAAATTTTTAAATTTTATAAATTTTTTATAAAATTTTATAAATTTTTCGAATTTTATATATTTTTTATAAAAATTTTAATTTTTTAAATTTTTTGAATTTTTAAATTTTTAAATTTTTATAAATTTTTTGAATTTTTATAAATTTTTTTGAATTTTTATAAATTTTTTCGAATTTTTATAAATTTTTTGAATTTTTATAAATTTTTCGAATTTATATAAGTTTTTTCGAATTTTTATAAATTTTTTGATTTTTTATAAATTTTTTCGAATTATTATTATTATTATTATTATTATAAAATTTTGAATTAAAACCTAATTCAAAACTTTCCATCCAACATCCTATGTAATCTGAATTCCCTCCTTTGATGTAATTGTAATGTCTGAATGAATTACAATTACAACGCAAACCAAACTGCCTACGTAATGTAATCTGAATTACAATTCCCTCCATTCTGTGAACCAAACAGCCTACGTAATGTAATCTGAATTACAATTACATCCAATTACGCCAAATTACGGCGAACCAAACGCCCCCTTAGGCTTCATTTTAAAATTTCTACTCATTTTTAATACTATTACCTAATCTACCCCATCATTAATAAGTTGCTTCGCAATTTTTTCTCTATAATTAAACACGTCTCTCAATTATTTTTATAGATTTGTTTGTTCTTTGCTTACACGTAAATTTTAGTGTTGTTAAATAGCTTTTATGTGATTAAAAAAAAAAAAAAAAAACTCAATGAACTACACGCATTTTTGAAACCATATTACTCTTTGTTTGATTATTTTTTATTTTTTATTTTTTTTTTCATGAAAAGGACATTTCAATGTTATCAGCACCCTCTCATAGGAAGGGTATCCAATCATTGGATGTATCGCTGTCTTGTACGGTTTGCATCGCGAGTTGTACGGTTTGACCAAACTCTCTCTGATGTGACAACATAGGGAGGGTATGTATAACACATCCAATTTAAAATACCTAACGATTAAACATTATAGGGAGGGGGCATGTTATACATACCCTCCCTATGGGCTATATGTACAAACCGCGAAACACATATTACAACCGTCCGGAACTTTCAATAATTAGAAACTTTATAAACTGCCCTTATAGGGAGAGCAACTTTCTGAATTTGTGAGACCACCCATAATTACTAATCCAAATCGCTATGCATCAATCAAGTTTCTTCTCTAGCATCTTATTAGTTATTGTAACCCGAGAAATGTCCTTTTGCGTAACAGCATTTCACGCGTTTGGCATGAACTGGGGAGAGGAATATCAATATCTGTTGAAACCTAGCTTACAACATAAGACGAGGCTATCATCATTCAAATGTTAGATCATGGAAGGTGAGATGCGGGAAAAAGGAAGAAAGAAAAAGAACAACTTTAAAGCATACGTTGAAAGTGTTAACGAAACACTTCTGGATTTTATTGGAACAAAACCAAAAATAGAAATCTAAATTAGGCATAAAGGTGATTATGAACTATAACACAAACAAGTAAGCAACAAACAAACAAAAAAAATGGTGTATGCGAGGCTTATGCGCTACCTCTGCGAGGCTTATGCGCTACCTCTGCGCCGTGCAGTCATCATAAACATTGAAGTGTAAATACTTTAAGTATACACAATCACACTATACAATAACAGCATGTGGCTGCTGATATAAACTTGATACCTACGCCCATACTTCATTGATGTAAAAATAAATAATAGAAAATATCCAATTTAGACTTGATTTTTTTAACGACAAATTTCATAATTTGACTGAACGAGACTGGTTCAATCCAATCCAAACCAAACCAAACCAAACTAACATTAAATATCAAAATTCTTAATGAATATTAGGTAGACAGGCTAGAGCTAGGCTTTTCCTCTATGTCTAATAACTTGTGAGTATTTTTCTGAATTGTACGATCCTTTCACCTCAATATTTAGATTCCGCAATGAGTACATTTGCCCTTAAAAAATCTAATGGTTACAAAGGTTAACCGTGTAGAAACCCGCATCTCAATGTAAAATCAAATTTTTATGAATATGTTTTGCATCACTCTGTTGGTGACAGCTCTAGGACTACTTTTTATGAAAGGGTATATCAATCCTAGTGCTAGTGGTTGGTATAGTAGTACAAAGAGTGTACACAAGAACAAAGGCAAAGGAGTGTTTTGGTAAAGGAGGTACTCTTTATGAGCTAGTAGTTGGCTTTTAGGTGACTCTTAAATATTGGATTGGAAGACGAATTCTAAGAATTTCACAAAGCTAAAAAAAACATCAAATGATTATCAAAAACGTGATTGATGATATTTGTAATAACTCCATACATAATGTAGATTATAAAAACTTGGTTCACTAGGCAACCCTAACTTGGGTTATATTTTAGATCGGATGCAACCTTTCCCCGAAGAATGCACCTTAGGTTATATTCACATGTTCCTTGGCAACCAGGAGAGTTGCGATAAAACCCATGACTTTTATTTTTATAAAGAGCTTGGTTATTAATACACCTCTAAAATAATAAACTTAGGTTAGTAGTAATAGTAACCAATATCATTATCGTCAACTCAGCGCCACCTCAACTTTTCTATCGACAACCAACATCACCACCAACATGGTGTAATAGTACGACCAACATCACCATTCAAATATACCCCACTTATACATAAATATACCCCACACAAACAAATTAAACAACTCAAGCGACCTCACACAACCGACTTCACAACTCGGTCTAGGGGATGACCGAATTCTGCCTTTTTTCATTTCACGACGCGTCGTATGGGGTCAAGGTAAGAGCACACGGTATCAACACTTTTGAAGTGAGTGAAACCTTCACTTTCTTGTAATAGCAAGGACGCGTCTAAGAGGCCTAGAAGACGTATGCATGTCCCCTTGTTAGAGCACTGAGTACAGTGGTGCCGTGGCTCTCGTGCTATAGACAAAAAGTGTTGCCACGTCAGCAAAACTCTCTATGGCACCAGAAATCCCATGTCACCATATTTTGGCCGTTATAGTTGGCACAAGAAAATGTGGTGCCATAGGATTATTTTTTTTATTTATTTTTTATTATTTTTTTTTAACATAAAATAAAAAATACACAAGATTCCTAATTTCTAATCTAGATACAAAGATGGTCATATGCTATTGGGTGTAAAATAAAAAAGTAAGGAAACAAAAAAGTGTAAAATGAAAAAGTAAAGAAATAAAAGGGTGTAAAATGAAAAATTACAAATATACATCTCATCTTCTTTCTTCTAATCTTCTCCATAGCACCGAGAAAAAAAAAAAAAAAAAAAAAAAAAAAAAAAAAAAAAAAAAAAACAACAACAACAACAAACCGCGTGGCTGGCCACCACGGCGCGAGCAGCCATGGCGCGACCCACGGTGTGGTGCGCCGTCAAAAAAAGTGGGCTGGTGGCCATGGCGCCCCCCATGGCACCACCGTACCTGGTACTCTTATACCACTAGTATTACCCAACATGTGTCATTGCCCAAAGCTAAAGACTTGTAGTGAATTAAAACGAAAGAGAGATATATGGCAACTATGAAGAAATCAAAAGACAATGATCCACTAATATCCAATGTGATTGCTTGACAAGAGTCATCAGTTTTTGCAGTATGTTTTACTCCCTCCATGCCCAACACCGTAAAAACCCTCCTAGACGTCATACACTATTCCTCTCTTAATGTGTGATCAGCCTTGTCTTTCCTCTATTCGAAATAGAGAATATATAAGACAGTTTATGGGTCGGTTATTAGGGCCTAATAACTGCAAAACAGTTATATTAACTGTAAAACAACTAGCAGCAGCATCTGGTAACTAGCAACAAGAACCAGAACTAGCAGCAGGAACCAGACACTAGCAGCAGGAACCAGCAGCAGGAACACATTACTAGCAGCAGGAACCAGCAGCAGGAACCAGTAACTACCAGCAGAAACTTACATGCATTATTTGGTGGAAAACAAATTCTAATGAATTTCTAACATAGCTCGACCCCAGCCAGGGGCGCTGCCCCTTGGACCCTGCTTCTCTCAGGGGCGTTGCCCCCGAACCCCCACCAAGGGGGCTACGCCCCCTTGGAACCCCCGTTAGTCCCGTTAATATCCAAATAAGTGTCGACCCTTATTTGCATATTAAACGCAATCTATTTTACACTAAAATACCAACAAGTTATGGTGTGGGGGAGTTATATGATGCATGAATGTATATTACTTTGAACAAAAGTTGTACTAAATCAATAACATATGGTAAACAATACACGGCAACTACATACATCTACGTTGTATGCAAGTAAATAAGAAATATTGATTGTTTACAAGTAGCCGTGTATGATGATATGATATAGAGGTTCTTTGAATCGTCATGTTTAACTTGTTTTATAGAACCTTAGTACGTTGTTTGGTTTATCTTTACATTGTTTTTGTTAGGTCCTGACCATTAATATATACTACCTCCGTCCCAAAATAAATGTCACCTTTGACTTTTTCGAGTCTTTTTTATTCAACTTTGACCTTAAATATTTTTATTTGTGTTACATAATATTTGATGTGAAGTATATGAATGGATTGAGTTTCAAATGTATTTTCATTGGTATAATTTTCATCAAGTATTATATAACACAAATAAAAATATTTAAGATCAAAGTTGAATAAAAAAGACTCGAAAAAGTCAAAGGTGATATTTATTTTGGGACGGAGGGAGTATGTTGTTATAATGTTTTCTTTTAGGAAGAGAGGACTAGAGGAGAGTTGTGATTGTGCTAATTTCATATAAAGTTTATGGTTCATGATTTTGGTTTGTGCATGGCTTCTCCATTTTCATGTGTGAGTTTTCTCTTAAGCTTGTAAACTATAAATTTGGTATATCTATTAAAAAAAAAAAAAAAAAAAAAAAAAACCTAGCAAAGAGCTATATTGACAACTTACAAACAAAAACAACATAGGCATTAGCACCTAGCTAGCAACCAAACATCTCAAACATTTTAATGACATATTGGGTTCGGATGAGATTCGGATCGGGTTATGTCGGGTCGGGTGATTCGGGTTATCAGGTCAACATATCAAACTAATTAATATAACTTTTTATAATGTGGATAATCATAAAGAAATGTAACTTGGCTGCATCAAAGATGTTTTATTAACCAATTTTTTTTGAACTTCAGAAACAATTTATGTATGACCCCAACCCGAACAGTATGATACATAAATCATGCAATGAGAGTATTACTACACCATGAAACTAATATTTTGACATAAAGTGATCAAGTAATGAACTTACGTATAACATATATGAAAATAAAACATGGCTAAATTTGCATAACACTACTAGAAAAAGGGCCTTTAATGACATGCTTTTTATGACACACACAATATAATGACGCGCAAAAGTGTAAGTCATAAAAAAACTGTCATAAATTGTAAAATCTGAAGGATAGACGACAGACATTTTTGTGTGTCATCAAATTCGTGTCATTTCTCAAATTTTTTAAAAAAACGCGGTCTACACTTTCATTTCCCACTCAACAAAACATATATCCCGCTTAACAAAAAAAACCCAAAAAATCAAACCCTAAAACACACACGCCTCCCATAAAAAAAAACACACACGCATCCGCCTCCTCCGGCAACCAGCACCACCGCCGCCGCAACAGTCAGCCACCGCCACCACACCGTGCCTTCCCTGCCACCTCCTCTCTTCGATTCGGTAACCCACGCGCTATTTTTCACCATTTTATTCGAAACCCTAATTGTTTTGTTATTTTTAATTTGATTTGTTGTAATTGTTGAATTGTTGTTTGTGTTAGAATATTTGTTGAATTATTGTTGTATTTAGGTTAGATTGGTTGGTGTTTGGTTTGGATTTGTTTGAATTATTGTTGTATTTAGGTTAGATTGGTTGCTGTTGGTATTTATCTTCGTGTAACAGATGTACGTAGCACGGAACAAACAGGGAATTTGACCGAGCCTGACAGAGCCGTTGATGGCATCTTCTGGTTTGGTCAGCAGGGCTTGAGCCAAACATGGTCTATACTCTGCTTATCCCGTCACAGTAAGTTCTATTTGAATTATGTAAACTAATAAAGGAATGATTTTCAGCTAGTTTACTGGTTACTAATAATATGACATGGTTTATTAAATTTATTGTAGGATAAAATATACATTACTCCGTACAAAACCCTTTTTTTAATACCATAGATATGTATTTGTTTGATAAGTATTTCGGTTTGTTTGATTACTCGTTAAAGCGAGATTAACGTTTTTAGGAATACATTTTTGGCGTCGTATTTGCCCCAAAATATAGCTAGCAAGTGTTTTGCATTTTCGGGTTCGTTATTAGTGCTACTTTGATAACTAAAATTTTCCACTTTATTGATAAATAAATCGAATTGTATTACATATTGGCATTAAGATGGCTAGTGTTTTTAACGTGTTTCAGGTCCTTCATTGGCCTCAAATTGTTGTTTGCTAGTTTGTACTAATTTGTTATTGCTAACAGATAAGCGATTGGACAGGACAAGGTCAAACCGCGAGGGTTGGATTGTCTGTTGCCGAATTTGGAATAAACGGAAATGACAACAAGGAACAGTTAGCGAAAGATACTGTATCGTGGGAATGCGTTGATGATCATTCTATTGTATATAAACCGTTCCCGAATGAGCGTGTGACTCAACAATCTTCGTTTACATTTGGTACGCTTTAGTTGGTGATTTATAAAAAGTTATTGTTGTGTATTGAATTTTACTCGTGATTCTGTTTGAGCTAAAGAAAAGGTTTCCGGTTCTTTTAGATAAAGTTTTTGGCCCTGCAACTGTCACGGAAAGTGTCTATGAGGAAGGAGTGAAGACCGTTGCTTTGTCTGCTCTAATGGGCATCAATGGTAATTATCCATTAACTATGCTTTTTATTTTTTCCATTGGGTCGTTGTATCTGTTTTACGAGATTCATGTTTATTGTTTTCAGCAACCATTTTTGCATATGGTCAAACGAGTAGTGGCAAGACTTATACGATGAGAGGAATCACGGAAAAAGCAGTCAATGATATTTACCAGCACATATTGAATGTAAGTTATAAGAGATAAATATGTTTGCAGCTCTCGTACTCTAATTCATTTACCAACTTAAAGGGCTTGTATGGTGTAAAATGTTATATGACTGTTATTTGGCGTTATTACAGACTCCAGAAATCTATAACGAGAATGTAAGGGACCTGCTGAATTCTGAATCTGGACGCAGTCTCAAGCTTCGAGATGATCCAGAGGTAATAAAGTACATAATTTCTATGTTGAGAATAGCGAATTTGGTCTTACTATATTCTTACAAGCTAACATGTTCAATATGCAGAAAGGAACATTAGTTGAGAAGTTGGTTGAGGAAACAACCAGAGATGATCAACATTTGCGAAATTTGATCAGCATTTGTGAAGGTAAGCTTCTGAACGTCTCTAAAGACCTTGTCTTTTTTCCCTTCCAACTCACAAAACAGGAAATTAGTTATTCTAGTTGAATTGTGCTTATAATTACTTTTGTTTTTATGTTTTGCAGCTCAAAGACAAGTCCTAGTGAGTTACTGCATTTGTTTTCATCAGTAAACCCTTTACCGTCTCAATTAAGGTACTTACAATCGTGATGAAATTGATATTTTGTGGGATGCTAAGGATCAATTTCCCAAGGACTTTAAGGCTGAGGTATATTTCTGAGCAGTCTCTCTTTTAGGAGGTAAACAACCACTGTTGTTTAGGCTAGTTCTTACTTTTTAGAAGTTTATAGCTTAGATTAAATTCGGACTGATTTGGATTGAATTAAGTACATGATCTACCTTAAGTGCTAAAACTGATTGGACCAATATTTCGATCAGTTGATCACTTTCAATGATTTTTTGCTTTCTATAATTTATGCAGGTGAACGCCGTAGACAGTTGTTGCGTGGGCTAGCTGAATCTTTATCTGAAAGTTTGCCATTGTTGTATACGGTGAGCATATTTTTTTTGGCTATCTATATAAATTCCATAGTTGTGCTTATTTTGTTACTTTTCGCATTTAAACAGCTATTAGAGAGGCACTTTGGATCTGCCATGACTGAAGCAGGTAGGCTCCTTTGCCCTATCTTTCAAAATATGGCACAATCCATGGGTACAATCTTTTGGTCCTTCCTATGCAATTGGATATTGGTGCTACTTTTTGTTTTGTTCTGATTATGAACTATTAGAATATATAAGCGTGTGTTTGTCAAATGTGATTCAAACCCATAGGGAGAACGAAGTGCATATTATATTGTTACAATCAGAAGTCTTAAATAGTAGTCAACGAAATAAGTAAATATTGTCTTTTTACTCGTATAGATTTGATGGGCTTGGCAAGGCAGTCAAATGGATTCACCAAGCTATTTGACAAGCTTGGTCGCCTTGTCTAAAGTCCTAACTCCTATGTGTGGATAGAGAATTTTCATGATTTTTAATATAATGTTTTCGAAATGTTCAGAACTCTGGTCAAATTGCACCACTGGATGAGATTATCCAACTAAAGAAGTACAAGTTTCGTGTTCTATTAGATGAGAGCAACTCTTTAGGTGTGCTTGGAAAATCTGGTAGAGGTCTAACTGAACACTACCAAGTTCCGGTACCCCTCTTTTTCTCTCTTAGCTCTCTGTTTTGTTTGGTGGTCGTTATTCTGTTTGAAGTTGAGAAGGTTAATGTTGGTCTTGCCATTGCAGATTGATAAGATAGATATAATAACTGCTGCCATGGGACATGCACTGGCCTCAGAAGGTGGGTTATGCACGGGAAGTTATTGATCACCAAGTACGTACACAGTCATTATATCAACTTAAAACAAACTTGGTTGACATTAGAGGTCTCTGACTTGACTTCACGAAGAGATAGATGTGGCTGCAAGCCTACTAAAGATGATGTCAAAAGATGCTTTATGTTAGAATTTGATAGAGTTATACGTTCACTGATATATTTCTTGCAAGTTTTATATAACCATTTAAAGTTCATACGGATATATTTCTTGCAAGTTGTATGAAACGCATTGTTTTTATATATGAAATGCGCTTTTTTGCTATTTGTGTATTTATTTGTATTATGAGATTATCTGTTATTTAATGTGGGGATATTATTAATTTTATAAATTTTTTTTTAAAAAAAAATTTGAACCATGACACGCAAAAAAGGGGTCATAAAATAGTGTCATAAAAGTTTGTCGTAAAAGGGTGTCATAAAAGCGTGTCATAAATTTATGACGCGCGAAATGCGTGTCATAAAGCTTTATGACGGGTCGATCAATGACACCAAAAAGCACGTCATCTGACCCCTTTTATGACACGCAATGCGCGTCATTAAAGGCCTTTTTTCTAGTAGTGATAATCTTCATGTTACAACTTTTTTTTATGAAACTAATATTTTGACATAAAGTGATCAAATTTTGACCTTATCATGTTAATGTGACTATCGTCTTTATGGTTTCTACAGGCTGACCAAGTAATATTTTGTTTAATACCCGTACATTTATATACATGCTTGCCTAAAGGCTAAAGGAGTATAGTTTTAATGCTACGGAGTATATAAGTATATAACCAGTCATGGCCCATTGTTAGGCTGCAGCAACCAAATGCGCCTTCTGCTGCAACAATCAAACGCCCCTATTGCAGTAGTAAACTTAGTACCATATTGATTTTCGGGTCTTATCGGGTTAACCCAATAACATTAATTATCTAACCCTAACCCGATCCAATAACACTATCGGGTTATCGGGTTCGGGTCAAACAACACGACAATATTTTTTAACCCGATTTGAACCGACCCGATAAGGCTTTATCGGGTTCGGGTTCAGGTCGGGTCAATCTGACCCTACTGACACCCCTGTATAAAACAATCAAATTAAGCAAATTAAATGTGTTTTATGTAATCAACAAAAAAATAAAAATTGACTAACCATCTCTTCAAGTTGGTCTAGCAGTAAAGCTAGTGTCTATAGAGCCTTATTATAGTTCAAACCATAGTTGTCAGAATTCCGATCCTGATCTTAGGATCTTACGGTTTTACGATACCGCAAAGCAAAAACGATCCGGATCCTACATAGGATATTTGCAAGTTCAAGATCTTATAGGATCACGATCTTGACCATACAATCTTAAGATCTAATCCGATCCGATCTTACTTTTCTCGGATTACAAACTTAAAAACTATAAATTTATGGGTTTTTTTTTTTTTTTTTTTTTTTTGTAGAATTCAAAAAACAACATGTTAATCTTTTTAAGCATTTCATAATCATAATTTAGGACAATATTTCTATGAAACATTCATAATACTTTGTGTTTATAATGTATAATAATTTGTAGATTTGTATAATATTACAAAAACTATTAAGAAATAATATTAGAGTAGGATCTTAAGATCCCGATCCGATCTTACGATCACGATCTTGCAAAGATGAAAATGATCATGGGTAGTATCCCGATCTTGAAAACCTTGGTTCAAACCACATTATCAACATCTGGCTGACCGTGAAAAGTAGGAAAACAACAATAGGAATAACATCTTATCCGCGTATATCAGAAAAAAAAGGCTCGTCTTCCACTGATAATATCTGAACATAGATCATTATTTGTTTATTATACGAGTAACAACTTAATAGACGTGTACCTTTCGTCAGCCCCTATAACTTGTAAACATATTTGAAGAAAGCGGTATACTATACAAACCCTCCCTACCCCCTAGATTTAAGATCATTTGAGGACCAAACTTTTTTTACATACCAAGGGACTAATCTCCACCCTCCATCTTTATTTGATCTAATGGATGAGATTAATCCCAACAATTTAAAAAACCCACTTTCATCCTTTTTTTCAAATATTAATATCTTTCAAACCGTTAATCGTTAAGCGAAAAAAATATGCCGTTACGACGAGCATTTAATTATCTTTCTATAGATAGGCAATTTGATATATTTTCGACAATTTTTTTTTTATTTATTTTTTTACGTTTTTTTTCGTGGCCGAAAAAATCATATATGATATATCATATATGATATTACATATCATATATGATATATATGATATATCATATATGATATATATGATATAATATCATATCATATATATCATATATATATCATATATGAAATATATATAATATATATATCATATATATATTTTATATGTAAAATCATATATGATATATCATATATGATATGTAATATCATATATGATATATCATATATGATTTTTTCGGCTACGAAAAAAAACGTGAAAAAAATGATTTTTTTTTTTTTTGTCGAAAGTATATCAAAATGCCCGTCTATAGAAAGATAATTAAATGCTTGTCGCGATGGTGTAATTATTTTCGTTTAACGATTAACGGTTTAAGAGATATTTAAATTATAAAAAATGGGTGAAATATTAAATGCTTTTAATCTCAACCATTGATTTCTTTTTAGATGGATGGTGGGGATGAGTCCCTTGGTATGTGAGGAATGTTTGGTTTCTAAAATAACTCGACTCATACAAACCCTCCCTACCCCCTAGATGTACTTTTTTTTTTTTTTTTTTTTTTTTTTTTTTTTTTTTTTTTTTTTTTACTTATAATATTGCAACTTTGAGTATTCTCATCACTAAAATATAAGTGTCCTTTTTTTTTAATCGGACTTTCAACTACGGGATGTTTTATTCCCTTTTTATCAGACTTTTCAAGCACGTGAGTGTTTCCTGTTTAGTCATTTTTATTCCTTTTGAGATTATAAACACTGATCAAACTTGCATTCACAAAACAAAAAATAGCAGTGATCAAACTATCATTCACAAAACAAAAACTTGCATTCACAAAACAAAAACTAGCTTGCAGAAAGGAACGATGAATACATCAACGTTTTACACGACTGAGGTATAATTTTACGCTATTATACATATTACTTTCAAAAATGTGTAACGTTTATAAAAAAATGATAAATCGAGATTTTTAATAGGCTCAGATTATTATCGTTTTATCATTTTGGCTGCAAATTTGAAGGTTGCAAAGTGGAAAAAACTCACTTTACTGTCCATTCGGTTATGCCATGCCAATTAAAACAACAGTTTATTTTTATTTTTATTTTTATTTTATTTTTTTTTATCATCGTCGTATCTCGGTTTTTTTTTAAGAAACCATTTTAAAAAACCAAGTTTAGAAAACAACTGCTTATTTTAATAATAAGCAGTTTCAACAAACCATCACAACTGCTTATTTGATAATAAGCAGTTTCAACAAACCATCACAACTGCTTATTTTAATAATAAGCAGTTTCAACAAACCATCACCATCCAAGAACACCAGAACACCATCACATAAGCAAACTGCTTATTTTAATAATAAGCAGTTTCAACAAACCATCACAACTGCTTGTTTTAATAATAAGCAGTTTCAACAAACCATCACCATCCAAGAACACCAGAACACCATCACATAAGCAAACCACATAAGAATATAAGCAGTTTTATAACAGTTTTTTTAAGATCTAAAAAGATCTAAAAAAGCAGTTATGAAAAAGCATCACCATCAAAAACTTGCATTCACAAAACAAAAACTAGCAGTGATCAAACTTGCATTCTCAAAGCACATAAGCACATAAACAGTTTTTCACCAAGATCCAAAAAACCACCAGCAAAACCATGGTTCCAAGAAACAAAAAAAAGATCCAAAAAACCACAGTCATACTTCCCACCCATTATACTTCCCACCCATAAGCACATAAGCAGCACATAAGCAGTTTTTCACTAAGATCCAAAAACCACAGTTATACTTCCCACCCATAAGCACATAAGCAGTTTCATAACTGCCTTTCATAATTGCTTTTCTAACCACGATCTAACAATAAAAATATAAGCAGTTTTATAACAATAAAAAAAGTAAAACTGCGTCCCACCATCACCATCCAAGAACACCATCAATTTTTTTAGATCTAAAAATATGAGCAGTTTTATAATGAAAAAGATCTAAAAAACACCATCCAAGAACACCACATAAGAAACCACCAGCAGGTTCCACAACGTACAACATTTTTTTTAGATCTAAAAAGATCCAAAACACAACCAAAACACAACCAAGAAACTACCAGCAGTTTTATAACCACCATCCATTTTTTAGATCTAAGAAGATCTAAAAAGATATAACACCAGGAGGTTCTACAATGTACAGCTTTTTTTTAGATCTAAAAAGATCCAAAACACAACGAAGAAACCACCAGCAGTTTTTAGATCTAAAAAGATATAACACCAGTCAACAACATGCAGAGTTGAGAGTCAACACTCGTTGTTGAAATTATACTTGGGCAGCACACAGTCCAACTTAGACACGTTGTTGAGTTCGATCGATAAGATTTTCATTGCGCAAGAAACTGAGATAAAGGAAACTTTTAATAGAAGCAAAAATGAGAAAATGAATAAATGTAATATACCACTATTTGCAGAATTGTGTTATAAAGTTTTCAAATATGCTTTGGAACTTATGTTCGATGAACTCCAACTGTCGATCGCCGCAGAAGATTGTAGTCATCAGTTGCAGTCAATTTATGGGCTATCATGCTTTCACGAACTGCTTTACTATCGAATTCATAGTAAGTATATTAAATTTATGACTATCAAGTTATTTTCCCTATTAATATCAGTAATTTATATAAGTCACTTTTAATGAATGCAGAAAGGGCCATTCCACTGGATTCAATTGATATTTTTTAGAGAACCCTATCTGTTCCGTGGCCTAGTATCAATACTCTTGCGCCTGAAGATGGTCCTTCTTGTGAACCTGAAGATGGTCCTTCTTGTGAAAATGACGTACAACAATTCAAGAATGTTTTTGGCAAAATATCTTCGTTTGTCAAGAAAAATATGTTAAAGAAGGTGAGAGGGATATACGATCCCGAATCTGTTGATATACGCGAACCTGCTGTTCACAAAAGTACTCGTGGACATCCGAGCGCAAAGGACAAAAAGTCCCGGGCTACAAAAGTCCCAGACTTGAATAAAGTACCAACCGTAGATCACCGAAGAAGCGCAAATTCAAGATCTACAAAAGTCCCGGACTTAAACAAAGAACCTGCAAGACATAGTTCTTACATGGGTCCTAGATTTGAACAAAGTGTAAAACACATGTTATACGTTGGAGATGAAGTTAGCGACTATTTAATTGAGCAGATTCCAGAGATTTTCTGTCGATACATCATAAGTATTTATAATGTGCGAGGTGATGAAAATTGTGGGTTTCGGTGCGTTGCCCACGGTATTGGTCAACACGCAGATAGGTGGCGCGAAATTCGAGCTTGGTTATTGCAAGAGTTAAACACTAATAGTGGTTTTTACATAAGTATGTGGTGGCAAAATGACTTTGACCAAATTCGGAGATCAGTAGACTGGTTCGAAAATGGATTTGCACCGCGAGAATACTGGATGAGTATGCCAAACACGGGTTTGGTTATTGCTTCAGTGATTAACCGACCTGTTGTATTTATATCCGAGCGACAAAGTCATACATTTTTTCCGCTTTTTTCCGGTACAGAATTATCACATGGAACTGGCCCCCTTGTGATTGCCCGTGTGGGGGATGACGCTTGTGCTCACTTCATTTATGTGACGCTAGACGAAAATTCACCACTTCTGGATACTCACACACAATGGGGGGCGTACAGAGTTGGCAATGCATCCGAATGGGCAACTTTATATTACGATCGACAACACATGTATACTGAGAATAATTATACAGACAAAACATTGTAAATGATTACTGATTTATGTTGTAAATAATTATACAGACAAAACATTGTAAATGATTATGATTACTGATTTATGTTGTACATAATTATACCGACAAAACATAGTGAACGATTACTGATCTACGTTGTGAATAACTGTTTGTATTATTTAAATTAATAATAACGTTACTGATTTATGTTGTAAATTATTATACAAATTCTTTGGCCAGGTGGAACGAAAAAAATCATTTCTTGTGTCGCTGTCGGAGAGGATTGATTATAGAAAGGATATCCCGTACAGACGCTACTTATGGTCAACCGTATTATGCATGTCCTTTTTCAGTGGTAAATAATCATACGTTTGCTTAGTTATGTAAATAATTTGTTTGTTAAGAATACATTTCTTATAATTTTCTTAACACGTAACAGCCAGGAACAGAAGACTATGGGTGTGGATACTTTATGTGAAAGGATGCTTTTCAAAACAAGCACTTTAGTCAAGCCTCTTCTTCAACGCAGTACTCAAACTGCGTAGCTAAAGATAATAAGATTGACAAGCTTGAAACAAGAAACAAGATGTTATTGTCTCAAAACAAGATGTTGATGACAAGAATAAAGACGCTGGAGGCATCACTGGAATTGGCAAGGAATCCTGAGGATCACGCATGTCAGTCAGGTGCAATGCTCCATGAGCTTTTAGATAAGATAAATAATCTTCATGTGTAGTAGGTGTTGTTGTTTTAAATAATATGTTAATGTTGTTGTTTACTTGAATAATAACAGTTTTTTTTTTAGTTGTTTAATGTGTTAATGTTTAACGAAAACATTAAAAAAAATAAAAAAAATAAAAAATAAATAAATAAAAATTACATACTTTCAAACACATAAAACAAAAAAATTAAAAAAATACAAAAAAATACAAAAGGTACACCTTCCCTATTAGGGAGGGTTTCCTTTGTATAACTAGAGGGAGCATATTATACATACCCTCCTTATGGGCTATATGTACAAACCGCGAAACACATAATACAACCGATCGGAGCTTGCAATCATTAGATACCCTCTCTATAAAGGAGTCCTTATAAACTGCCCCTAACTAGAGAGGGTTCGGTTAACACGAGCCTCGAGGAAAACGATGGTTACTTTTGCATTTCAATAAAGTCAAATGTGAGGGAACAAATAATAAAGTGTCTCACCAGTCACCAGTCCCAGTTTTTCATCTATCAACCTTTCGAGCTTAATTACTACTACCTCAAAACTTTACTAGCCCCGTCTGAAAATCTTCTCACTTTATGTCACAACCTATAAGTTTTAAAGTGATTCTGCAATAAATTCACACCTATAAGTTCCTTCTAGCTTTTACAATGAATTTGCAATTAATTCATACCACCAACCCAACAACACTAGTGTATTTCAATATTTGTCTTTTCTTCAATTATGTTAAAGTAAAAGTTTAGTACCCATTGTTTAAATTTTGCATGAGCTTCTTGTGTTATAAATAAAAGCTCATATATGTGCTTGCTTGCTTACAGGAGTATAACCATCCTTCCCTCAACTTCTCATGCTAGCGTTCCCCCTACTTCTAAAACTGCCTACGAACACCGGCTCCATGCCGCATATCCTAACTATATATGTACACTTTCAAAGGCAAAATCACCACCCTCATCTTCCATCTAATAGACGTCTCTACAACGATGGTCTCCTAGCACTTTTCCGTAAATTATCCCCAAATCTCGTTGTCCTCGGTTACATCGACACTCGACCTTGGTTCCCCTGTTTAATACACTCACGAGATACCTTGATTTCCCAACACTCGGCCTTGATCTCTTTGATTTCATAATAGGATGACTTGACGATGTTGCGATAATCATTACACAATACCAAATCATACATTTCCACAACGTTCGGAGTACACACAATATGTGGCTTACACATACAACCAAGTCATGTATTTTGACGATCTTTATAACATATCTTTTTCATATCTAGTCCTCGTTGTTTACGAGTAACGTGAAACAACAAAGGGTGATAAGATTGTTTTCCGAGCCTTATTCAACCAGACAATTGATGCCATGGCAGAACCAGTCGCCCGAATTTCCATTGTATTAAATACTTTGGTACAGGTTGAACATTTGGGTCCCCATTATGATAGATATCCGTATTTTAAAAACTTATACTTTGTATTCCCATCATATGAATGTACTTTGTCTTCAATTACATGGACATAATATAGTCTTGAAGGAAGGATCAAAATCATTCGGTAAGTGTGACGAGGTTTATTTATACTTTAATTATTTAAATCTTTTTATAATCCGAATATCCTTTTATTTCGCAGAGAGAGAATTTTAGGATTAAATGAGCTGCATAGCATGGGAATATCCGAATCTTTTTATCACCATCTAATATTGTAATAAGGGCTAATTATCAAAAAGGTATGTTAATTTCAACTTTTTCAAAAAAAAGTACAAAAATAAGTGACTTTCCCAAAAGAGTCATGTGCGATCGTGCGATCGTGCGAAACCACAGAAAACGCGACAAGTGTCCAGACAAATTGGTACAAGCCAATGATTGGCTCCAGCAAATAACCCACGTGCAGAGTTGACTTTTTAAAAAAGATCGTGCGAACGAAGTTGTGCGATCGTGCGAACGAAATCTTGCAAAATCTTTCCAAAATCTTATCCTGTACTTGAGATTTCTTGGAAAAGACCAAACTCATTTTAATAATAATTATTTTAATTTTAATTTTATTACTATTAACAAAAATAATGTATAATCAAAAACCTGATTATATCATCTCACACACACAAATCCACACACATTATCAACAACCTGATTATATCAATTTTGTTCATACGAAATGGTTAGTTTTTTCTTTAATTTTGTTCATTAGAATGGTTAATTTTTTAGTGTTTCTTCATACGAATGGTTATAAATAATGGTTAATTTTGTTCATAAGAATGGTTAATTTTGTTTATGTACTTCGCACATTTGTTCATACGAATGGTTACTTTTAGGGGTCTTTTTTGATTATTTGGCTTCTTTGAAAATACATAGGGGCTTATTAAGCTTTTAAGTTTGGTCTTTTTGGGCTTATTAGTTTATGTACTTAAATGGTCAGATGTGGTATGTAGTTCAGGTTACGGACTTTAATGTGTTTGGATTAGCTTATTAGACTTAAACCGTCTGTTTGGATCAGCTGTGGTATGAATACTTATGGACTTAAATGTGTTTTTTTGCATAAGTCTCATAAACCCAAAAAGACGCTTTCAGTAATGACTGACATTATGAGATTATCACCCATTTGGATTAGCTTATGAGACTTAAAGCGTCTTTTTGGGTTTATGAGATTATCAAGTATGTAGAGTGGTGACAATGCTTAGCAGTCAAAATTGCCTTTGAATCACTGAATTCATATAGTTTATCTCTCACAGTTGCAGCAATATTTGCTAAAAAAGCAGTGCATGTTGATGATGTCTTATAGACAAAAGCCTAAACCAACAAACATCTATGTTCATCGAAAAAAGCAAAATCTATGTTACTTCTATTATGGTGACAATGCTTAGCATTAAACCTCACCATGTTTCATGGTTGGCTTTTTCAAAACAAATTGCATTATGAGATTATCAAGTATGTAGAGTGGTATAATGTCATCCAAACCCCTTGTTGAATACTTAAAGTGTCTCTTACAGTGGTGACAATGCTTAGCAGTCAAAATTGCCTTTGAATCACTGAATTCATATAGTTTATCTCTCACAGTTGCAGCAATATTTTCTTAAAAAGGCAGTGCATGTTGATGATGTCTTATAGACAAAAGCCTAAACCAACAAACATCTATGTTCATCGAAAAATGCAAAATCTATGTTACTTCTATTATGGTGACAATGCTTAGCATTAAACCTCACCATGTTTCAGAATATATATTTAGTAGTATTGTAGTATGTGTGATAATTTTAGGGTGTATCGATTAGTACACTTCGGTGTTTTCAGGAAGCCCACAAGTAGCCATGTAGTTTCATAGTTCATTGTTACATGTTGTTTGTATTTGTAGTATTTCTTGTTATAACAGTTTGTTTATTAATATAGGAATATGATGCCAAGGTTCACATTCGAAGCAAATTGCATTACTTTGAATTGATTAAAGGCAGGTTATCTGAAAACCGTCGTACGCTGTTTCGGTCAACATGCTTTGGTCCATGGTTGGATTTAAATTACTTTGTGAACGAGGAGAGTCTTATCCATTATATGCTTCAAAAACAATTTCCATCTGATGATGACCACTATGATTTGGCACTACTTTATTTTGTTAATGGACATCAACTTCATTTTGGACGCCGGGAATTTCACTTGATAACAGGTTTTAAATTTGGATTGCCTAGTTTTCGGAAGTTTAGAAGTGGTGATATAATATTTCGGGACCGTGTTTTTCCTAACAAGGTAGGGGAGAATTTGAAAGCCATTGATCTTCTAGGTTTGATTGAGGATGAAGAGCTTTTTGGAAAACTATCTGATGAAGACGCCGTCCGAGTTTGCCTTATCTTATCACTTATTGTCATATTTATGGGGCATGGCCTTTTAACCGTGGTTGCTGATGTATTTCTCAGATTGGTTGAGAACTTGGAAGCCTGGAATGACTTTCCTTGGGGGGAACACATTTGGAGACAGTTGTACGAAGCCCTTCGAAATAGGTGCACAAGAAAGAATGTGGAGTATACTTTGGATGGATTTGTTTTCTGTTTCATGGTTAGAATGATTACACGAATTGTTTCAATGAATTGTTTTGTTACCTGATATTCTTTTAATAAAAGTTGTTTTTTCAGATATGGATTTTAGAGTCTTCTACTCAGAGCCGTCTTTGGTGGAGCAAGGACGTTGATGTTATCCCTAGAGCACTTTCATGGTCCAGGAAGGATCCTTTTCAAGCATGGGAGGATTTTGGAATGCTTTTTCCTCAGGTAAGTGTTTAATTTGTAATATCAGTCAATTTCTATTTACGATACAAATGTATTTTTGCTTAATGGTTATCCCACTTTTGGTTTGTATTTTTGCTAGGGTAAAGATACAAACCATGATCTATATCCTACCAAGTCTGAGGCTGATTCAGAGTGGTACACAAAAGGCATTCGGTTTTTCAACTGGTATTCACCGAGACCAGCGCCTGTTGTCCATGGAGGGCTTTTTGAGGATTACATGCGTAAACGAGCAGAACTTCGTGCCAAAGCCCATGATATGGACAATGAAGCTCAATCGCCAAAATCTCGTGATACTCTTGAGGATCGTGTTAGGACCCTGCAGGGTATATGTAATTGTTTGTTGATGTTACCCGCAGAGGTCAACAGTTTGAAAGCAAGGGTCCACAAGCTTGAAACAATTATTCAGGTTTGTTTCTACTTCAAATGTTTACCGTAAAATTTTAAGAGTTTAGCGACTTATTCATGTAATCGATCTTTTGTATTACCCAGTATATGAAGAGAAAAATGATGGGTGGACATAGGCAGGACAGAGTTGATCAGAAAGGGAACAAAGGACTGGAAAAAGTAAATCCCGTTTATTATATTTTATTTTTCTTTACATGAGTTTGAGATATTTACCTGAATTTCTTACATTGTACTTAATATATTTACAGGATGAAGTCGCTGGTGATGAAAAGGATATTGATCTTGGTGATGAGTTTTGCCCAAATTTAAATCATAATTTCCTAGAACTGTTTGAGTTTGAAGTCCAGAATGAGGATGTCGAAGCTGAAGGTGTTGGAGAGGTTTGTACAACATTAAGAATATTACATGTAAATTGTCTTTTAAAGTTAATTATATGTTGGTTTGATTTGTATTTTGTGTTATGCACACAGAATGAATGTGTTTACCAAGCTACCCAAGATCGCGTAAAAGCTCAAAAGCAACAAGCTGAGGTTCGACGTGTGGCTGCACAAAGGGAAAAGAGGGCCAGAGACTTAAAGGATCGCCAAAAAGGCGCGGAGCTTAAAAAGCAGTTTTTGAAAACCACTTACGTGAAGCTTCCTGTGCAAAATAAGAGGCAGTATGAACTGGTACCCAGGGAAGAGTTTACGGACGTAGATACGGATGTTAAAGTTCCCCCACTGGATGAACTTAAAAGAAGAAACTCTTCATTATCTCCTTATAAGCTCAAGAAGTGTAAAGATCTCACACCTTGGGAAGAGGTATGACCTAAATCCTTCATTTATGTTTAACATTTTAATCATTTATATAACCGTGTAAAATCCCTTGATAACCTTAGAAACGTTGACTTTAAGTTCAGATAATCTTTCATTTATGTATCTACATGTTACGTGTTGACTGTGGAAGGCAAATTGTACTTGATTGAAATTAGTGGAATGTGATGTTAGTTATAAGTTCATGTATCCTGCTAGGACTGCAAATTAACCACAGGTCATGAATTATATTGTCTAATCTAGGACTGCAATAGTTGGAACCCTTCACATGCCTATGTATGTTTTCACTCAGGATTATAATTATACGTTTTCCATTGTGCTCACCATACTTTTCGGACCTATAATGTGTAGGATCTAATACGGCCGAACTTCAGGATTGATAAAGTTCATGTTAATCGTGAGTTGGAGGCTTATCTTCAAAGTTCTTATAAGTCTCGTTGCCAGTTTCCTTGGTGCAATGATATTACCGTTGATTATCTTTTCTGGGATTCTTTTGTTGGGATGGACGATACCCGTGAAGGCTGGTTCCGTGATGAGGTAATTAAAAAATGGAAATATTAGCCAGTTTTGTGTTTTTTAATGGAATTATTGATCTACGTTTTTGTTAAATGTCTACAGCACATTGAGCTTTGGGTGATGTATTTGTGGCACTTTAGACCATCTTTTGCAGATTGGTCCGTTGTTAGCAGTTACTTCTTGACACTTCTACTCCAAGGTTCATTGCCACTGTGTTATGCTACCGATGAAGTTTACAAATTGGCATGGTCTGATGTTGACCGGGTATTTATCTTTTTAGCAATTACTTCTTGACAATTCTACTTTAATTTTGTCATGTGGATTTTTTTATTTTTATTATTTTATATTCCTTGCAGGTGTTCATTCCGATAAATGAACCAAAGAAACATTGGTCTGTTGCCCAGTTTCACATACAATCTGGGAATGTTATATTTTATGACAGTCTTTATCGTGGTGAAGAGGAAGGCCGTGAGTGGTATCTGCAAATGAGGAGTTGTTTGGAAGTGAATCTTCCCTTGATTCTACGGGAGACAGGTGTGTTTGCCAAGAAACGTATAGACCCGAATTCATACAAGATCAAGTTTCGTCTTGCCCAGAACGTTCCAAAGCAGGGTGGGGTATTTGGTGATTGCGGAGTCTTTGTTTGTATGTTTCTTTACAGGTTAGTAATTCTTGTCGCTATTTGCATTGGTAATTAGATTATGATAAACATAAACATAAACCTTAATTAGAAACTAAGAAATGACACACTCCGATCAACAAACACTAAGATAGACATGAGACATTTAGCTGATAATAATTCCGTCATAAATTTGGTTACACAGGTTTGCTTATGGAATTCCTTTGGATGTCGATGATCCAACCCAGGCAGCACTTGCATATCGAGAGGGATTGATCCGTTATTATTTCAAGAACAGGATAAACTGTGGTTGAATCTAATGGTTGTGACTCATTGTTCCTATTCCCACTAGCGTGAAACAATCAGTTATGTTAGCTTATTTATGAGTACCTATTCGCACTAGCGTGAAACAATCAGTTATGTTGGATGTTATCAATTATGTTGTAATGTTATGAGTCATAGATTTTAAAATGAAAACTTAGTTGGGAGTACAAGGTGTGTGCCATAACAATTAAGGATCAGCCAAGTTAACATGCTCGTAGTCTTCTGGCATTGATGGGTACCCTGATTGTCTTTGATTGCTTTGTGAGTTTTCGGTTGGGGTTCCTGATTGTCTTTGACTGCTTTGTGATCCTCCTCGTGCAGAGTTCCTATGCTACAATTTATCAAACATAGTTATCAAGTTAATACATTTGTCAATAATCGAATACAAAATAAAATAATAATGTCACACATACTTACCTTTTTCTTTGGCAATGGTGCATTGCAAACTCCTCGGTTGTGACCACTTTCACCGCACCTTCCACATTTATTTTCAGTTGGTTCCTCACCTTGCGATCTAATCCGGTCTTTGTTCTTTGGTCTTCCGGCTGGGCGCTTATCCATTTTCGGTGGATTTACTTCAGGCAAGTTTGTTGGAAGCTCCCAACTTGGGATTTCTCCAACGGGAAATACCAACTCTTGGTATGTAGCTTTTAGAGTGGTTGTTCTAAACCAATCTTGCGCCAAATGATTACAACTTGTTAATCCTTGAAATCTACAAACAGCTATAGCATGACCACATGGCAAACCAGAAAGTTGCCATTTTCTACATGTGCATGTATTTTCCCTGAGCTTTACAATATGTCTCTTCCTACGATCATTTACCTCGTAAATCCTTCTATGTTCAATGGCATTCACTGTCCAATTAACACTCTTAAACATTCTGCCCTGAATCTTTGCATTAGCCCAGTCACTAAGCTCACCCGCAGTTGCATCTAAACATTTGCGTAATAATTATAAACATGATATGTGTGCTAATAATAGTAATAATAATACTAATAATAACAATAATAAACATATATATATATATATATATATATATATATATATATATATATATATATATATATATATATATATATATATATATATATATATATATATATATATATATATATATTTATTTATTTATTTAATTATATATACCTTCGTACTTTTCTCGTTTATCACAAAACCATTCTTGTAGAAGCCCTCTATAGTATTCCATTAGCATTGAAATAGGATGTCTTCGAACGTTTTTTGTTAAATTGTTTATTGACTCTGCACTGTTCGAAGTCATATAATTGTAACGTTTACCTGTGCAATGCGCCCTCGACCAATAATTAATCCCAGCTTCTATTAGTTTGTTGTAAGCTTCCGGTTTTTTTCGTCCAAGTTGTGTGAATGCTTCGTGAAACTCGTCGGTTGTGTAACATTTGCAAGTCTTCCAATATAAAGCCTTAAGCCTTTCGCTTTGTCCAAAGTTGCAATTCAACATCAAATGCCTACAACAATAACCATGAAATGAATCCGGAAAAACCGTCTCACAAGCTTGTTGTATTCCTAGATGTCTATCAGATATTATAGCCAAATCTGGAACATCGCCGATGCATTCTTTCAAGTGGGTCAAAAACCATGTCCACGATCTCCCCGTCTCACCCTGAGATACACCGGTCGCAAGAGGAACAATCTGATTATTTCCATCCATTCCAACGGCGAGCAAATTTGTACCGAGGTATGTACCTTTAAGATGAGCCGCATCAATTATTATTAGTGGTCGCAAATGGTCCACGAAAGCCCGAATCTAGAACATTAACAAAGTGTTAGTTTTAAATTAATAACATAAACTATATATTCAATAGAAAAGTTAATTCATAAATTATTACCGCAACACCAAAGGCTATAAAAACCATCTCAAAACGGTCTTTAGAATCCGTCTCAATATGTGTTACCCATTCGGGGTTTTTCAACTTTAAATTATAACAATAATACGGTAATTGCGAAAAAGAATTTTTCGGGCAACCGGTCAACGTCTCCAGTGCTATATTTCTTCCTCCCCATGCCTTTTTGTACGAAATGTCGATGTTGTACGTAAGGTTGATGTCGTTTACTACGTCATTTGGCTTATATATCCGACTAGGATCTCCCATCTTCGGTATCAACAAATGACCCAACAATTTAGAGGTTGCATTTCGGTGATTGGGATAGAGTTGTGTTCTGTCACAAGTGTGAATGTCATTTACTTTTCCTATTACCCATTTCATAGTATCTTCCGCCTTAGCTGAAATTATCTTCCAGTCGCAATCGGGAGACAAACAAACTACATCATACCTATACCTATCTGTTTTTCTTGGTCTAAATTGAAAACCTTCTAAAAGAGCCTTTTCACCAATTTCGAACATGCATAATTCTTTGCTATCAAATTCATCACCTGTTTTTATAAGTTTTTTGCAAATTTTCCCGGCCCCTGCTATTTGCGTTTTAATAGGTTGTGTTGGCTGTTCTGGTGGAGGAGGAAAATAGTTAAATGGGTTACTTTTCCATGCATGATCAAAATGGTCGTTTGAAAAAAACAGGTTCTTTATTTTTGAAAGTTTCGTTCTGGGGTTCTTCTTCGAAAGGTTTTGTATTAAGATCGAATGCAAAAGTATTTGATGAAGAAGTATTTACCTCTGAGGCATTTTCAATCTTCTTAATATACACATTATGCAACACTGTAGATTTTCCTTTCAGAACTTGATGTACAAAAAACGCAATATCATCATCGTCAGCTATTTCGACACAATTATTTCCAACATTGTAAGAGAGCTCAATATGATCCTGTTGCCCGATGTTGAACTTTTTCTTGACCACATCAACAAGTTGTGCGTATGTAATATTTTTTAAAAGTGATGCACCAAATATTTTTTCTCCACAAACCAAAAATACACTAACTTTACCACTCATGTTTTTTAGGCTTAAACTTGTAAGACCACACAGTTGTGTTTGTGAAACAATATAATAGAATTGTAATTCGCACATTTGTCCAATTCGCACATTCGCACATCTGAAACTTAAATTTTAACCTACCATTGGTACCTTTAGTTAAATATCCTACTTACCACATATTTATTAGGGTCCTTTTAATAAATTTACCTTTGACTTTTTTAGGGGTAAAAAATTACAGCTGGATTCATAATTATGCAGTTCGCACATTTGTCCAATTCGCACATTCGCACATCCAACAAATTATATATGTTATAAAACTTTACCAACACCCATTATTACAACGCATCTTTTATAACCACTAGATTTGTATATGAGACATTTTTCATGGTACTATATGCCTTGTATAAACAATAATTATACAGTTCGCACATTTGTCCAATTCGCACATTCGCACATCCAAAAATTATTATAAAACTTTACCACCACCGATTATTAAAACACATATTTTACATATTTTTTAAGCATGAACGTGTCTGATATTAACCTCACAACCCTCTGTCACACGATTTGGAGAGCATAAAACACATACCAAACATGATAACTGTGTTGTTGTTCTTAATTAACTTTCTTGCCTTCTTTTTTTTTCTTCTTTTTTGCTTGAGTTGGTTGACTTGCATCTGCACTTTCTTCTTCAATACTCTCCTTAGTTGGTGTTGTTCCCCCACTTCTAATACCCAGACCTATGACATAACCACTTACTTTCGGTGCCTTTGCACCACCAGCTCCACCAGCTACAACGCATCTTTCGTCCAACACCTCTACCTGTGTATCATTAGCCATTAGTTTCTTTCTCTTTAATTTTTGAGTTGAAGGTTGTGCTATGTCTATGTTGGAAGGCAAGTTTGATGAAGAAGTATTTACCTTTGAGGCACTTTCGATCTTCTTAACATACACATTATGCAACACTCTAGATTTTCCTTTCAGAACTTCATGTACAAAAAACGCAATATCATCATCGTCAACTATTTGGACACAATTATTTCCAACATTGTAAGAGATCTCAATATCATAGTCTTGGCCGATTTTGAACTTCTTCTTGACCACAGTAACAAGTTGTGCGTATGTAATATTTTTTAGAAATGATACACCAAATATTTTTTCTCCACAAACCAAAAATACACTAACTTTACCACTCATGTTTTTTAGGCTAAACGAATTTTAGATACAGTAATTTAGAATTCTAAGACCACACAGTCGTGTATGTGAAACAATATAATAGAAATGTAATTCGCACATTTGGCCAGTTCGCACATTCGCACATCAGAAACTTAAATATCACACCTACCACATATTAAATATCACACCTACCATAAATTAAATTAAATATCACACCTACCACATATTTATTGGGGCACTTTTAATAAAACTACCTTTGACTTTTTCTGGGATAAAAAATAACAGCTGGATTTATAATTATACAGTTCGCACAATTGTTCAATTCGCACATTCGCACATCCCAAAAATTATATGTTATAAAACTTTACCCCCACCCATTATTAAAACGCGTCTTTTTATAACCACTATATTTGGATAAGAGTACTATATGCCTTGTATAAAACTTTACACATTCGCACACTTGGCCAATTCGCACATTCGCACATCTAAAACTTATATATGTTATAAAACTTTACAACCAACCATTATTAAAACACATCTTTTATAACCACTATATTTGTATATGAGACGTTGTCATGGTACTATATGCCTTGTAGAAACAATAATTATACAGTTCGCACATTTGGCCAATTCGCACATTCACACATCCAATAAATTGTATTTGTTTGGAATAAACTTCGTCTAATTTAGTTGTTTTATATTGTTTAATTGTTCAATATCATATCACATCTAACACCATAAATTCCATTGAAAAACTAGATAAAAAAATTACATGACTTAAAATTAAACAATGATTACACTTGACTAAAACCAATTTCAGCTCCATTCTTAGGAACCGTATCCTTGGGGAAAACCTTAACCACATTTCTTATTGTAATGTTAAGATAGTGTTTGCCAGATTGTTTGGGAGAAAAAACAGAAACATTATGAAGTACCAAAACAGCTCCGACGGTAATCTCCTTTTCAAACCTCTCATCCTTAATAACTTTGTGATGTATTGTTCCTGAAATTAAACCTGAAACATCTTTCAATGTTACCGTTATATCACCCAACACATTTGGAGTACAAGACTTGATTATCGCAACAACCTTTTCAAGTTTCCCTTTCTTAAGAAATTGTTTGATATTGGCAAAACAACCGATCATGATACCGCCATCAGGTTTCACATACTCAACGGCCCTAACCCATGGCCCAGTATTAAAATCGGAATCCTCACCCACATCATTAGCTACTTTCCTAATGTACTCCTGTGTCATTACCTCATCAGATACACCTTCCGGAATATTATCCGTTTGAACTAGACTTGCAGGACCTCGTATTATACTTGCCGTCACTTCCTCACAATTTTCAAATTTAGAGAATCCAGATGAAAATATGCTTTGTGCGGTGGCGGATAGTCGGAGATCATAGTCGTCAACATCAAGTAATTCTTCCCAGTTTGGTGGTGAATTCATTTTCAAGCTTAGTTTGTTGCAACTAAAAAACTATAAATTTTTATTTTAGGAATTCAGTGTGTTAGTACCTAGTATTTATAGGTATAGTTATTAACTTGTATAATTCGCACATTTGGCCAATTCGCACATTCGCACATCTGAACATTAATTTTCATATATACCTTTACATTATTGTGGTACCTTTAATTAAATTTCATACCTACCATTCGTACAGCTGGAGTGTTAATTATATACAGTTCGCACATTTGTCCAATTCGCACATTCGCACATCAAACAAATTATATACATTATAAAACTTTACCAACACCCATTATCAAAATTAAAACACATCTTTTATAACCACTATATTTGTATATGAGACGTTGTCATGGCACTATATGCCTTGTAGAAACAATAATTATACAGTTCGCACATTTGTCCAATTCGCACATTCGCACATCCAACAAATTATATACGTTATAAAACTTTACCAACACCCATTATCAAAATTAAAACACATCTTTTATAACCACTATATATGTATAAGAGACGTCATGGTACTATACGCCTTGTAGAAACAATAATTATACAGTTCGCACATTTGTCCAATTCGCACATTCGCACATCCAACAAATTATATACGTTATAAAACTTTACCAACACCCATTATCAAAATTAAAACACATCTTTTATAACCACTATATATGTATAAGAGACGTTTTTCATGGTACTATACGCCTTGTAGAAACAATAATTATACAGTTCGCACATTTGGCCAATTCGCACATTCGCACATTTGATGAAATCACACATTCGCACATCTGAACATTAATTTTCATATATACCTTTACATTATTGTGGTACCTTTAATTAAATTTCATACCTACCATTGGTACCTTTAATTAAATATCATATCTACTTTTTGTACCTTTAATTAAATATCATACCTACCATGGGTACCTTTAATTAAATATCATACTTACCACATATTTATTGTTAAATTACCTTTGACTTTTTTAGGGGTAAAAAATTACAGCTGGAGTGTTAATTATACAGTTCGCACATTTGTCCAATTCGCACATTCGCACATCCAACAAATTATATACGTTATAAAACTTTACCAACACCCATTATCAAAATTAAAACACATCTTTTATAACCCCTATATATGTATAAGAGACGTTTTTCATGGTACTATACGCCTTGTAGAAACAATAATTATACAGTTCGCACATTTGTCCAATTCGCACATTCGCACATTTGATGAAATCACACATTCGCACATCTGAACATTAATTTTCAATTATTGTGGTACCTTTAATTAAATTTCATACCTACCATTGGTACCTTTAATTAAATATCATATCTACTTTTTGTACCTTTAATTAAATATCATACCTACCATGGGTACCTTTAATTAAATATCATACTTACCACATATTTATTGTTAAATTACCTTTGACTTTTTTAGTGGTTAAAAATTACAGTTGGAGTGTTAATTATACAGTTCGCACATTTGTCCAATTCGCACATTCGCACATCCAACAAATTATATACGTTATAAAACTTTACCAACACCCATTATCAAAATTAAAACACATCTTTTATAACCACTATATATGTATAAGAGACGTCATGGTACTATACGCCTTGTAGAAACAATAATTATACAGTTCGCACATTTGTCCAATTCGCACATTCGCACATCCAACAAATTATATACGTTATAAAACTTTACCAACACCCATTATCAAAATTAAAACACATCTTTTATAACCACTATATATGTATAAGAGACGTTTTTCATGGTACTATACTCCTTGTAGAAACAATAATTATACAGTTCGCACATTTGGCCAATTCGCACATTCGCACATTTGATGAAATCACACATTCGCACATCTGAACATTAATTTTCATATATACCTTTACATTATTGTGGTACCTTTAATTAAATTTCATACCTACCATTGGTACATTTAATTAAATATCATATCTACTTTTTGTACCTTTAATTAAATATCATACCTACCATGGGTACCTTTAATTAAATATCATACTTACCACATATTTATTGTTAAATTACCTTTGACTTTTTTAGGGGTAAAAAATTACAGCTGGAGTGTTAATTATACAGTTCGCACATTTGTCCAATTCGCACATTCGCACATCCAACAAATTATATACGTTATAAAACTTTACCAACACCCATTATCAAAATTAAAACACATCTTTTATAACCACTATATATGTATAAGAGACGTCATGGTACTATACGCCTTGTAGAAACAATAATTATACAGTTCGCACATTTGGCCAATTCGCACATTCGCACATCCAACAAATTATATACGTTATAAAACTTTACCAACACCCATTATCAAAATTAAAACACATCTTTTATAACCACTATATATGTATAAGAGACGTTTTTCATGGTACTATATGCCTTGTAGAAACAATAATTATACAGTTCGCACATTTGGCCAATTCGCACATTCGCACATCCAACAAATTATATACGTTATAAAACTTTACCAACACCCATTATCAAAATTAACACAAACTTAAATTTTATTAATATGTAAAACAGTAAATAGAGAAAACATTACATAAACATAGCTTAATACATAAACATAAACTTAAATTTTAGAAATTCGGATTATCCCAAGTTTCTGAGTTGTCTGACCGGTAGCCATCGTCGTACGGAGAGTAGTTCGCAAACTTGCTCTCTTCGTACTCTGCCAACAATCTGCTAAACTCCCGCTCCTTACTCTCGTCCCAGGCTGTATTGTCTTCAGAACCTAGCCCAACAAATCTTGGTGCATTAGATGAAGTTGAAGCACCTTGCCCAAATTGTCGGTTCTGTTGTGTTACAGAACCGACATTTTCCTCAAAACTCCAGCGGATCTTGCTGCTGATTTGGTCCTCAATCTGTGAAACGCAACCCCACAACGTCTCACTAATTCTTCCGTCTTTGCTAGCTTCATCGTTAAAAAACTTGTCGAACACAGATTTTCTTTCTTCAGATATGTCTCTGCATTCTGCGTATTGTTGTCGCAATCTTTGTTTCTCTGCCTTTGCAACATCAAATTGCTTGATAACTTCTATCACAGCTTTGTGGCGTGCCGCATCTTTTTTTCAGCTTGTTGTTTTATATACTCTTGCATTTCTTTGGCGGTATGTGGTAGACGGCATGCCATTTTGAAAATAGAAAAAGTGAGATAAGTATGAGATAAGCGTGAGATAAGCGTTAGATGAATGCCTTTTTGACTGTGTTGTTTGAGGGTGTTGTGTATTTATAAACAATAAGTATATAATTCGCACATTCGCACAGTTGGCCAGTTCGCACATTCGCACATATGTAATTAAATACCTTTTTTCTTTACAACAATCACATTTATGACATTGTCCTTTTAATTAAATTTCAAACCTACCACATATTTATGGGGGTACTTTAACTTAAATTAAATTTCAAAAGCTAATCTGTTATCCAACCAAGATGCGCAACCTACACATAATCAATAACAAGCTGACTAATTGTTTACAACCTACACATAATTAAACATAAACAGTTATCCAACCAAGATGCGCAACCAAAGTGCACAACAATGTGCACAACCGAATGACAGTTTGCCTAATTGCAACAAAAGTGCACAACAATGTGCACAACCGAATGACAATGTGCACAACAATGTGCAACCAAAGTGCACAACAATGTGCAACGAAAGTGCACAACAATGTGCACAACCAAAGTGCACAACATTTGCAACCATCCACCTAATTGTTTACAACTGACTAATTGTTACCCAACCTACACATAAACAAACTGACTAATTGTTACCCAACCTACCCAACCTACACATAAACAGTTTGCCTACCTGCACATTCACCAAATGACTAATCTTTCTCCAACTTTTTACCTCCAATGGAATGTACCTTTTTGTATTTCCAGAAGAAGGAAGTCAACTGTTCGCGATAGGCAAGAGCTAAGTCCAATGGATTATCCACCATCAACGGAAGATTGTGTGTTAACCGGTACAGAAATATGCATACCCATACACCACAATCCCCGTAATAACCTGATTGTCTAGGCACACCTTCCGCATATTCAAAAGTGACTGAATAATTGTTTATATCAATGTTTTTTCGGGCCAATACCTGACCCTCGGCCAAATAGGCTGGTATTACACGGCCAAAAGTGGCCATCAAATTATTCCAATAAGGACTGCCCTCGCTATCTGGACCACCTAGGCTGTCGTAAATTTTCACTAACCCTGAGCGCAGGTGCAGCACTCCAAGGGCCCAATGAATTTGAGGCTCATTAAGAGGTATATAAACCTGCAATATAAAAAGTTTGTTAAAAAAAGTAACTAACGGTTAAATAAATAAACCATCATATTATACTCAAGAAACAAAATAACTAATATTCACTGTCTAAAGTACCTACTTCATGATCTAAACTACTTCATCATACAATAACAGACCACAACTTTATCGAAGCCAATCTATCAAACTCAATTCTTTATATGATAAACCACACTCCTTTATCAAATAAAACAAGGTATCAAGGAGTTACGGACACTCGTGTTGAATGAGATAATGAAGGAGTGTGCACTGTCATGAACAATACACACAGTGTCAATATCGCATTCAACGCGTCTCAATTATTAAGGCAGATATACCTAATGTTGTAGATGGGTTACATTGCGAAATATGAACACCGTCCTTAGTGCAATTTGAGATGCTTGATCCTGATTGCTAGGTTTGGGTCGGCAATCAGCTTCCATTCTCGAAAGAGCCAAAGCTTGTGATCGAGATCAAACACACAAACTTGTAATCCTATTGGAGAGATAAAGGGGAGTCGCAAAAGGTCACATTTTGGGCCAGTTGACGGTTTACCGACGAGTTGCTGCAAATTGGATTCAGACTCGCAAAAAGTCTGAATCCAATTTGCAGCAACTCGTCGGTAAACCCTCAACTGGCCCAAAAGGTGACCTTTTGCGACTCCTCTTTCTCTCTCCAAGAGGATTACAAGTTTGTGTGTTTGATCTTGATCACAAGCTTTGGCTCTTTCAAGAATGGAAGCTGATTGCCGACCCAAACCTAGCAATCAGGATCAAGCATCTCAAATTGCACTAAGGAGGATCCTCATATACGCAATGAAACCCATATTCAACTTTAGTATATCACCCCAAATAATTGAGCTTGTTTTACTTAATGTATACCAAATATCATGTAAACTAGGCTTCATAAGTACACATAATATAAGTGGTGCGTGAACTAAAACAGCTAGACAAAATAATGATGGAACTTAACATCTTACCTTTTCAACATCCTCGGCAAACCAAGGCACTCCAAAAAGACTACCATTTGCATAATAACCCGGCAGACCGTTATCTCTAAGAAGCTGTTGAAGAAAATCACTCAAAGGTCATCTTCAACTCACATCTTCAACGCAGATCTTAAACAAATCAATGAAAATAAATAACTTACATGAGGTCTGGACATTTTCTTCTTTAACGGTGTTTTTGATCGTGAATTTGTATCGTCCCTTTGTTTGATCGGTGTTTTTGTAGCGTGTTTATGATCGGTGTTTTTGATTTTGATCACAACAGTATTTGTTAAAGTGTTTATTGATCTTAGAAATAAATAAAATTAAATATAAGTTAAAGTGTTTATTGATTTTAGAAGTACAATTTTTATTATTATTAAAATGAGTTTGGTCCTTTCCAAGAAATATCAAGTACAGGGTAAGATTTTGGAAAGATCTTGCAAGATTTCGTTCGCACGATCGCACAACTTCGTTCGCACGATCTTTTTTAAAAAGTCAACTCTGCACGTGGGTTATTTGCTGGAGCCAATCATTGGCTTGTACCAATTTGTCGGGACACTTGTCGCGTTTTCAGTGGTTTCGCACGATCGCACGATCGCACATGACTCTTTTGGGAAAGTCACTTATTTTTGTACTTTTTTTTGAAAAAGTTGAAATTAACATACCTTTTTGATAATTAGCCCTTGTAATAAAGTGGGGCAAAGCCATGCTCTATGGAGCAACAAATAGAGGATCTCAAAGCACAAGATATGTACAACTTGGGAAGAGTAGTATTATATTGTACGTGTTTCTGGTGGTGCAAGCAATGTATCAATGCCCATATTTATATTAAACGACGTCAAAGGAAAATGTGAGCATCTTTTTGAAGACACGGATGGACTCGAAACGTACTTCTCTAAAACGTATCCATATTTATTTATGGAGGTATTTAATATTATGCGAGAATATTATCAAATACGTACCTCCATAAATAAACATGGATGCATTTCACAAAAGCACGCTTCGAGTCCATCCGTGATCCGTGTCTTCACAAAGATGCTCACATTTTTCTTTGATGTCAATATGGTCATTCCAGATCAATCTGATTTGTGCTTGCAAGACTCTTGTAATGTGTTATATATGTCAAATATACCTTTAGCATAGATTTGTTTCAAATTTGTGTAAAATCTACATTATGTATGGAGTTATTACACTATATCCTCAATCATGTGTTTTTGATAATCTTTTTTCGTTTCGTACTGTTTATATTAGTTTGAGTAAAATACACTGTTCGGCCCTTGAACTTGTACCCAAAATACACATTTCATCCCAAAATCAAAATAAGTCTACCATCCATCCCTCACATCTCCATTTTTATCACCGTTAGTCCCATTGACCAAGTCAACTAACAAGTCTCTCGTTAGTCACTTAACTTGAGGGCAATTTAGTCATCTCACACACACAAACACGTATAAAGTTACACTTTCATAAACATAAAAAACACTTCTTCAGTTCCAACCAAAAACCACTCACAAACAATTGCACTTTCATAAATACAAAGAACACATGATCATTTAAAAAAAAAAAAAAAAAAAAAAAACTACCAAGGTGTCTAGTATAAAACATTTAGGTTCACTTAGCCCAAATATTATCCACGTTCTTTAAGCAAAATCCTCAATTGTTTTCAAGTTCTTGACAAAAAATTATAAAGAACCGTTCTTTACAGAATAAAAATATTAGAATGTAAACTACTAAACTCAAATGAAATCTATAAAAATCTATTATTTTTTATTACTTAGCTTCAAGTCCCTTGTTGTACACGATTTCGTATTTTGAATATGTTCTTTTTGAACTTTTAGAGATTAAAGTGAAACGTGTAGAGAGTTAGTCGACACTTGTCTAACAACATGCATCATTTTTAAGCTAATTTTAGTCAAGAAAAACTACCACCCTCCTATAATTAATTCCTTTGTTACCTTGTAAATGATCATCTTCCATTTATCATCCTACGAAATCATACTATTAGAAAGTGAAATGAGAGAAAACTGTTATGAATTGTATTGAATTACGAAAACATACAATTAGAGAACCAAATATATAATCTTTCTATAGTGTTTTACAACATACTTCACACATCAAAAACATTCACACATTGTTTTACATGTATATTTCTCTTTAAAAAGTTTTTACCACATTTTACATTTTCTACAGAAGTAGTACATTTTTCTCAACATGAAATATTATATTTAGTGATTAGAAGGTACATATTTTCATACCGTAAAAATGTACTTAAATCACATTATATTGTATTTACTCACAACATTGGCTTCGCGCCTCCATATATAATATTATCGACTACAACCTCTACATTACAGCAACATCGTGCACTTTGATATTGCTTATTGTTACTCAAACCTTAAGTTATCGTTATCAATAAAGTTATTGTAACTGTATCCGCTGAAAATCGTATTATAGAGAACCAGCTGCCGTAATGCGCGGGTAACCTACTATACTACATATAATAGAGCGATGACATTCCCTCCATTTAATGCACTAAGACATTTCATAAATAAATAAAGCTTAAGTTACAACCCAATTAAACACAAGAAACAAACCTTTAAATCAACCTAGGCATGTAAAAGAAATCTTAAACTTGAATATATATAGTCAATGCTTGAATATATATAGTCAATGCTTGTACGATTTTACAACTATTTTGTTAAAAAGTATATGTATAATGAACATGGTTTGGTTCGAGTAACCACATATATTTGAAAATAAAAGCCGAAATTTAACCGTGATAAGAGGGTTCTTCTAGTTTCGGGTTTTTTCGATTCCGGTTTCTTGGTATCATTTTGTGTGGTATCGGATTGAGCCTCTATATATAAAAATATTTATTATCACATTTATACGATGGGAAACATAGTCGTTGGTTAAAAACTTGAAATATGGGAAATGAAATTCTTGTCATCGTTAATTTATTGTCACAAAAAACTTATTAGATTAAAAGACATGATTCATCAAAAAATTTATTTCAAAATACCCGCCACCATAACGCGTGAGTACATGGTAGTTTTTTATTACTTAGCTTCAATTGTCCCTTGTTGTACACGATTTTCTATTTTGAATCTGTTCTTTTTGAACTTTTAGAGATTAAAGTGAAAACGTGTAGAGAGTTAGTCGACACTTGTCTAACAACATGCATCATTCTTAAGCTAATTTTAGTCAAGAAAAACTACCACCCTCCTATAATTAGCTCCTTTGATACCTTATAAATGATCATCTTCCAGTTATCATCCTACGAAAACATACATTATACATTACATTAAATTTCCATTCAACATCATATCAATGGAGAGAAACAGCATCAATGTCAATGTCGTCGTCTTCCTCGTCCTTGTCCTTCTCTTGGCTCCTTGTAAGTTTAGACATGCTTGTAACATTTTTATCGTGTGATACTTAGGTTACATAAATAATAGAGTAAATTGCACCGTTCGTCTCTGTGGTTTAGGCCAAATCCTACCGTTCGTCCCTGATCTTTTTTTTTTTTTGCACCGTTCGTCCCTGTGGTTTATATGTGTAGCACTGTTCGTCCTTATCTCTAGAGATAGAGACGAACGGTGTTACATAGTTTCAGGCCAAATCTTTGAGATAGGGACGAACGGTGCTACATATATAAACCACATAGACGAACGGTGCAATTTACTCTAAATAATATCAGACTATATAAAATGTTACAAATATGTTTCTAGTAACGCGAATTTATCGTTACTAATACATGACTAGCAACTTATTGAACATGACCCTCTTGTGCTATGATTACTTGATACGATATTTGATTAATTTGTCGAATTATATATGCAGATGAAGGAGAACGAGGTGGAAAAATGATGATGGTGGTCGAGGCGAGGACATGCGAGTCGCAAAGCCGTGATTTTCACGGTCCGTGTCTGAGCGACCACAACTGTGGTCTCGTTTGTAGGAACGAAGGGTTCACTGATGGCCGGTGTCGCGGTCTTCGCAAACGGTGCTTTTGCACCAAAAGTTGTTAGTTTTGTTCAAGGGAATGTAAATAAATGAGAAACACATATGCAATTCAATGCTTTTAGTTTTTTTTTGTTACATAATAATATTTGATTTTGTTTTTGCTTCTAGTTAGTCACGAGATATGCAACATATGCAAATAATAATGTTACAAATGCACATTATAACCTTTTTAGACCATAATGCGAACATAGTAAGAGGTGGTCAGAAGTTTTGCTTGTTTATTTTTTTCTTTTGAGTCAGACCCAATTAGACATATAACATATTACTCAGTAAGAGGTAAGGGACTTGTCTTACTGCCTCTTACTCGATAAGAGATTGAAGACTCGTGTTAATATAATATATTTGATGGTTTATTAACTATGTTATATTTATTATGTTATATTTAGATAAAAAGTCTTGTTTCATATTTACATAAGTTATTTAAATAAATTGCAGAAACGAGCACTTAAAATCATTCAGACAATTATAAAAAAACAAACAACATTATTTCGTTCAGATTTCTAGCCACCTCTTACTGGTAAGATGTAGTAGTCAGATTCAGACCTAAAACATTTTAACGAAACAAACACACACCTAACATAATTATTTAGAGGTACAACTTCTAGCTATAGCTAGTTTGAACTAAAACATTACATGCATGTTTGCATCAAGCCATTAACGTCCAATTTATTGGCTTAGCTTTCACATGAACTAGCTAGTTAACAATTTTTAGTACAAAAGCATCGTCCACGAAAACCACGACATTTGCCACCTAGAAACTTTTCATTTTTGCAAACTAGACCGCAATTGTGGTCGCTCAGGCATCTCCCATTGAATCCATGGCTTTGTGACTCACATGTCCTCGCCTCGACCACCATCATCATTTTTCCACCATGTTCTCCTTCATCTACACATTACTACATTAGCTCAATAAAGTACTTAGAACCCATACTTAAATAATAACAAAATTAAGAAGTCATAGCTAATGACCATGCATTAAATAAACTTACATGAGAGTAACAAGAGGAGGGCTAGGAAGATGCCATTGATGATTCTTTTGTCCATTGATATGTTGTGTAATGTGATACCGTTTATGTGTTAATGTTTCGCTTTTGTAGATCTTAGAAAATGGATTTTTAATGATGTTGTTGCCACGTGTTAACCCGCTTGCAACACGTTTCACTTTTGTCTATCGAAAGTTTGAATATGAGAACTTACTCATGCAGTCACTAAAAAACATGTTGTATTTGAATTTTGCATGCAGTTGGTTTATTTTGAGCCCATTGGGCTTGATTTGCAAAACTCGTTAACTGACTTTTGGTAATGGACTAATGAGTTCGAAGAAGTCAGCCTAATAAGATGTCATTGCCAAAATGCCAATTATGTCTAGTTTTTGTAGATTTCAGTTTTCACTATTAAATTTTTTTAGAGCAAATGGTTGAAAAAACTATCATACTTAACACCATTTGTTTTTATTGGTAGCGAACAAATTTTTTTTGTTTTACGGGTATTTATCTTTCAAATTTAGCCTTTTTAAGGTATTTTGCAACATTTTGTGACATTTTTACCCCTTTCAGCTAATAGAAATTTTATTTTTTCGAAGAGAAAAGTACCTTTTTTTATGCCAATACTTTTGGAATTTGAAACGAGACTAAGTTTAACTTCACAAACTCAAAAAAAAAAAAAAAAAAAAAAAAAAAAAAAAAAAAAAGACTGAGATCCTCTCAAGTTCCATTTGAACATGATAATATATCAAGCATATGTTATTGTTATTTTGAATTTAAGTAAAATAAAAGTGACACATTAAAGAGCCCACATATTTTTCATTCTCACAAAAAACATTAACGTAACATATCATGTTCAAATTAATCTTTAGAGGATCTCAATAGTAATAAAAAAATAAAAAATAATAATAAAAAATAAAAATTAAGAAAAAAATAAATAAATAAATAAATCTTCAATAACATAAACTAGCTAGACCCATAGTGAATGCGGACATCACTTAATAACTCGTTTTAAAGATAGGCACACAATAGAATATTACCTCTGTCTCACATTAAGTGTTCACTTTAAATTTTTAAGTCTTTTTTCTTTAACTTTTACATTACATATATTTGTTTGTATTATATACTCGTAATACTTAATGAAAATTATAATAATGAAAATACATTTAAAAACTTAATCCATTCATATATCTTGAATCAAGTATTAATAACACGAACAAAAATATTCAAAGTTAGAGAAAAAAAACTTAAAAAAATCATAGTGGACACTTAATGTGGTACAGAAGTAATATTCTGTTGTGTGCCTATCTTTAAAACGAGTTGTTAAGTGATGTCCGCAATCACTATGGGTCTAGCCAATTTATGTTATTAAGTTGAATCGACTTGGTTTCTTCTCATTTGTTTAGAGTGCTCTTATTCCCGGCATCCTCTAGTTCAAAAATACTTTATATATCTTTTTTTTAACCAAAGACCATATACATTTAGGTTGCTCTAAATTAGCATCGTCTAAATAATAAAAGGGGGTTACGTCACAACTCGATCTCATACGCAAAGTCAACCATTTTTATGGGGATATACTATTAGTTTCGTTTAAGCAACAAACTTATGTTGCATATATAGTCCAACTTCCAACTACAAGCAACAACACCACCACACGTTTTAAAGTGTTTGAACCTATGTAGTCATTTCACATAATGATCATTTCGCACAAGGTTGTATCATTTTGATGTATCATCATCACCAGAAAAGATAGAATAAAGATTGTAAAGTTAGACAAAAACCAAAAAACACAAACAAAACTCATGCATTCTTACCACTAGACCTACACATAACAGTATAACACCATAAACTCCCTAACTTTTTTTATTTTGTTAGCTACCCAAAGGAGCTAGCAACCCGACGGTTGTAAGTAAAAAAGATGATACACGTGTAATCACTTGGACGAAATTTCCTTACTCAATAACTTTAGCTTCTCGTCGTCTTCATCAGATTCGGTACTGCCTTCACCACTAGTGCTTTGTGATCCAGTCAACCTCGCCAACATGACAAACGTCATACCTCCAAGCACATTGTTCAACAATCTCAACCCAACCACAGAGGTCTTGAATGCAAAATCTGGCAGAGCTTTTGCCAGTGAATACTCAATTCCGTTCAGAGCTTGGTACCTAAAATTACTACTTATACCCATGTGAATAGCCCAAGTCATAGCGTTTAAAACAGTGGGTGGAGGCTTGTTTGGTGACTCAAAACTAGGATCCATCTTTTTCCTCATCTTGATCAACCCATTCGACAAAGCTGTTCCAACTAAACCAGCTGCAAAACCGACAGCAGCAAAGACTGTTCCTTTGTAGACAAAGGTCCCTAACCGGTTAACCAAGCTAAACGCACCAGGCTCAAACATATGACTAGCTGGCGAACTAGCAAAAATGAATGGAAGGGTTGCTGATGTAGATCCCATAGTCGGCGCTAATAAATACATAAGCGTAAAATTCATGATTGATCCAACAACTAACGTTGAAAACACAAAATCAAGCTCGTTTAATCCAAAATTTGGACGCGTGGCCATGTCACCAAGCACATTAGCACTCACACCAACAACCTCCTCCATTAAAACCTTAAACGGAAACTGAGGATCCGCTGCCACCCTCGATCTCCATCCGCTAAGAAATGCCCCAATTGGGCCAAAACTATCATGAGCAGACGAGTCGTCAAATTTACCATCTCCACTCCCATCACCTCCTCCTCCTCCTCCTCCTCCTCCTCCTCCTGCACCTCCACCATGGCCCACACCAGCACCATCACCACCAGCAGCATCAGCACAAGCTTTCGGGTTTCGCCTAGATACAAAATCCACATTGATCCGGTTTGACCCGTAAGAAAAACATCTAACATCCTTCCCCGACTTAAACCCAAGATTTGGTAACTGGAGACATGGTAGTATATGTCTAGCAGGATTTAAACAACTGTGTTTCTCGGTAAAAGACGAGTAATTAAGCTGACCAATACAACCCATATTTTGTTACGCACAAAATAAACCTGAAAAAAAAATGAAAAAAGAAAAACATAGATCACATCAAAAACCAAATAAGAGCAGATCTAAGAAACATAGTAAAACATTTTTTAATGAAAACCAAAGTCATATATATAAATATAATTATAAATAAGCAGCTTATGAATAACGCATATATTATTATTCATGCACAAGTTGTATGTAACAAATATGAATATATATAGATCAAGGTAAAAAAAATAAAAATAATAAAAAATAAAAATAATAAAAGGATGATGACTGACCGGAAAAATAGATCGGCGGCTGTGTAGTCAATGTTGAGAGAAAAACAAAGGGAAATGTGTTTTATAAAAAAATAATGAAAAAGGAGTTGGTGAGAAGGATCTTGTTGTTGTTGGGGTGATGAAAGTTTCAATAAATGTATTTATTATGTCTGACACGTAACTATAACTATGTTATGCGATGGTCCCTTTTATATATATACTCCCTCGTCATCCGTATATATATATATATATATATATATATATATATATATATATATGATCCGGTTCCATTGAGAAGGTTTTTATTTTGAGAAGATTGAGAAATCTTCGTTTGAACAAACTGATTCATGTTTTTGATTTGATTCACAAGTAAAACATCATTTTATGGTGAATCGAATCTATAAATTACAAATTTGATTCACAAATCATTGTTAAAATCGAGTTATGATGATGATTCATTAAATTTGTACAGATGATTCAGTATTCTACATATATCGCAAAATCGAGAGATTTTTAACATTGATTCAAATTTTTTTTACACATTTTGAATTTTAATCACATTAAAATGAGTTTGACGCTTGAAAAACATGAATCAAAGTTAAAAATCTATCGTTTTTGAAAACCTTCTCAATCTTCTCAAAATAAAAACCTTCTCAATCGATCCAGATTATATATATATATATATATATATATATATATATATATACTCCCTCGTCATCCGGAAAAAAAACACATTTTTTTAAAAAAATGACACTATCACAATTTTCTCTTTCTTACTTTTTTCTCAAATGACAAGTTTACTCTTCACCAATTAATTAACACTTCTTTAAAGTTTGCAATATTAATTTCAACCAAGAGTAATATAGTAAACTTTACCAAATTTCACTATCTATTCATTTTCTATTTTGAGTATGTGACAATAATTTTGGGACGTCTGAAAAAGAAATAAGTGACAATAAAATTGGGACGGAGGGAGTATATATATATGGCTTAGGGTTTGTTTCTTTTTCATTTTAGTGCTAAATCAAGTGGGATCAATCAATATTTTAATGCTTTTTTCGTGTTAAATGCTAGCACTTTTTTTGTGTCAAAATTATTGTCTTCTATTGGTTTTTTGGTCTTTACTTTTAAACTTTACCTTAAGTATTTTTGTTTATATTACATAATAATAGATGTAAAATATATGAATGGATTGAGTTTTAAATGTATTTTTATTGGTATAATTTTTATTAAGTATTGTATAACACAAACAAAAATATTTATAGTCAAAGTTGAGAAAGAAATACCGAAAAAGTCAATAGGTGAAAATAATTTTGAGAAAGAAGGAGTAGTCTATAACACAAAGTCAAAGAAAACCATATAGTCCCCATTCAGATGCATTAAAAGAGAGGCACCAACAATCCACTTATTCCACACAAAAAAAGAAACAAGGCCTAGTTAGGTATGGGTCGTTTGGGTCGCGAGTTTAGATCAGTTTGGTTTATACGGGTTTGGGTCGAGATGTGTTTCGAGTCTTGATGGTTTGGGTTCGGGTCTAGTCGGGTTTGGCCTAGTTGACAAGAATTTTTTTTCTTCTTTTTTTATTTAGTAAAAGATGAAAAAAATGCAGAAAAAACAAGTAATTTTTTTTACCCATTAGACTTATTGGGTAATTATTATATAATTGTAATTTCTCTCAAATACCCAACTAGATTCATCTATAATATCATAAAGACCTAATTAGACCCGTTCGCAATTAGATATTTACGCAACTAGACACATGTTTAATCAATAAGTTTGAATAAATGAAAAAATAATGAAAAAGGAGTTGGTGAGAAAGATCATGTTGTTGTTGGGGTGATGAAAGTTTGAATAAATGTATGATTTAAGATAATTTGAGGACAAAACTTTGTTTACATATCAAGGGATCAATCTCAATCATTCATCTAGTTTGATCTAATGGGGATTAATCTAAGATTTAATATGGAAACCTAAGTCCATGTCTTTTTTTCCTTTTACTTTGTCTTTTTTTCTTTTTATTTTTTTATTTATTTATTTTTTTTTTTATTTTTTTGTTTTTAATTCACGTTTTATCTAAATGGTTTTTTTTATTTTATTTTTTTATTTTTATTTTTTTTTGTCTCTTTCATAATTCACGTTTTTTTTTTTTTTTTTTTTTTTCGTTTTTTTTTTCGTTTTTTTTCTTTTTCGTAAGTTTTCATACATATTCGTCCATTTTCTTTTTCGTCAGTTTTTATACATTTTCGTCCGTTTTATACGTTTTCATCTGTTTTCGTCCGTTTTCAGACGTTTTCGTCCGTTTTTATACGTTTTTGTCCGTTTTCGTCCGTTTTCATACGTTTTCATCTCCTTTTGTCCGTTTTCATACGTTTTCGTCCGTTTTCATACGTTTTCGTCCGTTTGTATACATCTTTGTCTGTTTTCAGACGTTGTCGTCCGTTTTCCTACATATTCGTCCATTTTCATACGTTTTCGTCCGTTTTCGTCAGTTTTTATACGTTTTCGTCCGTTTTTATACGTTTTCATCTGTTTTCGTCCGTTTTCTTACGTTTTCGTCCGTTTTCATACGTTTTCGTCCGATTTTATACGTTTTGTCTGCTTTATACGTTTCCGTCCGTTTTCATATGTTTTCTTACGTTTTTGTTCGTTTTCATACGTTTTCATCTGTTTTCATACATTTTTGTCCGTTTTCAGACGTTTTAGTCCGTTTTCCTACATATTAGTCTGTTTTCTTACGTTTTCGTCCATTTTCATATGCTTTCGTCCGTTTTTAAATGTTTTCAGCCATTTTCAGACGTTTTCATACGTTTCTGAATATCACAAGTGATATTCTGTGATACTCAGGATATCACAAGTGATGATACTCAGAATATCACAAGTGATGATACTCAGAATATCACAATTGATGATACTCAGAATATCACAAGTGATATTCTGTATTATCTATCACAAGTGATTTTCATGTTTTTTTAATTCACGTTTCTGAATATTCGTCCATTTTCTTACGTTTTCGTCCATTTTCCTACATATTCATCCGTTTTCTTACGCTTTTTTAATTCACGTTTTCGTCCATTTTCCTACATATTCGTCCGTTTTCTTACGTTTTTGTCCATTTTCATTTGTTTTCGTCTGTTTTTAAATGTTTTCAGCCATTTTCAGACGTTTTCATACGTTCCTGAATATCACTGATACTCGGAATATCACAATTGATGATACTCAGAATATCACAAGTGATACTATGAATATCACAAGTGATTTTCATGTTTTTTTAATTCGCGTTTCTGAATATCACAAGTGATGATACTCAGAATATCACAATTGATAATACTCAGAATATCACAAGTGATGATACTCCGAATATCAAAAGTGATATCCCGAATATCAAAAGTGATATCCTGAATATCACAAGTAATATTCTGTGATACTCAGAATATCACAAGTGATGATACTCAGAATATCACAATTGATGATACTCTAAATATCACAAGTGATGATACTCTGAATATCAAAAGTGATATCCTGAATATCACAAGTGATTTTCAACTAATGTTTTGTAACAATCACTTGTGATATTTAGAATATTACAAGTGATATTCTGAATATCACAAGTGATTTTCACGTTTTTTTAATTCACGTTTTCTTTTTCACTTTCTTACGTTTTTGTCCGCATTCATACGTTTTCGTCCGTTTTCATACGTTTCTGAATATCACTATTGATATTCTTAATATCACAAGTGATATTTTGAATATCAGATAAAATCACTTGTGATATTCCGAGTATCATCAATTGTGATATTCAGAATATCACTTGTGATATTCAGAATATCACTTGTGATATTCCGAGTATCATCACTTGTGATATTCAGAATATCACTTGTGATATTCAGAATATCAAGTATCATCAATTGTGATATTCAGAATATCACTTGTGATATTCAGAATATCTCTTGTGATATTCTGAGTATCATCAATTGTGATATTCCGAGTATCATCACTTGTGATATTCTGAGTATCACAGTATGAAAACGTCTGAAAATGACTGAAAACATTTAAAAACGAACGAAAACAAATGAAAATGGACGAAAGCGTAAGAAAACGGACGAATATGTAGGAAAACAGACGAAAACGTGAATTAAAAAACGTAAGAAAACGGACGAATATGTAGGAAAACGGACGAAAACGTAAGAAAACGGACGAATATTCAGAAACGTGAATTAAAAAAACGTGGAAAATCACTTGTGATATTCAGAATATCAGTAGTGATATTCGTGATATTCTGTGTATCATCAATTGTGATATTCTGAGTATCATCACTTGTGATATTCTGAGTATCATCACTTGTGATATCCTGAGTATCACAGAATATCACTTGTGATATTCAGAAACGTATGAAAACGTCGGAAAATGGCTGAAAACATTTAAAAAACGGACGAAAACATTTGAAAATGGACGAACACGTAAGAAAACGGACGAATATGTAGGAAAATAGACGAAAACGTCTGAAAACGGACAAAAATGTATAAAAACGGACGAAAACGGACAAAAACGTAAGAAAACGGACGAAAACATATGAAAACGGACAAAAACAGATGAAAACGTAAAAAAGCAGACGAAAACGTAAAAAAACAGAAGAAAACGTATGAAAACGGACGAAATCGTCTGAAAACGGATAAAAATGGTCTAAAATGTATGAAAACGGACAAAAACTTCTGAAAACGGACGAAAACTTACAAAAACGTATGAAAACGTATGAAAACGGATAAAAACGTCTGAAAACGTATATAAACATATGAAAACGGACAAAAACGGACGAAAACGTAATAAAGTGAAAAAAACATGAATTAAAAAAAAAAAAAAAAAAAAAAAAAAAAAAACTTGATTAAAGAAAAAACGTGAATTAAAAAAAAAAACAAAAACAAAAAAAAAAAAAACAAAACGTGAATTAAAAACAAAGACAAAAAAAAAAAAAAAAAAAAAAAGTTAAAAAAGAAGTGAATAAATAAAAAAAAAAAAAAAAAAAAAAAAAAAAAAAAAAAAAAAAAAAAAACATGGACTTTGGTTTCCATATTAAATCTTAGGTTAATCCCCACCATTAGTTCAAATTAAATGGATGGTGGAGATTTGTCCCTCAGTATGCAACAAAAATTTAGTCCTTAAATAAACTTCTCTCTAAATGTATTTATTATATGTATGACATGTAACTATAACTATATTATGCGATGGTCCCTTTGTGGCTTAAAAGTGTGAAAATAGATAGGTCGGATCGTGCTTGGGTTACGGGTTTTGATGAGTTTGGGTTTATACGAATTCGGGTTTAGATGAACTTTCTAGAAACATGAGTTCGAATGGGTTTATGTCTATATGGGTTCAGTTCGGGTCTAAACGAGTTTGGTCCCGTCGACAAGATTTTTTCTTTTATTTTTTTTATTTTTTTATTATTATTTTTTTTATTTTAGTAAAAGATGAAAAAACGGTAAAATAAATTTTTGACCCGTTAGACTCGCCTAGACCCGTCAGGTAATTATTATATAATTTCACTTTCTATCAAATACACAACTAGACTCATTTATAATATTAGAGAGACCAAGCTAGACTCATCATCCACAAGATATTTACCCAACTAGAATAATGTTTAACCGATGGGTATCAAATTGCTGCCTCATATTAAGGCTAATTAAATAAAAAAAGAAATTTAAGGCCCGTTTGTAACACCCCCTAATTTGTTTAGTGGCAGCGGAAAAGAAATTAGGGTGTTACGGTGAGGATCGAGTTAAAATTTCAGAAAAACGGTCCAGAATAGGCGTTTTGAAAGTTATATGTCATTCAAAATAATAGTTTTGGTATAAAGGTGAAACATCTTATTTGAAAATCATAAAAGTGTGGTAATTTGAAAAGAATGACATATTTGATTTTTACACCATTTTATTTATCAGAGTATAAGATGTCCGCTCCGTGTCTTGTCATGCTCCGTTAATTACCTGAGATAAACATGCTTAAAACGTCAACACAATGGTTGGTGAGTTCGCGGAGTTTAATAGAAAATAACTTTCTTTCAGTGAATTTAAGAGATGTACAGTGATAGTTGAAATAAATACTAGTACTTCCTAAAGTAAATAGTAAGTTGCGTTGGGTAAAAATCCGCAGGTAAATCATGTATGAACTCAAGTGATCATAAGTTTCAAGTTTTAAATGAAAATGAGCTACGTTGATATACGCTCGAAATGAAGTGTTGAGTCGACTTTTAAAAGTAACGATATACCAAGCAATTTGGGCTGTCTTTATTAGAAGTCACAACTAAGTCACATATGATAACAATTAAATTTCAAATACATAATCCATCATTCTAACACATAGTGAAAACATTAATCTAGTGTCTGAAATTTATCAGTGTGGAGTGGTGTTTAACTAAATACAGTTGTATCCTAATATATATGAAACATTCATATATTCATAAAGTTATATTGCCCTAAGCCTCAAGACACGCAAAACGTTAACAGTGTACCGTAAAACGGAGGTGTTCATCAAATTAATGACGAAAGTTTTGCCCTCATGTAATAGGTGATTTGCCAATTCCTATTTTTCTCAAATATAGTGTATCACGACTAAATACGACTAACCATATAGGCATTCCGTCCAAGTATTTAGTGGGATAGGTCGTCAGCCTCTAACAGGTTTCGAAGCTGTTCACTATATTCGCGCTCACCGCAGTGATTAATGGCTCATGATCGAGGGACTTTATGGCAATAAAGTAAACTTAGGCAATATAGGTTTCAGGGGTTCATAAAATATACGTATTCTGGTCTTGGCAATTATTTCCAGTGAAATGTAGAAATATCATAGTAAAGTTAACAATACATTCATTTGTTATATGAATGCATACAATGAGTCTCAATATCGTGTTACAACGAGTAGTTGAAATATTATCTTTCAAACACAGTGTTTCAGCTAAGCAAGCAATTTGCAAGTATAACGAGCATATATCCCTTCCAAAGGGTGATTCAAAAACATGTAAAGCATAGTTGATGATTTTTAAGTAAATCATGAGAGTTTCAAAGTATAAAAGTAAACTTAAAACAGTTAAAGCATGTATCTCCCCCAAAAGAGTTATTAAAAACAAGTATTAAAAGTAGGGGCCACGACTCACCTCGTGTGTATCTGTCAAGATGGAATTATAAGATCAAGTAAGGCTATGGATACGATCACGGAAACGTCTTCGATACGAGACCTGAATATGAGGGAAGTCTAAGATTCTGACTTACTATTAACAATGGGTGTGAAAGTGAGAAATCGTATAACGATTTGATCGGTGATGCGAGTGTGATATGCTTAAAATGCCTCAAGTTAAGAGAATAATATATATATGTTATTATCTTGATTCTTATGTCAGTCGACCCAAAAATACTACTTTCTCAAAATATGATGAAATGATATGCAGGTGAAGTCGTTAAATCTCTAGTTATAATAAATAACGAGAACGTAAATAATATGTAACTAAAAATATGAAAATGCATATGAAATTATGGGTGAAAAATGGAAAATAAAGTAAGAATGTCAAGTGAAATTAATTTGTCCTTGTCATTTCCAGATTTTATACTTTTTACCCTAACTGCGCTTGCGTCACACTGTTAGTCCTTCGTTAAGTCCATAGTCCATAATAGTCCAAAACTTGTCCAATAGTACAAATAAGGCTTGGAGTTACATCATTGGTCAATTTAAGTCCTTTATAAACTGTTTTCACAGTTTGGCAGTTTTAGTCCTTCTAGTCAGTGCGTTACATTTTTAGTCCAAAAGTGTCAAAAAGGTGAGGAAAATTGTGGCGAGCTTTTCTAAGTCATATTTAAGTTTAACCAAGCTTATTTTGATAGCTTATATGTCCAGTAGCTTATTTATCCAAAATTGGGCCCTTAACGAGCCATATTTCTAAGCCCATTTACGTTTTTAATCCGCACGTTTTGAGTGAGTTGAATATATCAAAAAGTCCATTTTTACTCTCTTATTTCTATACTGAAAAGTTCCAATAATCTAGCTCATTCCTGTTGGCTCAAAATGATTTAATAAACTAAGCAGCCCAAGGTCGCATATTGGTAACAGTTTTCAAAGCAGTTTTATACGTATTACTTGAGTCATTTTTGAGGGTCGATTCGTGGGTTTTATTATATATTGTATAAATGAAAAACTTAATTTGCTAGGTGGTTAGACAGGTCGTGCAAAGAAAGAATGTGATTGTTTTGTTGGGTTGTGAGATATAAAAACGTTTTTAAGGCCACTAGGGGCGTTTTTCTGTGAAAAGGCACTTAGATTATTCTAAGTGTTTTTCCCATATTTTCTTATACGTGTAGTATTAAAGTTCTTGTATGTTCGTATAATGCATGAAGTGAGTTCCTAACGTGAGTGTCGAGTGTGAGTGACGATTCTAAGTTTTTCATGATAAGGGCTCGTCATCTCTTGATGGGTCACATAAAATAACGCATGTAAGTATATAAGTACGTTCGAGTGCAACTTTTGAATGATGCATGGACATTAAACTACGTGAGGAATAAGAGTATGAGGAAGAGTAGGTACTTACTACACCTCTTAAGGTGGGTAGTGGTCACGTAGGGAGGAGCTAGACACAAGGATGATCCACAACTTCTTCAAGTTAACATATACGTTGCTATATATTGACTCATTTCCTTCGAACTATTTTACAAACGAAAAAGATGAGGGTTTCTGATTATTTAGGGAGTTCTAACTGATAATAGGGAATGAGAAACATGTAGAGGAGGCGAGGGTGAGAGGTGGTAGAAAGGTAATGGTGTTCGAATGAGATACACGAACAAGGCAGTTTACTTGCAAGGGACCAAAATACGTTTTTACGTATGGTTTTCTTTGACCCGTTTGCTTTTCCAAAGAGATACATAAGTCCTTGAATCTTTAAGGTATTTCAGAGATGAAAGTAAGTGAGAGGTGAGTAGTGTGAAGTGGGATAGAAGGGGTATAATATAGAGGAAAGAATGTACACGTTTCTTGACTTTTCAACTTTCAACTCAATTATTTGTGGTTACTGTGGAGTAACAGGGTTTGTAGGACATTCTCCACATGCTACTGACCTCAAAATATCTTAGGGAAGATATCATAAGGTAGGTAGAGTTTATCTTTTGTTTTTGGAATGCATATGTGTCGGTTTGTATTTTGAGTTGGTGCCAAAGTGAGTTTTGCGAGTGACACCCAACTCTTGCTGTCCTAATTATCTTTTTAACATCACCTAATACTAACATGGTCATCAGAAAGCCATAGAAAAATGTGTGGGTTAAAATGGTTGTGTTTTGTGGTTTTTATATATATTAAATTTAGTGAAATGGGACAAACAAATGGGTCTTCAAAGTCATAGTACTACTCGACATATAGGGCTGTGGTTTGGCACATATGGAGTCTAGTGGGTGGTGAACGAAATGGTGCAAAAACATTCGAGAGTTGTGTTTATAAATCGGGAGAACTTGAGCTGTTTTGGAGGGGTGTTGAAGTCGAATTGCATGAAATCATAAGAATAGAAGCTGGGGTTGGAGAGTTGGGCCTGGTGTCGTGTACTGATAATGGGTTGGACGAGTTTTAGAATCAGATTGGGGTGTATTAGTGAAATGGTGATGGTGGGCTGAATTGTTGGGCTGTACAAATTAGGTCCGGTTGGTTTGTAACTTGGTTAATTTTGGTTTGTAAAGAGTTAAAAATTGTGATTAGTGAAAAAATGTAATTAAGTTATTAGTTTTAATTATAGTTTGTAATTTGTGTAAATAGTGATGTTGTGAACTACTAATTCTTGTGTAATAGTTATGTTCCATAAAGCACGTCGGGAACTAGTGTTGTTATTTGATAATTGTTGTGGTGTCGTGACGTGGTGGGAATAATATAATAAGTAAATAAAAATTTAAATTTTCCCGTAAAAATGGGTTTTATTAAATAGTAACTTGAGGTTATCATTAATCAATGAAGATTATTACGATGGATTTTTACAGCATCTTACAGTATCCACCCCTAAATTTTGAACTTCGTCCTGAAGTTCAGTCTGTGATAACTGTTGACAAAATGTTATGTTCAGGGGTGAGGGGTTATGGAAAATGTTGTCGAGAGGTTTCTATCCGAAAATCGAGAAAACGAGATCTAGTTAGATTTATTCATGTTAGATGAAACAGATTCGAATATTGGGTCAATTAATAAACCTAAGGACTGTGAATAATGAAAATAACGGTCAGGAACTGTGGGAATTTAACGGCTAATGATCAGTAAATACCAACGGTCGTGAATAGTGCCCTCAACGGCTAGTTTTGGTTCCAACGGCTAGATTTAGCCTATAAATATTTCATTTTAATTTTCTTTCTTCCACAAATTATTTTTCTCTCATTCCACATCTCAAAAATGCCGCACTTCATTACTATGCTAGCGATTGTGTACGTCATTCTTGTGGTTATCTACTTGAGGTACGCTCCGGAAGAAGACTTCCAATATTTGGTCGTGATTTTAGCGTTTGTTATCCCGCTGGTGATTGTAGCCCTTATCGTGGATATGGCGTGGGAAAAATAGATAGTGTGGAGACTTATTTTAGACCGACTTACATCTACTAAAATAAGTTACGTGATCGTTTATGGACTCTAGGTTGTTACACCTTTGATCTAGGATTAACTATGAAAAGCATGATGATAATATTGACGGAATATTCTATGAAAGAAACAATACTATCACAACAAGGTTTTGCCAAACTTTCTCTTTGTTATTAAACTCAGCCCCAATACTACTTGATCATTAGTAATACGGTTACACTCTAACAGGGATCAATGATCCTTGAGGCTTAACAAAAATAAACAACATCAGACCCCTCGTCTGATGTTCCCACACACACTCTTTTGATGTTTTACATTTTGACACCCTTTGGTGTTTAAATTCTAAGCATACTAAACACTTGTAAAACATTATGGTGTTCACATAGTGACACAGTGACACACACTTTTATCTAAGGGTGTGATCTCCTTTTTATAGTATAAAGGAGATCATTACAAAGTTTGATAAGTCTTAGTCTACTACTTGCTTTATGTGTCAGTCAATAAGATACAACATGTATCTTGTTTTACAACTTTGTTGACTGAGAACATATCTAGATATTATCTACTTGATATACTTGACTCAAATACAAAATATCTTTTTCATCCTTATCCATCCAGCAGCAGTAATGACTCACTGATCAGCAGCAGCTCATTTGCACTATCGGCAGGAACAGACCAGCAGGAACAGATACACTATCGGCAGGAACAGTTCTGTTTTCAGAATATGTTTTGTACCAGCAGCAGTATCTACTCAGCGTATTTTGCTTATCATTTCAGTATTTCTTCATGTTTCATTCTTCTTGTTTTGTACCATCAAATCTATGAAAATATAATTCCCAACAGATAGTAGGAAGGTTGGAATAAATAGTTGTAACTTTAGCATTATCGTTGCTAGTTATGTACTAATTTCCGTGTATTCTAATAAGATTTCTTGCTAATTGCGCTTTTCATAAGTCTTTGTGAATTCTTAGGTTTCTAATGCTTGTACTTTTGTCAGTTTCTTATCATAAGAATGGTGGGTAATATGTGTAGGTATTTATTTGTGGTTGGTCAAAAGTGACGTTTATGAGCAATTTATTTTGTCTCAAGATTTTGCTTTTGAATGGAAATTGTTATTAAGAATTCTGAAAGATAACTGTTTCATTCATGACATGATTCTTCCTAAATAATGTAATGCTTGGCTCAGTCACCGTGATATTTATGCTTCTTCAAAGTGTTTTATATGGTTCAATTATAATGGTTCCGTCACAAAGTCGGACACCCTCTGATTATTTTCAAAAGAATTATAAAGTTTTTGTTCATATTCCGAGGATAAGTCAGGAATTTCTAAAGTGATACTAGGATATCTTTGGTATAGACTTAAGTTTTAGGTGAGGATTTCTTACAAGGTGGTGATAATCTATTGTTTGGTCAGAAATAATGTTGTCCAAATTTCTAAGATGATAACAGTGTATTGTTACGTAACGACTATGAATAGGGAGAATAGAATAGAAATTGAAATAGACGTGGATTATGATTATTTCGAAAATATTACAAGGTAGAGTCTTCTTACGGTAGAAAGGTAGTTGATACACTTAGGTTACATCCATCGTACTTAAGGTAAAGTATATAAGGAAATACAACTTAGAAAATTTTAAACTAGGGTTTACTTATCCACAATAGGAATTTATCTTTTGCTTAAACATGGGTGTTATCCTTTGACGTTGTTAAGATTCTAAAGAGTTTCCATTTTCTTCCACTGGTCTTTTTGTCCTAAGTGGTATTCTGAGTTGAGCATTGATTCTTGTAGTGTCCCTTTTAACTTCTTGGTCTAGAATTTCTTGGGTAAGGGTGATGGTAGGTTTAGTCATTTCTTCTGGACCTTTAAGGTAAGTTGGTCTACAATCCGTGAAACTTTCATGGGTATACTTATAAGACTTAGCCGTCTTCTTTTCTTCTCTTGCTATTTTGTTGCTACTCGGACAAGCTACTGTAGTTACTTCGAGTACCACAGCAACGATATTGGTTACTAACTTTTGGATAGCTTCAGGAGTCAAGGTTGTGGTTGGTGCTAGTTGAGTATTTGTAATGCTCACGCTGGCCATATTCTATCAATATCTCAAGAAACACGGATTTAAATCCACCTAATGGCCATGTCAGAATAATTCGAGTAACAAGGTATTTGTATACTAGTCTTAATAATGTGGTCACAATGCGAAATCATAACCAATTGAGCATCATAAATCATGATGTGTCTGGGTAATATCGTAGATAAATGCTCAATTCTTGGTATGGGATTGCTAAGGAACAAACTGTTTCATCTACAAAAGGCCGAAGTTCAGCAACTTTCTCTTCATTCATCAAGTTTTCTTCCGACGATTTTGTCTTAGAGAATTCTATGGTTGTAGCCTAGTTATGGCAGGTGTGAGGAATCATAACAATCGTAGGTAATATTGTAGTAGGTCTGGGTATAATCACTGTAAATATCATAATATTAATAACTTGATCGATTGTTTTACAAAGCAAACAAAGGTCTCTTATTAATGTTCCATGCAGCAGGTTAATAAACCTCTGTCTTTCTCATTGTAAGGACTGTCATGTGGGAGTGTTTCTCAATATCTCTAACTGAAACTTCGTCAGTCCGTCCTGGAAGTCCATCTTGTCGGATAAAAGATTAGGTAGGGTGTCGTTGGTCGTGAGTGGTGTTTTGTAAATGATGTTCTGGAGTGTATCAATCTGTTCTTTATGACGCTCCGGTTGCGTCATGCTGGTGGGAGGAGTAGGTGTGTGGGTAACTGTTGTCCTGAAGCTTTCTCCAGTCTCGAGGACTCGGGCTGAAAGAGTGAGAGCAGGTGGGAAATAATAATTATGAGGGAGACCTGAGAGGGTAAATTCTCTCTAGGAGTCGACTCCCGTTGGTGGGGCGTAAACGGGTAAGTCTGGGTGAGTAGTCTTAACAAGTAGTCGGGTCTAACCGACGGTGGAGGGGATGATGATAGTAGTGGTGGTAAGGTATGGTGACGTTATCCTGATCATATCTAGGGGTGAAGTAGGGGAGCAAGGTGGTATAATTGGTACTAAGCATAGGTGTATTTTCTTAATAAGTCCATTGAGGTGGCTCTGAAATGGCGTCATAAAAGGTTCGGGTAAATAAGGTGCTAAAATCTTGACTTTTCTGCGCTACCGGGCTATCGGGGCAGGTGAGAGTGGTAATGTAGGTAAAGGAGAATTTGGCTCAACATCTTTCCAAATCGTTTCTTGGTGTGAATTCTGTCCAACCTCGAACGTTGTCGGAAAACCAATCAACTCTTCATTTGAATAAGGTTTAGTAGTTCTCCTAAGTTTCTGGCGTAGGGGTGAGTAAGTAGGTGATGATGAGAGTGGTATGTGAGTAAGTTCCGTATTAGTCTGGGGTTGAGATATTAATACATAGGGATTTTCAGCATCCGGAGTGATATGATAAATAGGTGATGTACAAATAGTACGGAGGGTAGTTTGGTAATATCAACTGGTTTTGGAAGACATGGTACTGTAGTAACCGAAAGTAGTAATTATAAGTTATTTGTACGTTAAGAGCGTAACGGTAAGTGTGAAATAATACAGTGTGTAACGCGTGAAGAGTAATTATCAAGCATGTAAAGATTAGTGCAAAATAATCTTAATAGGTAATGTATTGAGCACGGCAGTCTGCAGACACAGAGGGCGTAAAATGGTATGGTGTAAAATCATTTATTTTGAAAGTGTAGTTATAGTTTAATGTTTTAAAACATTTGATTCTCTATAACCATAGGCTCTGATACCAATCTGTAACACCCCCTAATTTGTTTAGTGGCAGCGGAAAAGAAATTAGGGTGTTACGGTGAGGATCGAGTTAAAATTTCAGAAAAACGGCCCAATAGGCGTTTTGAAAGTTATATGTCATTCAAAATAATAGTCTTGGTATAAAGGTGAAACATCTGATTTGAAAATCATAAAAGTGTGGTAATTTGGAAAGAATGACATATTTGATTTTTACACCATTTTATTTATCAGAGTATAAGATGCCCGCTCCGTGTCTTGTCCTGCTCCGTTAATTACCTGAGATAAACATGCTTAAAACGTCAACACAATGGTTGGTGAGTTCGCGGAGTTTAATAGAAAATAACTTTCTTTCAATGAATTTAAGAGATGTACAGTGATAGTTGAAATAAATACTAGTACTTCCTGAAGTAAATAGTAAGTTGCGTTGGGTAAAAATCCGCAGGTAAATCATGTATGAACTCAAGTGATCATAAGTTTCAAGTTTTAAATAAAAATGAGCTACGTTGATATACGCTCGAAATGAAGTGTTGAGTCGACTTTTAAAAGTAACGATATACCAAGCAATTTGGGCTGTCTTTATTAGAAGTCACAACTAAGTCACATATGATAACAATTAAATTTCAAATACATAATCCATCATTCTAACACATAGTGAAAACATTAATCTAGTGTCTGAAATTTATCAGTGTGGAGTGGTGTTTAACTAAATACAGCTGTATCCTAATATATATGAAACATTCATATATTCATAAAGTTATATTGCCCTAAGCCTCATGACACGCAAAACGTTAACAGTGTACCGTAAAACGGAGGTGTTCATCAAATTAATGATGAAAGTTTTGCCCTCATGTAATAGGTGATTTTTCAATTCCTATTTTTCTCAAATATAGTGTATCACGACTAAATACGACTAACCATATAGGCATTCCGTCCAAGTATTTAGTGGAATAGGTCGTCAGCCTCTAACAGGTTTCGAAGTTGTTCACTATATTCGCGCTCACCGCAGTGATTAATGGCTCATGATCGAGGGACTTTATGGCAATAAAGTAAACTTAGGCAATATAGGTTTCAGGGGTTCATAAAATATACGTATTCTAGTCTTGGCAATTATTTTCAGTGAAATGTAGAAATATCATAGTAAAGTTAACAGTACATTCATTTGTTATATGAATGCATACAATGAGTCTCAATATCGTGTTACAATGAGTAGTTGAAATATTATCTTTCAAACACAGTGTTTCAGCTAAGCAAGCAATTTGCAAGTATAACGAGCATATATCCCTTCCAAAGGGTGATTCAAAAACATGTAAAGCATAGTTGATGATTTTAAGTAAATCATGAGAGTTTCAAAGTATAAAAGTAAACTTAAAACAGTTAAAGCATGTATCTCCCCCAAAAGAGTTATTAAAAACAAGTATTAAAAGTAGGGGCCACGACTCACCTCGTGTGTATCTGTCAAGATGGAATTATAAGATCAAGTAAGGCTATGGATACGATCACGGAAACGTCTTCGATACGAGACCTGAATATGAGGGAAGTCTAAGATTCTGACTTACTATTAACAATGGGTGTGAAAGTGAGAAATCGTATAACGATTTGATCGGTGATGCGAGTATGATATGCTTAAAATGCCTCAAGTTAAGAGAATAATATATATATATATGCTATTATCTTGATTCTTATGTCAGTCGACCCAAAAATACTACTTTCTCACAATATGATGAAATGATATGCAGGTGAAGTCGTTAAATCTCTAGTTATAATAAATAACGAGAACGTAAATAATATGTAACTAAAAATATGAAAATGCATATGAAATGATGGGTGAAAAATGGAAAATAAAGTAAGAATGTCAAGTGAAATTAATTTGTCCTTGTCCTTTCCAGATTTTATACTTTTTACCCTAACTGCGCTTGCGTCACACCGTTAGTCCTTCGTTAAGTCCATAGTCCATAATAGTCCAAAACTTGTCCAATAGTACAAATAAGGCTTGGAGTTACATCATTGGTCAATTTAAGTCCTTTATAAACTGTTTTCATAGCTTTAGTCCACAAGTTTCACAGTTTGGCAGTTTTAGTCCTTCTAGTCAGTGCGTTACATTTTTAGTCCAAAAGTGTCAAAAAGGTGAGGAAAATTGTGGCGAGCTTTTCTAAGTCATATTTAAGTTTAACCAAGCTTATTTTGATAGCTTACATGTCCAGTAGCTTATTTATCCAAAATTGGGCCCTTAACGAGCCATATTTCTAAGCCTATTTACGTTTTTAATCCGCACGTTTTGAGTGAGTTGAATATATCAAAAAGTCCATTTTTACTCTCTTATTTCTATACTGAAAAGTTCCAATAAGCTAGCTCATTCCTGTTGGCTCAAAATGATTTAATAAACTAAACAGCCCAAGGTCGCATATTGGTAACAGTTTTCAAAGCAGTTTTATACGTATTACTTGAGTCATTTTTGAGGGTCGATTCGTGGGTTTTATTATATATTGTATAAATGAAAAACTTAATTTGCTAGGTGGTTAGACAGGTCGTGCAAAGAAAGAATGTGATTGTTTTGTTGGGTTGTGAGATATAAAAACGTTTTTAAGGCCACTAGGGGCGTTTTTCTGTAAAAAGGCACTTAGATTATTCTAAGTGTTTTTCCCATATTTTCTTATACGTGTAGTATTAAAGTTCTTGTATGTTCGTATAATGCATGAAGTGAGTTCCTAACGCGAGTGTCGAGTGTGAGTGACGATTCTAAGTTTTTCATGATAAGGGCTCGTCATCTCTTGATGGGTCACATAAAATAACGCATGTAAGTATATAAGTACGTTCGAGTGCAACTTTTGAATGATGCATGGACATTAAACTACGTGAGGAATGAGAGTATGAGGAAGAGTAGGTACTTACTACACCTCTTAAGGTGGGTAGTGGTCACGTAGGGAGGAGCTAGACACAAGGATGATCCACAACTTCTTCAAGTTAACATATACGTTGCTATATATTGACTCATTTCCTTCGAACTATTTTACAAACGAGAAAGGTGAGGGTTTCTGATTATTTAGGGAGTTCTAACTGATAATAGGGAATGAGAAACATGTAGAGGAGGCGAGGGTGAGAGGTGGTAGAAAGGTAATGGTGTTCGAATGAGATACACGAACAAGGCAGTTTACTTGCAAGGGACCAAAATACGTTTTTACGTATGGTTTTCTTTGACCCGTTTGCTTTTCCAAAGAGATACAGAAGTCCTTGAATCTTTAAGGTATTTCAGAGATGAAAGTAAGTGAGAGGTGAGTAATGTGAAGTGGGATAGAAGGGGTATAATATAGAGGAAAGAATGTACACGTTTCTTGACTTTTCAACTTTCAACTCAATTATTTGTGGTTACTGTGGAGTAACAGGGTTTGTAGGACATTCTCCACATGCTACTGACCTCAAAATATCTTAGGGAAGATATCATAAGGTAGGTAGAGTTTATCTTTTGTTTTTGGAATGCATATGTGTCGGTTTGTATTTTGAGTTGGTGCCAAAGTGAGTTTTGCGAGTGACACCCAACTCTTGCTGTCCTAATTATCTTTTTAACGTCACCTAATACTAACATGGTCATCAGAAAGCCATAGAAAAATGCGTGGGTTAAAATGGTTGTGTTTTGTGGTTTTTGTATATATTAAATTAAGTGAAATGGGACAAACAAATGGGTATTCAAAGCAGTGTTGCAAAAAAAGGTCTACAAGGCCGATTAATCGCCGATTAGGTGCTACAAGGCCACCGACCTTGCCGATTTATGTAACTGGGTCAAACAAATAGGTCAACCGTGGTCAACGGCGATCAACGGCGGTCAATGGTGGTCAAACTTTCCGGAAACCTATAAATCTTGCCGGAAGTACCCAAAACTCACTGTAAACTTATTTTGATCACTTATAGTAACTGTTTAAGTCTATTACAAGTTGTTTTTTAGAAAATACCTTGCCGAAAATACCTAAAACTCACCGGAAATACACAAAACTTGCCGGAAATAACTAAAATTTGTCAGTAATGCCAATCCGATTAATCACCGATTAATCCCGCCTAGACCGATTACAAGCTACAAAGTGGTCGACCGCCCGACTACCGATTCGCGATTTTTGCAACCTTGCTTCAAAGTCATAGTACTACTCGACATATAGGGCTGTGGTTTGGCACATATGGAGTCTAGTGGGTGGTGAACGAAATGGTGCAAAAACATTCGAGAGTTGTGTTTATAAATCGGGAGAACTTGAGCTGTTTTGGAGGGGTGTTGAAGTCGAATTGCATGAAATCATAAGAATAGAAGCTGGGGTTGGAGAGTTGGGCCTGGTGTCGTGTACTGATAATGGGCTGGACGAGTTTTAGAATCAGATTGGGGTGTATTAGTGAAATGGTGATGGTGGGCTGAATTGTTGGGCTGTACAAATTAGGTCCGGTTGGTTTGTAACTTGGTTAATTTTGGTTTGTAAAGAGTTAAAAATTGTGATTAGTGAAAAAATGTAATTAAGTTATTAGTTTTAATTATAGTTTGTAATTTGTGTAAATAGTGATGTTGTGAACTACTAATTCTTGTGTAATAGTTATGTTCCATAAAGCACGTCGGGAACTAGTGTTGTTATTTGGTAATTGTTGTGGTGTCGTGACGTGGTGGGAATAATATAATAAGTAAATAAAAATTTAAATTTTCCCGTAAAAATCGGTTTGATTAAATAGTAACTTGAGGTTATCATTAATCAATGAAGATTATTACGATGGATTTTTACAGCATCTTACAAAAGAAATTTAAGGCCCGTTTGCTATGTGGGTTTTGGATTAGGATTTGGCTTTGCTTTTAAGTTTCTTAGTTTGGTTGAATGTTTTGGCATTCAAATAGTGCAACGGGCCCATAAAAATCCAAATGTTATAAGTGTGGTGGTTTTCTCTCACATATACATTTTTATAATGAGCTAATTCTCAAAATAGGACAAAATTTTAACTTTTTTTAAAAAAAGGTACAAAAATAATACCAATTTCCTAAATGGTCATGTGCGAATGTGCGACTCCACTAATTTGTTGACACATGTCCTGACAAAAATTACAACACCAATCATTTGTTGGCCCAAACAGATGTGCGAACGACGGTGTGCGAATTTCGGCTAATGTGCGAATTAAGCCCACAAATATATACATATCCAGATCCACAGATCCAACACACTACCATCATCCACCACACCATCCAAACACCACCATCATCCACCACACCATCGACACCACCACCAAACACCACACCATCGACACCACCATCCAAACACCACCACCACCATCGTAGGATCTCTTGTGCTACTTTAATCAATGGGGCAAGTTATTTGGACCCTCCCATAGGGAGGGTTTTCAATCATTGCACGCATCGTCGGTTTATACGGTGCGCATCGTGGGTTGTACGGTTTGACCAAACCCCACCTAATGTGACAATATAGGAAGGGTTTGTATAACACAACCCCAATATACCATGTTTAATTATAATAATTATATCCAACAAGTTAGCTATCATATTAGTCACAAATAGTTATTCTTTTGAAGCTTTGCGGATCTTCAAAAACCACAACCCGAGCTTGATGGTAAGGCATGTGCAGCTGTTGGGCAAAATGGTCTTATGGCTCTTTATGATACACTGTTTAGCCAGGTGAATCCATAATCCCAAGTACTTCAAAACTCATAGCTTTTTTTTCTTTTCTTTTCTGATTTCACCTATTTCCATACTCACCAATGCTTACTACTTTATTTGCAGCTGGATGTTACGTCAGCTCAGCTTCTTGTGACTGATAATGACTTTAGGAGTCCAGAATTTAGGAAACAACTTACTAAAACCGTGGATTCATTGGTGGATGGTGGTGGTGTCTGGATGGTGGTGTTGATGGTGGTGGTATTTGGATGGTGTGGTGGATGGTGGTGGTGTTTGGATGGTGTGGTGGATGATGGTGGTGTTTGGATATGTGGATCTGGATATGTATATGTTTGTGGGCTTAGTTCACACATTAGCCGGAATTCGCACACCGTCGTTCGCACATCTGTTTGGGCCAACAAATGATTGGTGTTGTACTTTTTGTCTGGACACGTGTCAACAAATTAGTGGAGTAGCACATTCGCACATGACCATTTAGGGAATGGGGATTATTTTTGTACCTTTTTTTAAAAAAAAAATTAAAATTTTGTACTCTTTTAAGAATTAGCTCTTTTATAATATATCTCTCTTTTTCTGTCTCTCACACACACACATATTTTTATATTTTTATAATATATATATATTTCTTTTTTATTGTATTTTCTCTTTCTTACATTAAATCTAAAACCAAATTCAAATCCAAATGCAAATTCAAATCCTAAACCCATCTACAAACTAAACGGGGCCCTTAGGGTGCGTTTGGTTGGGAGGTGTGGGGGTTGGATTTGAGGATGATGATAATAAATGTTGTTTGGTTGAAAAAGTGTATTCCTGAAAACTGACAAGGGTTTATACTCGCATCACTTTAATATTTAAATTAAAATATACTAATTAAATGTAATTTAGTTATAATATTAATTAAAGAGTTGAGATCAAATGTGAAAAAAAGGAATTAAAATAAGAGGGGTGAGAAGAAACCACAACCACACATTTCAAATGCACCTACAAAAGTAGATGTATCTCCCTTTAAAAATTTTCCTCTTATTTAAAATGTGTGGCTAGAATTTCTTCTCATTCTTCTTATTTTAATATTTCTTCTCACCGGATCCCTTCTCATTAATTGAAATATAATTTCTCTCTCTTACATCATAAATCAAACGAGAATGGCGTCGGGCCGCCGCATTGCGGGCTGGCCTATTTTTTTACCCATTTTTTTCCTCTTTTTTTTTTTTTTTTTTTTCTTTGGCCGGGCTGATTTTGTAGAAATAAAGTAGAATATTTAGGCGTCGTCGTATGAAAATTTTTCTTTGATCGATTGGTTGCATTTTAAATGGTAATGGCATGTCGTTTTATTGGTTTACGTAGTTTTGTTTTAGTGTGTCGTTTTTTTTTTACCAAATACGGAATATTTGGTTTTTGATGTCTTCGTGTTGCTTATAACTACGAACTTAAAAGCTAAAAAAACCAATCCCAAACACCCCTTTAATCTATTACATGCTCCTCCTTAGTTTGCATACTTGCAATGAGACTTTCCACGACGACTCCTTTGTTCACACCCTGCATGCAGCAAATGATTTAAGTGCTCCATTTCTTTATAATTCAAATTTGATATATATATATACATTGTTACACAACTTTACTCTACTCTTGCCATAGGTAACTTAAGATTTATTCAGTTAATCCTTATAACAAAATACTATCATATTTCTTTTGAATGAGCACAGGAAAAAAACGTAAAAAAAAACTACATACAAACCTGATGTCCTTGATCCAAAAGCTTCAACGCAATTGACATACCAGCAAGGGCAGCACCTATGATAGCTAGTTTCAACTTGGACCTATATGTCAAGGAAAAAAAAAAACCAAATTACCTATTGTGACCCAACTCCCTTTCGACATGTTAGCCAACCGGCACAACCCACTCATTTCACCTCTTCTAAAGTAAATATTTGCGCAAGTGAAACTAATAAGTATGCGAACTTGCCTTTCAGCTAAAGCTTTATTGCCAACATAATTTGGTACATATTCATCGGCCATAGAATATATAGTACCTGCATAATCCAGATTATAGTGGATTCAGATAAATTATGAATGGATTCAGAATCATTAAATACTTTACGTAGACGTAGCATATACCTGGGAAGGTGTGTTACACATGTGACGAACCATCTGAACGTATCATTAAAGCATATAAACAGCTTAATAGGACTATATAACTTCAGATCATACTACAACTAAAAAAATTGGTATCATTAATTCAAAACCAGTTAAAAACAAACATTAGAACTCACTCTTATGGGGCGATTGGATTAGCTTATTTTTCCGGCGTATTGTCTTATTAAAGAAACTGAAATTGCTCATAAATCCCATCTTTTCTACTTATACCTTTATCAGTACTAATATCTTATTTAAGTCCATAAACTCAGCTTTATAAGCTCATAAGGTTTTCAATTTAATTAAGCCCATAAGCGGGCAAAATAAACTAATCCAGTCAATATAAAGGGACGTCTATTGAAGGTTAGTTTTGGGTTGTTTGTAGTTTCCTACCACACAATCTGACTCTCCCATTCCTTTCACTCGAGAAGGGGAGAGAGTGTCAGGTACTTTCCTATAGCATGTAAGGCTGCTAAGCTATTTATTCATTTTCCAGTTTAGGCTACGATCTTACAGTGAAGGTCAAGCTTGGCTCACAGCTTGCCTTTAAATTCAGAACAGAAGGCAAGGGAGTGTAAAGAACGAAACGATCGACGTTTAAAAAGAAGAGAATAACAAAGTGTAAATGGATCAAATCGCCCATGTAAAGTATTATAAAGTGCTATTCTTTTATCACATTAAGTCTTCATGTTCCATGTTAAAAATGTGTACAAAATCATAGTGTTTGGGTAAAATGGGTAATTTTAGAAAGAATAAACATACAAAAATAAGCGGATTGGTAAATGCTAATTTTTTTTATAGGATAAGCATTTTAAATAAGCAATTCCAAACACCCCCTTACACACCTAAAATGAAAGCACGAATCGCAGCCCAACTAAAAATTGTATACCATTCCAAGGAGACCCGCGTTGAATTAATTATCTTTGTTTCTTTACCCAAAACATGTTATGAACAGTCGATTCCAAATTTTCAAAACAAATAGGTGGACGATGGTATATCCAGCCTTTCGCATACATCCAGTTTGTTCTTTTTTTGGACATGTCCGGCAGAAAACAAGGAAAACATTAATAAAGTTTACCAGTAATCATTGAAAGTGAACCTGTAAATATTATCTCACATCAACCTGGTTCAGAGTAGAGGATGAATCCAACGGCCAACACAACAGTACCTCTAATATCAGAACTTGTATCTAATACAGCAAAGCGAAGTAGTTGGTATCAGTAGTGTTAGGAACACCCTGTATAGAGCTTGGGGCAGCAAACAATACCCAAAACCGGACACATCAGTGGCTTTTTGGGCTCAGACCTGTAATTGAAGTACGGGTCTCAGAAACATTTGGATTTCACCGTGGCTGCAAAGAACCCCGGTTGCATAGTAATCAGTTATACTATGCCATCCGGTCATTGCCAAGTCAGGTTATGGTAAAACCTTTGATGACCCATTCCAATTTGTTAAAATTATAACAGTCATCACAACCCGTTACTATTACCATATATGTACGGTACACACGGAAAACGACATAGGGACCTTTGTCGGCCGAAAGTTTAGACCGCTTTAACCCTAAAACAATGCCACCACAAAGACCATGTATATATAACATATAGATTCTTTTGGACCAAATGAGACTCGGATAGGTACAGACCCGAAAAACAGGACATGCCCGCCATGGCTGCAAACATAGCATGTTGCCCCGCCAAGATACGGACAATCTAAAGTTTTTCTGAACCCTTTCGTTCCATTCTCATAGACATGCCTTCCTTTTTTCCGAAACAATAAAAAAAGGCCGGTCTTTCTCCTAACCAATAATACGCTCATGGAGGTTGCCAAGGCAAGAGATTCTCGCACTCGACCATCCGTCCACCCTCTGCAGAAATAACAAATGTAACGGTGTCACAGACAGCTAAACCAAACGCAAACACCATGAATAGAGTCCACTAAAATTATAAGTAACTTAATTAGTACCAACTACTAGGAAACAAACCAATCCAAGTTCCTGATGTATCTTAAAAATATTATATACCATAGCAAACATATTATAGCAAACATAAAGTTTATAAAAACTCCGACAATTTGTAAAGAAACACTAAATTAGCAAAACCCCCAAATCATAGGAAAACCCTAATTTTAAAATTAAACTTCTATACATGGACGGGTGTTAAAAATCTTCGAGTAGGTATGATAAAAAGCCAAACCGATAGCATATTACAAGAGTCCGTTGAAGAATAACCCGCCATAAGGTTACTCAAATAGGCTGACCATGGTCACACAAAAACATAGCATACTAAAATAAAAAACATGAGAAGCATGACCTACCAGAAGATTCAGAGCAACAAGTCAAGAAGATGGTATTAGTAACAAATAATCAAAGCAACTACAACATGTGGATTTTGGGTAAATGAAGATGAATGTGGAAGGTTCGGGACTATTGATTATGGCATAAGCGGATCGGATCTTTTCTGGGTTTCACAAATGATATCTTATTTTTTTTGGAACGGAAGACAGTGACGCAGATCAATGGGACGGATCACTTTTGGCCCAAGAAAAATGGCGGGAAAAGCCCTATGTAAAACGACAACGTACTCCACGGCTTATAAGCTTTATTGCCAACATAATTAGGTACATATTCATAGGCCATAGAATATACAGTACCTGCATAATCCAAATTATAGTGGATTCAGATAAATTATGAATGGATTCAGAATCATCAAATACTTTACGTAGACGTAGCATATACCTGGGAAGGTGTGTTACACACGTGACCAACCATCTGAACGTATCTTTAAAGCATATAAATAGCTTAATAGGACTATATAACTTCAGATCATACTACAACTAAAAAAGCTGGTATCATTAATTCAAAACCAGTTAAAAACAAACATTAGAACTCACTCTTGTGGGGCGATTGGATTAGCTTATTTTTCCGACGTATTGTCTTATTAAAGAAACTGAAATTGCTCATAAATCCCATCTTTTCTACTTGTACCTTTATCAGTACTAATATCTTATTTAAGTCCATAAACTCAGCTTTATAAGCTCATAAGGTTTTCAAATTTAATTAAGCCCATAAGCGGGCAAAATAAACTAATCCAGTCAATATAAAGGGTCGTCTGTTGAAGGTTAGTGACTAACCTGCACTTACGGATGGTATCCTCTGTGAACGTGCAGTACTTGTTTGTCGAGGCCCTGGTTGCCGCCCTCTTCTTGGCTGTAAACCTCTTGTTACTGGAGGCATGTCACGTGCTCCCGACGAACCTATATCCACAATGTTGTAAATGGATTAGCTTGTGGTCTCTTGACTGTTGGGTGTTATACAATGGGTCAGTGAACATAGACACTAACGAATGGTAACATACACAACGACTAACTGTTGTACTAACCTGAGGGCACAACCATTGACGCTCATCCCCGAACAGCGTCTGCGCGCATAGGTGTTTCCCGCTGAGTCACTATGGGGTCTGCATCAGTTGGTCTTGAGCTTTCAGAATGAGACTCAGACGTGCCTGTGGCAACAATAAGCCAACAGATTTAATAAGTATTCATTTCACTTGGGCCATACATTTTTGAAGGCAAGCTACACTTACATTGACGGACAATTGGTTTTTAAAGCTACACCTTAAAAATTGGAGATGTACATTATATTAAAAAGCAACTCATAAAGTGTCTGCGATTACTTGCCTGATTAACAATGTTGGTAACTAAATGAAGGAATCTTAGAACACGTATACTGGACTCATAAAAGCGGATAGGGAAGTCACTTACGCTGTCGTGCGAGTGGTGGACCACTTGATGTCTCCACATCTGGTCTTGCATCCCAGGACTGTGAACAATATGAGCCTGTAATGATAAACAAATAAGATGTTCAGCAAACTGGTAACCTATTTTGTGCACAAATCGTAAATGTGCAGTCTATTAATATGTAAACCGACATGCACGCTTCTGGTCGAATCTCTATTTGTGAGCAACATACGCGTTTGTGTGAGTGCCTGTAGTTTGAAAGTCACATTCAGTACTCGGGTACACATAGTAATGTATTGACATAAAATGAACACCAACATATCGTACCACCTGCATCTGATCAAAAGTACCGAACACATTTTACCTGTTGGTGGAGATGCTTCTTACGTGGATGTTATTCTGTGCACATGGGTAGGAGCAGTACCGCTGCCTCCTGTATGGTCACCATATTGTATGTCTCCCTCAACTCTAACTTGACTTATGATTCCAGCACCAAAATTCAACACGACCGGTCCACATCGTGTATTCCCCAATTCCGAGGAGAATATCTGAAACACATTCATACATTTTGCTATGCAAGTTAGGTTTGGAATCTGTATATATAAAAGCTCAAATAATTAAACTGCAATTCCACAAATAAAAAAAGTGGCTTAGGTAAATCGAACTTAGTAAATTATACTATTTTTTAAAAATTTGAGCAAGTTAGCACACGGACCATATAGATTTACTCTTTCGAAAAATTTTGGCACATCTGGAATCTGTATGTATTCTGCGTAGGCTAAAAAGCCATCACGAAATCCAGATCCACCACATATTTAAATTACCAATTTGCTAGCTAAAATAAGGAGCCTTAGACAACCTAAGTGAACTTCGTAAAAACAGGAAAGAACATCACTAACGTTGTCGCACCAGTGGTGGCGAGGTCGATGGTCCGTCATCCACTATTGGATTCCAGTTCTGCAAACCATGTGGGCCTACAATGATGATGACTTAAAATGGTTAACAAATTAATAATTGAGGTTCGTACCAAATTTTAGAACTGTAATCTCTTAGCATGTGTACAGACCTGTGCACGTGTCATTGAACCTCCTTTTGCGAGCATTGTACGGGTGCAGGTTAGTGGCTGCTGTTGGTAAATTGCAGCCATCACACAACTGTAAGCGCAAATATATTAAAAGTATGGGAAAGTGCAGGTGTGTAACACCATTTCACCTGACGTTAGACTGGAACTGGTATGCGCCTTGTTGTGAGGTGTAGGTCTGGAACCACTATAATGAATAACTGCAATTACAGTGTCGAGAATAAGGTAAAAACAAAACACCCAAATGTAATAATAAACAACAATAATAACAAATAAAATATAAGTTTAAACTTAGTTGCACATGTCTTTCATCTTTACCAGAAAACCACATGAATGATTTCTCATCCTGAAACCCGAATGCATATGAAGAGTTATATGATATATGTATATTAAGAACATAGGCAAGCAATTTTTTCTGTAAACACATACCTCGAGTAGCCTGAATGGGCAGAGTTTATACTTCCCTGTTGGACCATAATTTAAAATATACAACCCTTTTTCGACAGAAAGAATGCTAACCTTATCCTGGAGACAACAAATATCAAAACCCCACAAATAAAAAAGTTGCAGTCTTTTATATAAAAGCTCAAAAGAGTATTAATTTAGAGCCAAATAATTAAAGCGCAATTCATTTATAATGATCAATTAATCGAACCCAGAACTTAAAAAAGATATGATAAGACTTGCACCACGTTCATACCCCACGTGCACAATTGTGCATCTGTAAATAGCCATTGTCAACAGAAAGCTCCATCACAGCCGGCTGCAACAGGAATAAAAATGCATTGTCAACTAAAAACCATGACTTTCATCTAATAAAAATCAAAAAGTAAGTAACTAAATTAAAATTTGATATCCAATAACCAAAAATCATGAAAACAACATTTCCTGCGCACTTTCAAAATGCAAGCCAAACAATCAAAGAACCTCTATAATGATCAAACCAAAAGCAATGACTTTTTCGTAGCTGAAATAGAAATTAAAATAAAGCAACTAATAAATTTTCATAGAAATTTAAGTTTAAGCAGCATAAAGCAGCAAAGCTAATTAAGACAATCTATCAAACACTTTATATGCATAACTTGAAATTAAAGTGATTAATAAAAAAAGTTATACCTCTGTGTAAGCGTCAACAGGACCGGCTTCAGACTATCACTGCAATTGAGACCCGAAATCCAAATCGGCAACTGCTGCAAAGAACCCAAATCGCCACTAAAAAGCATACCTTAATTATCATGTTGCGTCATTCACAACATGATTAATTGCAACCGAACATGAATCAAGGATAACCGGCAAAAAAAAAAAAAAAAAAAAACATACCTTGACCCAGTGAATTCGTGCACAAAGAAAACCCCTAAAAATTGAAACCCTAGATCTTGTGGTTTGATTAATTGCAACCGAGCATGAATCGAGCATAAACGGCACTAAAAAACTCCAAAACTGAAACCGTAACTGTCGTGTTTCGATGATCTGATTTAATTGTGTGTGTCTGTGTGTGAGTGTTTTGAGACTGTATGTAAGTAATGAAGATGAATGTGGAAGGTTCGAGAGTATTATCTATCACCTAAACGACCAAATTTAGCAAAAACAGGCCGCAACATAAGGCCAAAAATAGCCCACCAATTGTGGCGGGAAAAGCCTGCACCAATACGACGTCGTTTCCCGTGACTTTTAAGTTATAGTATAATTCCTAATCCAAAATCAAACCCAAATCCTAAACCCATATAATCTCTATAAATCAAACGGGCCCTTATAATCCGTTTATTTAAAGGTCAAAATCGTGAGTTCTAAGCATGAGATGGTTTGGGCCGGATTTAGCTTATAAGCCCGCTTCATACATGGATATATAGAGTTACAAGTGGCTTAGGATTACTTTAGACTTCATGCTATATATATAAATCAAACGAAGCCTTGCATTCACCATAAAACCCTACAAAAAAAAAATTAGAGATAATTAGAGTTGGATTAGCATCATCAAGCGTCCAAAACAGTTGTGTGTGTGATTTGAGGTAAAAAAAAATTTCTAGTCGAGTTTTCATGTGTTATATATCAAGTTTCACATGCATGCATGATCTTCGTTTAGTTGATTTTTTGTTTGATACAGTATTTATAATGTATAGAAGTTTGTGTCGAGAATTTTAAGAACATGTACTATGAGTTTGGTTGATTTATACAATTATTTACACGTGACTACATGTGTTTTAGGATAATTTTCTACAAATGCTTTTGTGATTATATCTTTTGTTTCCAGTTGAGTTCAGTTTATAGGAGTTTATAAACTCACTGAACTAGATTATTTTTCAACAGGAATTTATTCATAATGTGTGTTAATAATGAGTACACACAATCACAAGCACATCAGATGAGCGACTATCAACTTTTCGAGGATCATAATGGTAAAGATGTAGAGGGCTGCACGGATTTAGAGCAAGGTTATACAAATGAACAAGTTGCGCTCGTGTCTAAAATTTTAGCAAGCCACAATTATTTTGATATTTTGGGTGTCGGACAGGACATTTGCGATCGTGAAGAGATTGACAATGCGTATAAGAAGTTGTCAGAAAAGGTTCATCCCGACAACAACAAAGCCCCTGGCTCCGACGAAGCCTTCAAGAAAGTTACAGAAGCATATGAGTGTCTGAGCCATACTGGCAAACATCTACGATATGTATTCATGGCTCGGATGTATCCTGACGAACCATCTGCTATTGAAGTAGTATTATGGTCGCTCCTATTTTTAGGCATACTATATTCCATTGTTAGCCGATTTTCAGACTCTCTGCCAGTCCATCAATATTTTTTAGAAGTTGATAATATTTATGACTTTAAGTCACCGATGATGACCAAGGAATATGGGATCGAATATTATGTGAAATCATCTGCTGAGTTTGATGAGAAATATCCTGTTGGAACTATTGCGCGAACAGATATCGAGAATAAAGTCATCGATGATTACATATCATTGGTCCAACAATGTTGCAGTGATGAACTCCGATGGAATTTAAAACGCCGAGAGTTTCCAACTTTAATGTGTGACAAGCTTCAAACATTGAGAACACATACACGAAGCTTAGCTCATTAATTATTTGTTTGACTTCTAATATCTTTAGGCTTTAGGTTCCATGGTCGTTTTTACTCTTTAGTATTGCTTTTTTTTTTCTACGTTTCAAATATTATGTTTGGTAGCTTATATTTGCTCTTGAATTTTAAGGATTATAATTCTGCGTTATGTTTAAATCGATGAATAAATAATGTATCCTGAATTCGATATATATGCAGCAACCTTTTTAAAATACAGTTTCTTAAATGTAACTTCTGTTGATACGTGATGGCAACACAAACAAGTTTCAAGCAACAAAATGAACAAAACTTTATGAGTTACCTGTAACATGAAACTTTTCCATCAAATTGACCATAATCTGTTATGCAGCCGCAAATAGGGAACACTGGGGTTATTCCAAACTAAACATCCTAAAGTTAACCAAAAATAATTAACCATCCTTTTCTTGTTGTGTAATCTAACAATCGTGTGTTTTCTCAAACTTTGTAACTTTAATAGCTAATCGATCTCTTCACTTTTCAGCTCGCAAAGAGCCGATATTACTTAATTGATCACCTTACATAGTTACATACTTAATTACATGTGAAATCTCTCTCAGGTTTGACCTGACAATCCGTCTCTGGTTTTGATCTTTTGGTCACGTAGTCATATTCTCGATCACTCTATGGTTGATACATAAAATTTTGCATAACTTGGGATTCATTATGTTACTGTATTGATAGTATTAGCATAAACTGAAATGTAGCACACTTGAATATGTTTGGTGATAATATACTAACAAAGAGTGAGAATACGACTAAGTGACCAAATCAAGGGCCTATCTGTATATTGTTATTAGCATAATAATTAAATTGAGCACACTCGTTGTGGACAGCAATCTTTTGCTCAAAATCTGAAATGCACGACAAAACTGGTGCAATTCCATCTGGAGTTAAACTCTCGATTGCTCTTCCAAGTTCCTCAACGCCAATTTTGTACGTGTCCCTATCAGCAACCTTATTTAACGCAACAACAACTAGCCGTTTAGCTTGGATGTCACATGTTGACTGTTAGCCCCAGTGGTCTTAGGAAACATATTCATATCATTCATACTATTAGTTAAAAAACATAGTTTGAGAATGTGTTTATAAAGCATAGAAGTATCCAAGATTTCAGAAACAAGCATAGTTCTGGAAATTACTCCCAGCCACACAGGCAACTTCTTCTTGGCGTACTAATTTTACTTTCCACGCTTCTTCAACAAGAGAACGAGGAGGGAGGATTGGAGAGCTTGATATGTGGTGAGATAGAGAGAATCCATCGTCTTCGATAAAGAAAAAGCGGCTGTCTTCATTCTCATTATTATTATCATTCATAGCATTAACCAACGCCTCAAGATTTTCTTCTGGTTTATAATTATCGCCCTTAAGCCAGCCCTTGAGCCGGTAACCAAAGTGGAAAACATCAAGAACCGCACGGCTCTCTTTTAAGAGATTTGCAAACACTTGCACCTTATACTTACCATAAAATAGAGGACAGAAAACAAAAAATGATATTATAATAATAATTAGAGTAAACATACAAAGTAATTAAAAGAAGATATATAATGCATAATTAGGAGAACATACTATACATACCCTCCAGCAAACACAACAATCCGTTTTTTCATATCTTGGTAAGGGTACCAGACATTTTGACAAAGCCTGATCCCTTCAAGCAAGTCTGCAAAATGCAAGATTGCGACTAAACTACTAAGTCCCTTTCTGACACGTTCAACATCATTAGTAGGATAAACCACAACACCAGAACATTCTGTACCAAATATAACTATGCCAACAAGATTCACTACAAGAAAAAGTGTGTTTAGTGACAAGAATTTAGTGACCACTTTTATTTTGGTCACTAATTAGGCCATTTAGTGACCACATAATCCTTCGTCACTGATTTTTGGTCATTCGTAAATCAATAGTGACGAGCTAGATGGTCACTAATTATTAGACCGAACTACATGTCGAATATATTTAATTCATAATATAGATGAGATTATTAGCCACTTATTTAACATATTAATAATAATAACCGACTAAAATCAGTTGTGTAAAAGTGAATTTAGATACATTTTGAAACATTTTATTATGGCAAGATAAGTATAAATAGATGTAAAAATACAACAAAAGAATCGGTGTAACACTATGCTTTAAATAAGATATTGTCAAATACTTACAAGTCACGTGGGCCTAATAACTTTTTTAGATCCAAATACCATTTCCAAACAATCTTCCGGGTCGACCCGATACTTAAAATTGAAAGGATCTCAATACTTAACCCTTATATTCACTACTGTTCCATTAAATCTCTTTATCACTTAAAATAATATTCATTACTGTTCCATTATTCTCACAAGAAGAAGAGCCGGTAATCGATAATACAACATTTAGATTCAAATGCAATCGCTCCTTATGGAGTCGCTCGGTTGATTCGTGCGTCACAAATTCATCACAATTCTGATTCGCTCACTTATCAGGTTTCATCACAAAAGCACGTTTCACCTATATTAATTTGTGTTGGTTTTTGTGAATAACAATTCTCATGAATTAGTTATGTGTTATGTGTTATCTGTTGCTGTTGCTGTTGCTGTTGCTGTTGCTGTTGCTGTTGAGATGCTAGGTTAGGTTTTGATTTGTTGTTGTTGAGATGTTAGGTTAGTAATAAGAGCTGAGTATAAGTTTTGCGCGTCGTGATTCAGTCTGATCTATGAGTGTAAGTAGCGTAGTTAGGAGGAGATTAGTAATAAGAGCTGAGTCATAGTTAGGATAGACAGTTGATTTACGAGTGTAAGTAGCGTAGTTGTAATTGCTGCACCAAAGGTGTTTGATGAAATGTCTAACATAATGAATAGCATAGGTTTTGAAACAATTCTCAATGTTAAATTTGCTGCACCAAACGTGTTTGATGAAATGTCTAACATAATTAATGTACATATTTTGGTAGTACGTTTCTAGCTTTTTGCCTCGAAAGTACGTTTCTAGCTTTTACCTAAGTCGCAATTTAAGGATATTGCAACTTTAGGCGTCTATCAATACGAGTAATCAAACGACTTGATCTAGCTTTCAGGCGCCGGATCTTTTCCTCCGTGAACTTAGCCACATCCACTATCTTTTTATATTCGTCCATTTTCTGTAATAACGGTCTCAAGGAAGACATTCTTTCCATTTCCATCCTTCTACGTAGTTCTGTCCGTACACACTTTTCTCCCTGAGAAACAGATGCATTTTGGTCACAATAAGTTGCATCGACCTAACTCTTTTGCTGAGATTTATAACAAAATAATGCAATTCATGAGGTTAATATATTACCTTATTGCAACAACAGATCATTTGCTTAACACCAAGAGTGAAAGCAAGCAAAGCATGCTCACGAGTCTGTCCATCTTTGGAAATACCAGCTTCAAAACCACCAGTGGTCGAGTCAATAATAAGAATAGCACAGTCAGCCTGTGACGTTCCAGTGATCATGTTCTTGATAAAGTCACGATGACCAGGAGCATCAATGACAGTGCAGTAGTAACGAGTGGTTTCAAATTTCCACAATGCAATATCAATGGTGATACCATGTTCGCGCTCTGCCTTTTGAATGAACGCTTGTTCATCTCAGCAGCCTCTTTCTCGAACCTTTCAATCACACGCTTGTCAATACCTCCTAGCTTATAGATCAAGTGACCTGTTGTAGTTGACTTTCCTGAGTCAACATGGCCGATGACAACAAGGCTGATGTGAACCTTTTCCTTGCCCATGATTTAAGCTTGCTGGTTTCCTGAGTTCATGAGCAATTCAATATCAGATAACAGCAATTAATAACATTAAAATAATGACAAGAAAACTGCAACATAAATCCATTGGTGTGGATAAAAACTTTAATTACTCAGAACCATAGAAAGAATTATAACTATGCACACAAAAAGCACTGCCCAGTTTGCTAGTTTCAAATTGCAAAATCTGAACAACTTGAGATGGTGTATAAAGCAACAGTAAAAAAACATGCATATGATTTCTACAAAAAGCTTGTTTGATATGCTTTGATTTGATCAAATTCTAGTGGAAGTTGTTTGTTTAGATTATTGAATACACATTACTTCTTTGCTCGTTATACATAGTTCTATCTGCTAGGTATTAAATTGCTACTGTTTTTTAAATTGTAGAGTAACTGATATTAAGCATATTTTTGACTATCATGTCATAATACCATATATTCTCTCAGGATGGATAAATCTTGGATGCACATTGTTCATAGGTTAACCGACCCACGATATGAAATTGGTGTGAATGAGTTTCTTAGATTTGCCTATCGTCACAAAAACAAATCAGTAGATATTCCTTGCCCTTGCAAAATTTGTAATAATTTTCGTGACCATAAGAAATCTACCGTTTATAAACATTTGATGCAAAATGGAATTTCTACTAGTTATGATGAGTGATGATCATGTATCATTTAATGATGAGGATGTGGGTAGTGATAATATGAATGTTGATAATGATGATGTTGATGATGACGACCTTGATGAGATGTTAGATAACATAGGTCAAAGTAGGTGGGGTGATAAATGGAAGACTAATGGTGAATCTTCATCTACTATAGACAAAGATTTAGAAACTCTCCGTAGATTATTAGATGAATCGCATCAAGATCTTTACACGGGATGCCAAAGTTATTCGAAATTTTCATTCATTGTTACCATTTTACATTTGAAGACAACACATGGTTGGTCTAACAAGTCCTTTAATGACTTACTTAACGTATTCAAAAAAGCACTTCCATCTCCATCCTCAGTTCCAAAGAACTATTATGAAGCAAAAAAGTACATACGTGATTTGGGGTTTCGGGGGGAGAAAATTCATGCTTGTGTTAATGATTGTGTTCTTTATAGAGGTAAGTATAAAAAAAGAACCTAATGTACCACAAAAGGTGCTTCGATACTTTCCTTTAAAACCTAGACTTCAAAGGTTGTTTATAGATCCGCAAGTCTCTAATGACATGAGGTGGCATAAGGATAAAAGAGTTAATGATGATAACATAGCTAGACATCCTGCAGACAGTGAGGCCTGGAAACATTTCGATAGAGTGTTTCCTTCATTTGCTAATGATCCACGAAATGTACGCTTAGGGTTGGCAACAGATGGATTCAATCCGTTTGGTAACCTAAGCAGTTCGTATAGTATATGGCCTGTCTTCGTTGTCCCATATAATCTTCCTCTGTGGAAATGTATGAAAGACCCATACATGTTCATGTCGATGTTGATTCCAGGTCCCAAAGCACCAACTAATATTGATGTTTACTTACAGCCTCTCATTGACGAATTAAATGATTTATGGGATGGTATCAATGCTTATGATGGGCATAGAAAAGAAAATTTTACGTTACATGCAGCCCTTTTGTGGACTATAAATGATTTTCCGGCGTATGGCATGTTATCTGGTTGGACTGTTAAGGGTTACAATGCGTGTCCAATATGCATGAATGAAACATCATCTAGTTACTTGAGTCACAGTAGAAAGGTATGTTACATGGGTCATCGAAGGTTTTTGCCATCTTCACACCAATGGCGACAGGATAGAAAGAATTTTGATGGGACAAGGGAAACCAGGGAATCGATTGTACCAATGTCTGGACTTGAAGTTCTGCATGATGTAGATTGTACTATTAGTGAGCCATATTGTTCTGTTAAGAAGAAAAAGCGTAAGTATTTAGAAGGAAAGAAAGGATGGTATAAAAAGAGCATATTCTTCAAGCTTCCGTATTGGGATAAACTGAAATTGCGACACAACATTGATATCATGCATGTTGTTAAGAATGTGACAGAAAGTTTGATGGGCACATTATTCAATATTAAGAGTAAGACTAAAGATACATGGAAATCCCGTAAGGATTTGATGGATAAGGGGTTAAGAAAGAGCTTGCATCTTGTAGAAGATGGTAACTCATTCATAATGCCAATGGCCTGCTATCACTTCACAAAGGACGAGCTAAGTGATTTTATACAAGTATTATGTGCGCGAAACATGTATATCGATGTACTTGAGAAACAAGAAGAAAATATCACTCTCATCCTGTGCAAGTTGGAGAGGATATTTCCTCCATCGTTCTTTGACATCATGACTCATCTTTTGATTCATTTGCCATTCGAAGCAAAGATAGCAGGTCCACCTCAGTATCGTTGGATGTTTCCATTTGAGAGGTAAACATGTTATTAAATGTTTGAAACACTTTCTGATTTGGTGTATACTAATTACTTATTCATTGTACAGGAAAATGCGAGTTTTAAAAGGGTATGTTAAAAACACAGCTCGTCCCGAAGGATGTATCACTGAGAGATACATAGACAGTGAATGTCTAAATTTCTGTTCGATGTATCTGAATGATGTAGAAACTATCTTTAATAAGGTTGAGCGCAACAATGAGATGGTGGATACTGATGGTGACATTTCTGTTTTTTCTTACAAAGGGCGCCTATTAGGCAGTAAGACTATATCTAATATAAGTGATATTGAGTTGGAGAAGATTGATATTGAGTTGGAGAAGATTCATACTTACATTTTAAATAACTACGACGAAACGGTGGAGCTTATAAAGTAAGTATGTTTTCTTCTTCATAAATTTACATGTTTATAATTTTTGTTCTCTGTGTTATATAATAATGTTGCTTAATTCAAACTTTATGCAGTGAACACAACTTAAACTAGAGAAAGAAAACTGTAACAATATAAATGAACTTCATGACAAACGTTACGCTTCATGGCTTCGACAACGTGTAAGAGTTACTTCAGAAATTTATCGTTTTTAAAGTTAAATTTGACAATTTTAAACTTCTGTTAACCAATACTTTACATGCTTTTTTGTTTAGGTGAATATTTGTCCAGAGTCATTTGATTCAGAAATTCGGGTTTTGTCACGTGGACCATTCTCAGTGAATGCGTATAGTGGATGTATGGTAAATGGGTATAAGTTCCACACTCAATCTCTTGAAACGAATAGGAAAACACAGAATAGTGGGGTTGTAGTGCCAGGAAATTATGGGATAAACATTATTGACTTTTATGGGATATTACAGGAGGTATTAGAGGTGGAATACTTAGGACAAAATAAAAGATTGTTGGTGTTTAAGTGTAAATGGTTTAGGGTCGGTGATGTGACAGGATTACAAATTGATAAAGAATCTGGAACTCTAAGTATAAATATGTCTCGAGAATGGTTCATAGATCAACCATACATTCTTGCATCTCAAGCCAAACAGGTTTTTTATGTACCCAATTTTAAATTGGGCAAGAATTGGCATGTGATACTAAGTAATCCCCTTTGCAAAGTATTTGATGTTCCAGTGGGAGACGTATATCAAGAAGAAGAGCCACCTTTGAGTCTAAATGTTGATTTGAATCTCAAGCAATCTTCTCTAATAAGAGGTTCTACTCCATTGGAATTGGTGGATGCCTTAACCCTTAATGGTGACTCAACTGGACAATCTAGTAAAAACCGTCATTTGATAGATGAAGAAACCGATCCATCTAATTTAGAATCTTCTAAAAAAGAGGAATCATCGCAGGAAGGTGAATCGCCACATGAAGACTATATTTATTCAGATTAGGTTTAATATTTAGTGTCTCGTATATGTCTGCAGATGTATTATGCATAAAGTATGTAACATCTGGAACTTTTAAATAGGCCTAAAGGGCACACTTTATGTCCAGAACTTTGCATGTGTTCTTTCTACTTTAATATGTTATTAGGTTTTAATATTTAATGTGTGGATGTATTATATCAGGTATGGAGGTATTTTTTTTCTTCTCTATACAGTGTTTCTCGTGATTTGAAGTTTTGATATGTTTTAATATTTAGTTATTGCTAATCCTCTGTTTAGCTGTATATATATATAATACTTTCTTACATATATGTTGTTGTTGGCAGAGAGGTGTAGAGAAGCCCAAAGGACCTCTCGAGGCACTTCAACCTAAACTACAGGTATGTACCATATATAATTTTGCAGGGTTTGTACTTTAATTTGTTCGTAAATGTTGCTACATGCTCTATATGGGTTAAAACACATATGCTCTCAAATCTAGACCAACATTAACTTAGTTCTTAGCCCAATATATCTGCTATTGGCTCTTTACGAATAGTATCTTTTATGCAAAGTTTTGTCTATTCCCTGAGTTGGTTGCAATTTTTAGGCAAGAACTTCATAGACTAGTTGGATCCAAAAGCGTTGATGAAATAAGATCAGCTGCAAATAATTCAGAACATTCTATTTATCCTGCTTCTCTTCATGCTCCTTTGATCAGTTCACCTGACCCTCCTCCTTATTTTACTGGTACGGTTTTTCTATAATTTTTTTTCCTAATAGTGTCTGATCATTTTTGGTTTATTAATTAGGGTGTGTTTGGATATTTGGTTAAATTGAATTTGCACCTATTAGTTAAGAGCAAAATAGAATATGTTTTGAGCGCCCCAAGGGGGATTTTTTTCATCATCGCGTAAATGTTAGGCAAAAATGAACCTGGTCCCAAATTTTGTGTCACGTGTTTTGTTTAGTTAGTACGTTGTATTATCGTAAAAAATATTTGTGAACCTGGTCACTTATAGACCTGTGTCCGCCCCTGTTGCCAGTGCGTTAAAGAAATGTAATGTATGTGCGTGATTTGTGGGTAACAATATTCGCAGGTAAAAAGGGGTTTAGTGTTATTCTGAGTCAAGGACGGAGCTGTGTATTTAGTAGGGTTGGCCAAGGCCCACCCAAAAACTCCTAGAGAAACTTTGCTTACCATATTATTAATGTAAATTTGTCCATTAAAACACACTTTGACTCATCCAAGATCAGTAAAAACGATAAAGCTTGTCTCTAAATTAAGATAAGAGGCTTATTAGCATAGTAAAATATACTGTAATAGAATTTGTGACGGTATCACCTTTTTATAACCTTTCATTTTTGCAAACTTTAGTGTTTATAATTTACAGTATAAGGTTTTCTTACTTACACTATTGTTAATTTGGCCCACCCGTATATTAAATCCTGGCTCCGTCACTGTTCTGAGTGTTATGCGTTGATGTGGCGACATCTTGTAGTAACTTTGCTGTTACCACCGCCTTATGCTAAATGTTCTTTATTATATTGTGTTTAGTTAATCAGATTAGAGTATGGAGGTAAAACAAGCTGACTATACTCGAGTTTGGACTTTGGACCTAACTATCTGCATTTCATTATTGTAGTAAAAACAATCACTTTTGGAATGCACTTCCAAAGTCCAAACACCTCCATAGTATGGATTCAATGAGATTTAGATGAAAACAGCTTGCTAAGTTATAGTATCCTATTTTGGATATGGAATGCAAGACTCTAGTTTCTTCAGCTCATTTGGGTTGCTAACTCAAGGGTCGAGTACTCAGCTTTTAAGTGCGGCTAGGTTTTTATTCTTGAATGTTAATTGTAGACATATTTAGAATCCATATGGGGATAACTAATGAGGCTTTGATATGTACGTGGGAGCTTTAATTTGACTAAATTATGGGACTCGTAGGACTGTTATAATTTTGCAGGGTTTGTACTTTAATTTGTTACTATTAGGGGTTGTCACAAACATAGGTTTTGTTTTACGGGTCAAATAGTATGTCAACTAGTTTACGTCCGCACCCATACCTGATCCAACCAAATTTGATAGCATTTTTGTTATAAAATTGGACGTTTTCTTGTTTTATTTATCTACTTTTGTTTTTCTTTGTGCTATATATAGATTTGGTATGCTGCTGTACTCAAATTGGCTGATAAGTTTGACTGTTCCAGCCAATCCGTAATACAAGTTGCATAATTCAAGTAATAAAAAACTGAAACAACAGAAGGGGAAGCCCAAGGTGAGACTTGAAAGTTTATTCCAAAAAAACTATGTGTTATGGCTCTTCACCTTTAACGTTTAGTAATCACCAATGAAAAGTGTGTTATTGTTCTTTGGATGGATGGACTTGCTCAGCTTGGTGCCTCTAAAGGAGTTTTGAAAAGGTCTCATCTTCAGAATTCCAGTACTAGTTGGATTGGTGGAGGTATTCGTGAGCCTAGTGATCCAAGTATTCGTGAGCCTGGTGGTCCAGGTACTCATGGACCTGGTGGTCTAAGTACCCGTTGGCCTGGTGGTGGAAGTACTCGTAAGCCAGGTGGGCCATGTATATGTGAACCTGGTGGGCCAATCACTCGTGAGCCTAATGATCTAAGTATTCGTGAGGTTGGTGTCACACCCCAAAAATGGCGCAGCGGAATGGCATTTACGGGGTATGACCTCATTTTCAAGAACACAAAGCGTCACAATAGAGAAATACTAAATGTAATACATTGATCTGATAATAGTCACAAACTCCCACAACGGGTTAAGTACAAAATACAAAACAACATGAGTCTCAGAGTTACACAACATCACTAAGCAATATCCAAATGTAGCTTCACGAGTTATAGCCCGGAAGGGTCTTGTCTTAAGTCTTGCTAAGTCAGGTCACTACTCAACCTTCTATGGTACCTTCATTCTTAACACCTGAAAATGGATACTCAAAAATGTCAACATAATGTTGGTGAGCTCGTAGGTTTAAAAGTAAAACCGCTGAGCTGTGATAGCATGGTGTAGGGCAAAAGTGAGCATGATAACCAATTATAAGCACAAGTCAAAACAAACTAGTGTCGCGCCAACTAAACCTGCCACGCTAGTTGCACACATAAACATACACTGCGGGGAGCTACCCCGATAGATCTATCAACACGTAGGCTCTCAACAGAGAGTTAACAGGTGCGCATTCATGGTCGCACAACACAAAACACGTCACAGCATATAATCGTATCCACACACATAATGTCCAAAAACATGAGAATAGTATAATCACAGCATGAAAACAGTTAAAATGTCATTTGAGTACCATTTTCCCCCAAGGAAAAACATAATGAAAAAGGGGCTACGAGAATTCACCTTAGCAAAAACTAATTCCAATAGATAAATTAGCAAACGGTAATTTAGTCCGATAACTCTAATCGCGACCTAAATATTACATGTGTCTTAGATTCGAAAACAAGGTCATGCACGCAAGTTCATACTTTACTTTATCACTTGTACATGTTGTTGTAATATTTGTTGTCAAAATATAGTTGCGTCAACTTGATCCTTTATTTAGAAAATTACCACTTTTTAGAAAATATAACTTATTTATCTTACGACTAAATTTTAGTCTTCATGTTCATGGCTATTTCAAAAGTCTCTAACGCGTCTAATATGTATATATAACGTTCTATCATTTCCGTTTACCTTTCTTCGAGAAGTATTGCGTATCATGAAATTTGTGTCGCTCCGGAAGTTAAGTTGATGCATATCTCAATTCTTCAAGGAGGGGTAAATCCTGTTAGGTCTTTACGAAGTACTCCAGGGAAGTCTTAAGCACGCGAGGTATCTTTGGATTTCTACTCGCCCTACTAAGCGCACTGAAATAGGCGATTTTATAGTAACTATCGAGTGATTAGGAGTTATGAAATGCCTCGTCCATTCTTGAGCAAAATCATTTAAAAATTTTAAGCTAAGTAGCAACTTTAAACTTAATCTCACACCTCATCAAACAAGAACTGACATGAAATTAAGTTAAAAGTTGTTAAAAATCTTACTTCTTCTTTTTTTTGAAGAAAAAGAAAATTTTTAGTTAAAGTTTGGGGTTGCTCAAAAATGAACGGGTGGCATTTCAGCACTCCAAGATCTTACTACCAGGTGGTGAAGATTTGAACCATCTTATTGGTTTCTACCTTTTTGGTCATACACTATATCAATCTCATAACTAAGAGCTAGGACACTAGGCTTCGCCTTTAACAAAGGCATGAACTAAGTGGAAACAAATTTATAATCGACGTCGGAGTCAAACAATATGATAGTCTAATATCCGTTTAAGGAGAACATACCCGTCACGAGGTTCGGGTTCTGGCGTCCTTCTTCAGCGTTCATCACGAATACTCGCCCACGAGCTGGGTTGCCATTGTTTCCAGTGTTTCCATTAGTCAATAAGGCCTGATTCTGGTTATTCTGCACTTGCCCCTATGCCCTATTCAGCTTAGGACACGTGTTTCGGAAATGATCCAGGCTCCTGCACTCATAACATGTCCTTGGGTGAACGACATTAATCGGAGTCGCCTGCATGGCCACTGCTCGACAATCCCTTGCAATGTGACCAGCCTGATTGCAGTTGAAACACACTAGGCAGGGTTTAGTTTCCAAGTGGTGGTAGTTACATTTGGCACACTTAGGGTGAGGACCTTCATATCCCTTACGGCTCGAGCTCGTTGCCACAAATCCTTTTCCCCATTTCGCCTTCTTATTGTCACCATTTTCATCTCCTTGCTTACTTGGCTCACTCACGGTCTTCCTCTTATCACCACTCTTGGACCATGTCCCGTTCCTAACCATTTCATCCGTTAAGGTTGTCGATTTCAGTATCGCGCTCTAAAGGGTAGGGGGCTCAGTCGCTTTCACCATCCCGCGAATCTCAGGGACCAAACCATAGATATAGCTCTCAATTTTCTTGGATTCAGGAGTGACCATATGAGGTACCAGTCTAGCAATCTAATGGAATCGATCCGTATAAGTCGTATGATCAGCTCCTACCATGGTATGGTGGTAGAACTCATGTTCCAGTTTCTGCATCTCATTGTCCGGACAATACTCCTCTTTTAACAACGCCTTAAATTCATCCCAACTCATCCCTATGGCAGCTTCTCTGCTCTTAGCCTGAATTTGTGTATTCCACCAAGTCAATGCTTTTCCAATCAATGAACAGGCAGCATACTTCACCTTCTGTTGGCTCGCACACTCACTTATGTCAATCACTGACTCCATCTTCTCGACCCATCGAGTATAAGCTATCGCACCTCCATTGCCATCAAAGTCCAACGGTTTGCACGCGGTAAATTCCTTGTAAGTACATCCCTTGTTACCGTTGTTATGGTTCCCATTACTGATGTGATCACTTCCACCATCATTGTTCGCTTGATCATTCCCACTCACGTTGTTCCCTTGGTTGCTGATATGGTCGCCAACTTGGGTGACGATAGTGGGTAACAGTTCCCGTAGTTGTTGGGCGATAATAGTAGCAACATCAGGAGTCTCGTTGCCGGCATCGTCGCTTCCCGTGCCGCGACTTCCTGCCCTACCTCCTCGTCCACCAGTCCTTCCACCCCTCGGTGGTGGAATGCCTCGGTTAACTCGAGTCGACCTTTTTGGAGGCATGATTCTACAAAGCAGGACATTGGTAAACGTTAGATAGGAGATAGGTAGGATAGGTCGGCATACGTGTCGTACTACTATACTCAACTTCCTATCTGACAATCCATGAATTTGATAAGTCCATGCCACATCATGTTATCGTAAAAACGTTGGCCAAGCGTTTTTAAGATAGCATCATGTTGCATTTACTTATCATCATCACTTCGTGTCATACTATACACATAATCGCACACGTAATTCCTATAATGCAAACTATATGAGGGTTCTTAGGTTATAGTCTAGGTTAAACCACCTAATTCTCTATAACCTTGGCTCTGGTACCAATCTGTCACACCCCAAAAATGGCGCAGCGGAATGGCATTTACGGGGTATGACCTCATTTTCAAGAACACAAAGCGTCACAATAGAGAAATACTAAATGTAATACATTGATCTGATAATAGTCACAAACTCCCGCAACGAGTTAAGTACAAAATACAAAACAACATGAGTCTCAGAGTTACACAACATCACTAAGCAATATCCAAATGTAGCTTCACGAGTTATAGCCCGGAAGGGTCTTGTCTTAAGTCTTGCTAAGTCAGGTCACTACTCAACCTTCTATGGTACCTTCATTCTTAACACCTGAAAATGGATACTCAAAAATGTCAACATAATGTTGGTGAGCTCGTAGGTTTAAAAGTAAAACCGCTGAGCTGTGATAGCATAGTGTAGGACAAAAGTGAGCATGATAACCAATTATAAGCACAAGTCAAAACAAACTAGTGTCGCACCAACTGAACCTGCCACGCTAGTTGCACACATAAACATACACTGTGGGGAGCTACCCTGATAGATCTATCAACACGTAGGCTCTCAACAGAGAGTTAATAGGTGCGCATTCATGGTCGCGCAACACAAAACACGTCACAGCATATAATCGTATCCACACACATAATGTCCAAAAACATGAAAATAGTATAATCACAGCATGAAAACAGTTAAAATGTCATTTGATTACCATTTTTCCCCAAGGAAAAACATAATGAAAAAGGGGCTACGAGAACTCACCTTAGCAAAAACGAATTCCAATAGATAAATTAGCAAACGGTAATTTAGTCCGATAACTCTAATCGCGACCTAAATATTACACGTGTCTTAGATTCGAAAACAAGGTCATGCACGCAAGTTCATACTTTACTTTATCACTTGTACATGTTGTTGTAATATTTGTTGTCAAAATATAGTTGCGTCAACTTGATCCTTTATTTAGAAAATTACCACTTTTTAGAAAATATAACTTGTTTATCTTACGACTAAATTTTAGTCGTCATGTTCATGGCTATTTCAAAAGTCTCTAACGCGTCTAATATGTATATATAATGTTCTATCATTTCTGTTTACCTCATTTTAAAAGGTCCAAAAATCCATTTCTACAAATCCTAACAGCTTTCTATTAGCAAAATAGAAGCTGTCAAAACTATATGTTGCCGCAAATCTTTATTAAGCCATAACTTTTGCGTCGTAGCTTCGTTTCTTAAGTTTGACCTATCCCCGCGAAGGTATTTAAGTATACTATCAGTGTTTCAAGGTCTCGGCTAGTCTTGATACCATTTGGCATCAGTTTTTATTACTCAAATTTCTGGACAGACTCATACTTTTTCTGAAAATGTAGTTTCCGTTGTAAATATTGAAATTAACGTATCTTTTTCGTTACATACCCGTTTTAACCCATTCAAACGGCTACGTTTTCGTTATTAAGTCTATTTTCTATATTTCTAGCCAAAAATTACCCATAACCCACTGATCTTTCCAGTTTTTACAAAATGGGACAGATTGTTTATTAAAAGTGTCAAAACTATATTTCTAGTCTTCTAGCCATTTTAGCCACTTAACCGCAACTACTTTTCTAGTCCTAGTTCATCCATCAACTTCTCAACATGGTAATAATGATCTAACCATAAGCTTAACAATATTCTAAGGTCCATGTAATAATCATTAAAAAAATGTATAAATATACAAGTTCACTAACCTACATGTTTATAAGGTTTATTACCACCTTTTTATGAAGAGTTTTACTAACTAGCTTTCTTGTAACCCAAAACTTGTTAAAAACATAATCTTTGTTAAAGGATCATTGTAAATGTGAACTTTATCAACATGTACCAAGTATAGATACTTGACAAGCAAGATGACATAAAGAAAACATGAACTTTTTTTGTAGGATTACTTACAAAAGAGATTAGTGAGATGAGAGTGTAAGATACTAGCTTAACCACAAGACTTATGCTCCAAACCCTTGATAAAGTATTCTAATGACACTAGATTTAGCCCCAACATGCTTTCCTTTCTTCCTTGTTTCTTAATATGGGTCGATTTTACTTATGAAATAGGAGGTGATATGTTGGTTTTTCACTTGAACTAGTTGGTGTAAGAATGGATATTTGTGGCCTATTTATACTAAGAGATATTCAACCTTAGTATAATTGGGTCAAGAAATATGATTTGGTCTAGTGTGTTGAGGGTGTCCGAATGGGGGCTGGGGGGGGGGGGGAAAGGGAACAATTTTGGTGGCTAAAAGCAAAAAGTTTGACATGTTTTGTTGGGATGATGGTGACTAATCAAAGTTGTGTAAAAGTTTGTCTAGTATCTGAAAGACATGAGAGAGGGAAGGGGCGGCACAACACATAAAATGAGATTAGATGAGTAATTTTTATACAAAAGTGTATATGTTGTATGTATTGGGTGTTAAAAATAGGTATTGGTTGTTGGTTTGGTGATTAACAAAAGTTGTACGTAATTAAACGTAAGTTATAAAGAATTTACTTTAGGCATTAGGAAATATTTTTGGAACTTTGGTAATAATTTTGGAAGTATAAAAATATGTTAGAAATAATCGCTGGGAGAATTGGGTACATCGGATGTTAAATTTTAAATCACGAATAGTGTTTATTGAATTGACAACCGTAAGTACTTTAAGAATAGGAATTTATTTTAGGGTTTAAAATTTTGAACCGGAGTAGGAGCAAGGTACTGGAGCATTGAGGACTAAATATAGCCTATGTTCTAGTGATAAAATATTTATTCTAAGTTTCACGCTGGTTCCGGTAAAAAGTATACGTAAAAAAAATGGCCCTTAATTAAATGTCAAGAAAATAAATTCGAGTTTGATGAATAGTATTGTCCTGTAAATTAGCGGGTTGTTATAGCTGGTGGTCCAGGTACTCGTGGACCAGGTAGTCTAACTACTCGTTGGCCTGGTGTTGCAAGTACTTGTGAGCCTGGTGGGATAATTAGTCATGGGCCAGGTGGGTCATGTATTCATGAACCTGGTGGGTCAAGTACTCGTGGGCCTAATGGCATTTTCAATAGGTCTGATCTTCAGAAGTCTTTTACCAGAAGTGATCCTCCACATCATCAACCAATTCAAAAGAGACATACAAAATATAATTGGTTGGAAAATGAAGAAAATAGGAATTCTTTCTCTTGTCAAAGTCCTGTAACAGTTATAAACCAAGGGGAGGAAGATGAGCAGGAATACATTCATGAAATCGATTATGCAAAAACTGAGACAGACACGAGTGATGATGAACATGAAGAAACATTGGTTCAACTTCACACGGTATGTTTTTAAAATAAAGATAGTATGTAGTTATTGTGTGATATTGTATTAACCAAATAGATTTTTTTTCGTGGAATATTATGTTTAGGCGTGACCATCACTCGGAAAGAGACTAGAGCTTTAGGTGAAACCGAAAAGAGCCGCTCCAAGAAGAAGAATTTGGTGTTTAAGGTTTTCGAATGTTCAGGAAAGATTGTTGGGGAAGACGCTCAACATTTTATTACCAAAGGAGGATGTGTAATGAGAAAGTTCGCCAAACTAGATGGTACAACATGGAAGAAACAACCTGATTCATTGAAGAGGGATATAATCACCAAATGTGTAGTAAGTGTTATTTTTAAAATGCTCACAAATAAGTCAGATATATACATGTAGCCTATTTTATTAATTTAATCTGTTGGATATCTATAGATGTGTGCGATAGTAAAGAATCCGCATATGTATATAAACTCATAAAGTTACTAACATTTTTTGTACTTCTAGAAAAATTCGAACTATGATGAAACGTGTGACATGATGGAATATGCTATGCAAAAATAACTAGCGAGTCAACATAAGAACAAACAGCACAAATTGCACCTTCATTTCAAAAAATATCCAAGTAAAGAGGAGGCAATGATGCATCCCCCAGATGGTGTGCAAACCAGTGATTGGGTAAATTTGTGTGAGGGGTTTGCAAGCGAAAAATTTCAGGTTATAAGCTCTGTAATCCTATATTCGAACCTATATTAACCTTAAAATAAACAAACGAAAAGCTATATAAATAACAACTACTCAATGTGACACTCTTATAAGTAAAGAAGAATTGTAAAGATGAAAGGAAGAATGGATCGTGTGATGTAAAACTTGTAACCGAATGATTATATTCCAAACCTTAAGAGAATAATACAAATAAACAAACACACACACACACTCTCACTTTTACAAGACTAAGAGGCACACCAAAATGGGTGGAGAGTGTGTGTATATATAGGATGGGAAGGCCTTGGTTGCCCTAAAGGCCTTGGGTGGGCTTTGTGTTGGACTTGGGCCTTTTAGATTTTATTTGTACAATACATATTCAATGTCCAACACAAGCCTTTACATGGTTGTTTAATACTACACGACACACTCTTAAAATACATACAAATGACCATCACTTTCTAACAAATATAAAAGCTAACAATCTCCCCCTAAGGGATGGTCATTTCCATAATGCTCTGGTAATTGGTCTTTTGTCTTCAACGTCTTTAACTTTGTGTGTCGTTGTAGAATTGTCTTCAATCAATGTTCCTTCATGCACTTGTGATCTTCAAAGTAATCGTCCTTTGGTGGATGTTCTTGCCTTGATCAAAATCTTCTTATGATGATGACGTCGTAACCTCCAACATACTCATATTTCTTGGACTGTAAACTTAAGCAAATACTCTTCCCTTGCTAACAATCTCCTTTTGATCTTTCATCATTTGACATATGAACTTGTTCTTGACATCTTGATTAGCCTCTTGACTTGGTTGTTACACTTTGTCTTTAACTTGATCTCGTTGTCTTGAAATTTTAGCACTTGAGCTTTGATGAGGGATGTTCTTCATAAGTATGAGTATGCTGAGGTGAAGATGTTTGATGTATTGGTGATGGTTAATGGATGTTTAAGGTAGCTGTATAAAGCTGTTAGTAATAATCATCCAGCGCTTACGGGTTAGGACTTCGAGATCGTCAACAGCATAGTGTGTAGAATTTCTCTAATCTCCCCCAGGCCGTTCTGAACCTGATACCCCCGAGAGGGCTTACACGGACACACCGAAGTGCACCCACGATTCAGTGAGTCGCTAGAGATCACCCTACGACTGTAGACCGTTTGAAGCACGTAACCATCATTGATGAATGGCAAGATCCTTGGATCTCATTAAGACTTATATACACCATGTGTCCTTATTGGTGAATGCAGGTGTATTATCTGGAAAGTGTTCCTAAGAGATTTTTGATGAATCTCATGGCTCTAGACTCTATAATGCGCGTTTTAGTTTTAGTAGTCGGAGGCATGGAGCAGAGTGCCACCTTTTTCAATATCAACACATCTCGGAGTGAGAGGCTGATAGATTATGTAGTGTTCTCCGTGAGAAATGAAACAAATATCTTTTAAGAGATATCTGAGTGGCTAGGAGGGGTGGTGCAGCGCGTCACTGGGTCCATGACGTCTTGTCTTCAATACCAGTATTACCTTAGTGAATACCGATAGCAGATGTATTGACCCGATTTCTGCCCTAAGTTTTCATGGAGGGCTATTTCTTTTCACCCTTTCATTAAACTTTTCTTTTTAATTCTTCAACCCGTTCTTTCCCTTTCTCATTTACTCCTTTTTTCAATCTTACCTAAGGACTTCTAATTCTAATCTATTGGAATTGTCCTTGGGTAGATCCCTCCGGCTCTGGCGGATCATAGGACGGTTTTCCCTAACCTTAGTCACCTTATAACACCATGACTATCCTAGATTTGCCATAAAACCTTTTGAAAAATCTCTCAAAGTGTTTATGAATAAACACATTTAGTTAGCACTTTGAGAGTTTTATATTTTTGAAATACTCCCCCTTCACATGTGCTCATGCATTTTTAACTAAAATTGCACATGTTGGGTAGAGTTCGCACATTTTTGAATAGATCGATTTTCAATGAACATGACCTTTGCGAGACACGCTTACATCACTAGTTAGACTAGCTTGAAATTATTACCCGTCCCGGTCATATTCAATGATCATCTCTCGAATTGGTACATTCTACTCAGACAAGTCCTTTGCGAGACACGTTTACATCACTGGAGAACCAGCTTGAAATTATTACCCGTCCCGGACAAGTCTTTTCGATAACGGACATTTAGTTTCGTCAATTCGAGGGTTCATGCTGAGTCTGTCTGATGAGCATTCTTTGAGATTCCACGAACTTTGATCACATTTTAATCACGTCCTCTCCCCCTCAAAAATAGCATATAGTGATATTTTTTATAGCAACTTGATTAAAATGAAACTTTTTGGAGAGAGAGACGGATTTTAGCATGAAATTGGAACATTTTGCATTTAAATATTATACTCCCCCTTTAATAAAGCATATTCTTTAAACATTTGAGTTTAAAATCATTTAAGGGTATAGAGGGAGTTTGCACTTTTGAAGAATCTTGAGCACAGAATTTGGAGAAAGATTTTGACAAATAATTTTGAAAAATCTTGATCATGTGCTCAAGGATTCTTTGATTTCTTTTGCCATTAACAATGCGAGTCCTGATAAAAAATAATCAGAAGTCATCAATGTAGCGCGGGTTTCGTACTGAAATGCACGAAAGCCGTGAAGAAGAAAATTTTGAGAACGACATGTTTTAGAAAATATTTAAATGAACTCTCGCTCAAGCATCTGTACATTCCCGTATCATTGTTGAATGAAATTTCTAGGTACGTACAGAATATTGATTTATACGAGAGACATGTCGTGAGAAGAATATTTTTTATTTTTGTATTTTATATTTTTTTATGTCTTTTTGAAATTTTCTATTTTTATATTTTGTTTTTGTTGGTTTTTTAAATTTTGTATTTTGTTTTTCAAAAATATTTACATGCGAAGCTTCATGAGATAATTCAAGAAGATTCGAGAAGACTATCTAACTCTTCGAGAGTTAGGCTTCGCATTCCAATTCGATGAACTAAGTATTCAAACCGCTCTTTTGGGAGGGCTTTAGTAAATGGATCGGCAAGTTGGTATTCAGTCTTCACGAAAAATAATTCAATAGTACCCTCTTCGACGTGTTCCTTGATAAAGTGGTAGCGGACTCTAATATGCTTGGTCTTGGAGTGCTGAACGGGATTGCACGAGATGGCTATGGCACTTTTCGAGTCACAATACATAGGTATGTGGTCGAAAGAGTAGCCATAATCTGTGAGTTGTGTCCACATCCATAAAACTTGGGCACAACACGCAGATAGAGACACATACTCGGCTTCTGCGGTTGTGATGAACTCAAATAAGTACATTTTATTACTATCATTTATCCTATTAATTTGACTTGTTTTACTATATTATGTATGAGGATTGATACTTAATCGTTTACTTTTGTAATTCTCAGGTAAAAACAAGCATTTGGTGAAACTTAGCGATTATGGACTAATAATGGAGCAAAACGTGCATAAAGAGGAAGTCTACTGACATGGACAAGATCAAGTCAATTCTGCTCCAGATGCGCCGCATCTCACTCTCAACATGCGCCGCATCTCTATCAAGATATCACCAGATACGATCCAAGATACAAGAGGACATGCGCCGCATCTAATCAAGAGTTACGCCGCATCTTCTGGCGGTGTACGAATATTCCTGAATATTATAATCTTGGACCCCACGCGAAGTTAAGTACATGCGCCGCATCTACTTAGTAGATGCGCCGCATCTTCCCTCAGACAGAAACTATAAATACCCCGTAGACCTGACGTGAAAAAGAGTTCGAGTTCGAAACCCTAAAACCGAAGTTCGGACAGCAGAGCAAAAGGACGAATTCAGTCAAGGAGGCAGCACAAGACACACCCAAATCGAAGATACAAGAGCTGTAAGAAGGTGCTGCATGTATTTAATTCATTAAGTAGTTTTGTTTTATTGTGTTAGCAAACTTTAATTCATCAGGATTGGTGGCTTGTGTAATGTGACAACGAAAGATTGCACTCCCTTTAATACTTGCTTTCCCATCAATTAAAGTTTATATGTTGATGTCTTTGGTTACTACTTATTAGTGCATTGATAACCTCTGTGTTTATTAGTGGCTTGCGGGCATCCGACTGCGGGACAAGATGTGGCTCCCACGGTTGTTTCTAAATTGATCACTTAGGAATAACTTTTAGACATAAGTAATCATTAAGGGTTTACTCGCCGATGAGAATAGGACCAACGAGAAAGGGTTAATTACATACACTTCATATAAAGCTATCAATAAAACAAGTGACAATCTACTTAATCATAAGGACAGCCCTCTTATTGTCTCGAGTATCTATCTGTGTACGTGTGTGCTACTTGCTGATTCGTGCCTATTGGTTTATTTTATCATTTAATTGCAAACAAAACTGTGCCAGTCTCTCAGGCTGAAACCCCCTTGCGTTAGGATATTAAAATACTGATTAGAATAACTAGATAATACGTTCCACTCTTAGTGATCGACACTCTACTTACCATTATCTTCATACTGACCGGGTACACTGCTCGTTAAGTGTGTGTGTTATTGATAAGTCGGCTAAATATAAATTTAAAACTTGAGTAGGCATTAAAACTGCTAAACCGCAACGACACATCACGCGCATCAAGTTTTTGGCGCCGCTGCCGGGGAGTGAATTGTTATTATCTGTTAATTTGATTTAGTATTTTAATAGAAAAACCTAATTAAAATACTCGTGGTGTATCTTGATTTGTTTTTCTTTTTATTAGATTAATTGCATCATTGTACTATTTTGCATAATTGTTGTATTGTGTGCTATTTGTTTTCTTTTATTTTTGCTTTTATTTGTTTTTGTTCGTGTGTTTTATTTTTGTTTTATTTTTCGTTTTTTGTGTGTTCTGCTATCGTTGTACTGTGCTAAATCAAACGATACGGCGCATCTGATCTCTCAGATACGGCGTATTGCGTTCAATTTTTTTATATACAACGCGTTTAATTAATTCGATACGACGCATCTTTTCCCCAAGATACGGCGTATCTGTTTTTAATAAGAAAAATTTTTCTAAGCGATAAAGTAATACGACGCATCTGCTTTTGCAGATACGGCGTATCTGTTTTTAACAAAAATTTTTTTCTAAAACGTTAACGCCATACGACGCATCTTCTTTTGAAGATACGGCGTATCTATTATTTTAATTAAAAACAGTTTGCGAATTATTAAACAGATACGGCGTATCGATCTCTGTCGATACGGCGCATCTTACTGAATCAAAAATCTTTTATTTTTAAACGTAACGAAAATACGGCGCATTAACTTTCGTTAATACGACGGATTTAATTTTAATTAGAAAAGCTGATTTTTGATTAATTAATTCGATACGGCGCATTCTTAAATTCTAAGCGGCGTATCTATTTTCTGGATAAAGTCTGATTAAATTTTAACGTATTAAGATACGGCGTATCCAACTTTTTGGATACGGCGCATCGTCAGCAGATATCAGAAGCTTTTATTTTACTTTGATCGTTTCACCCTTCTTTTGCACGAGTAAGTTTTATTTCAGGAAGATGGACGATCCGGATATTACAATGGAAGAATATATCAGACTTGGAAAAGAAAGAGCCTTGAGCAATAATGGGATCTACGATTGGGAAAGAGCAAGATATGGTGCACAAGTCATTGATACGAAAGAAATTACTATGGAAGAATACTTGATTCTTGGACGAGAAAAGTCAAGGAAAGAAAGAAACAAATTGCCATTTCAACACACCTGGTGTATGCCAAGTGATGATGAAAAAGATTCATACACCGTGAAACCAATTCCGGCAATTGTTATTGATAGTACTTTTTCTCCGGAGATTGCACACGATGATGTGTATACGGAACCTTACGTTGAAGAATATCCTGCAATCGTATTACCACCATTAGACAATCCAACGGATGAAGATGAAAAGTATTCTAATTTTGATTTCGAACCATTTGACGCCATAGTTTATGATGACATACCTCAACCAGATTTTGACCCAACGAGAGATTTTGAAGAAATCTGGGATTACTTATTTAAGGATGAAATTCGGGACGATGCTGAAATTGCAAGACCACTAGTTGAAGATGGAGATTCACATGATGCATTGGAGTCACTTACAACACAAAGTGGTACAAATTTATTTAATATTATTAATTCCGTTACTAATAATCTTGCTAGTTTTCCTAAACAGGTTGCAAAACAAAAAGATGATGAGGTGAAATTTATTACACTACCTATTGAAGCACCTGTGATCAACCCGTATTTGGTAGAGCTCGAAGAAGAGTTTGGTGATGAGCTCTTAAACATTGCTATGATCGAAGATGACGATGATTTCGACCCTATGAAGGTTATTGAGGAACTCGAACTTTTACTTGCCAAAGACCCTTTCTCACCTTCTGCGGAAGTCAAGGGACGCCTTACTACTAAAGAGACTAACCAAGAAGAAACGGGACTCATTTTTTCTCAACGTACTACTCTTTCAGATGAAATGGTCAAGTCATCCAATTTATCAACCAAACCGGGTAAGAATAGGAAAGATGTACATATATTGCCAAGGTATGATCTTTATTTATTTCTTCCATCTTTAATAGCAAATTTACACTCTTTTCGTGTTTATTGCTACTATCACCCGCACTTGATCTCAAGTGGGGGGAACAACACCCTATTAAACAATAAATAAGGGTGGAGTCAGGCTCGTGACTCGAACAAAAACAAGCGCTTCGTGGGAGGCAACCCATGCTTACCTTTTATTTTATTTTATTATTCTGTTTATGTGTCGAGTCAGTCCAGGCCGCACGAAGATACGGCGCATCTCAGTCCTGAGATGCGACGCATCCTCTGCAATGGTCATATCTTATTTTATTTTTTCTTTTTTTTCTGCATTTTTATTTTTCGACTTTAAAACTATTTATCAGTTTATTTTAATGCGGCGCATCCCTGGTTAAGGATGCGGCGCATCTTTATTCTGATCCGTATTTATTCCAGGCTCGATACGGCGTATCTTCTTCAATAAGATACGGCGCATCGATTAACCTGATGATTTTCAGTTTTAATTTTTAAGTTTATTTTTCCTAACTACTAATGTGTTATGCAAGTTGAACCTTTCTTATCTTAGGTGTGTTTTAAAGTGTTGGTGGTATTATAGTTTCCTGGATTTCCTGTGGATACATCAAGTATGAAGCTTTAACGTTCTAATCCACAAGGAAGATGATTTTTGCTCTTATACTAATGGAGGATCATACCGAGCAAATCTCAGGGGAGTTTTTCTTGTTCTAATTCTTTTATTTTCCAGTTTTTAACCTTTTATACAAACAACGAGGACGTTGTTTAACTTAAGTGGGGGGATAGGAGAATTAGAACACTTAACAATTACTTGTCCTACTTTTTCAAAAATTATGCTTAAAATGTGCTTAATATATCAAACTTAAAAATTTTTTTTAGCATGTTTTTGTTTAAGATCTAAGTTACATAACTGCACACATGACGTTATTTTCAAAAATTGTGATTTTTCCAAAATTCACAAATCTATGAGTGTGCCGGTGACTTGTAAACTTTAGAACTTGGCTTGTATACTATTCGAGACCACCATAATGAGTATTATTTATATAATTGGAATGACTTGTCTAACTTGGTAAAATTCTAGGATTACACCCAAATAGCCTTTATATGTTATGTGTTATTAGCTAACTACACTGGTTAGTTAACCCCCGTATAAAACCCTTTTGTTACTCTCATTTTTAGAGTAAGGGGCTGTTTCTTTTTTTTCCTGTTTCTAGTTAGGTCCTGTGTGGATATATGTGTACTGTTTCTAGTTAGGTCCTGTGTGGATATATGTTGTTTCTTTTTTATGCTTAATTGACCATCTTAATACGAGTTTTTTCCCGAACTAGTGTAGGTGGAAAAAATTTATAAAAATTCGAAAAATTTATGAAAATTCGAAAAAATTTATAAAAATTCAAAAAATTTATAAAAATTCAAAAAATTCGAAAATTTTATAAAAAATTATAAAAATTCGAAAAAACTTATTAAAATTTTTAAAAAATTCAAAAAATTTATAAAAATTTATAATTTTTTTAAAATTCAAAAAATTTGTAAAAATTTATAATTTTTTAAAAATTCAAAAAAATTATAAAAATTCAAAAAATTCTAAAATTTTATAAAAAATTATAAAAATTTTTAAAAAATTCAAAAAATTTATAAAAATTTATAATTTTTTAAAAATTCAAAAAATTTGTAAAAATTTATAATTTTTTAAAAATTCAAAAAAAATTATAAAAATTCGAAAAAAAAATTTAATAAATTCAAATTTTTTATAAGTTTTTTTGAATTTTTATAAATTTTTATAAAATTTTCGAATTTTTTGAATTTTTATAAATTTTTTATAAAATTTTCGAATTTTTTGATTTTTTATCAATTTTTCGAATTTTTATAAATTTTTTTGAATTTTTATAAATTTTTTGAATTTTTATAAATTTTTTCAATTTTTATAAATTTTTTGAATTTTTATAAATTTTTTATAAAATTTTCGAATTTTTTGATTTTTTATCAATTTTTCGAATTTTTATAAATTTTTTTGAATTTTTATAAATTTTTTCAATTTTTATAAATTTTTTGTATTTTTAAAAATTTTTGAATTTTTTTAAAATTTCATAAATTTTTCGAATTTTTATAAATTTTTCGAATTTTTAAATTTTTTTTGAATTTTTATAAATTTTTCGAATTTATTTTTTCCACCTACACTAGTTCGGGAAAAAAATCGTATTAAGACGTCCTGAATAGAAACAGTATCAAATTTTGCCCCCTTCCACATTAAGGATTCTCTTTTGCAATAAGTTAAAAAGAAACACCAAAGTTTCCTGTTTCCAGCCAGTTTTGTTACCAAACAGGACATTAAGTTGAAAGTAAACGGCCCCTAAGATACCCCTAGAAAAACACTCAGAGCCATTCCTTTCGTTTCCTACACCTATGTTTAAAATGTTTCGTTACACCCTTACACCTTAGCCTACCCTGTAGATTAGAATCCGTGGTTGGTTAATTGCTATAGGCAAAGTGTGTTTCCTTACATTACCTGTGTTCGCGTGCGTAATTCATTATCTATGGTTAGGTCGGGAAATTGCACAATGCAAATTGGAGTGAAAGTAAATATTGTATATTTTTGAGTTTATTTTTCGTGTGTTTACTACTTTCACTATTACCGTTATTTCTGAAAGTATGAAAAGTATGAAAAAAATTATCCGGAAAGAAAGTTGTAGTGATGTGGTGAAATTTTACACATCTATGTTTATGTTTCAAAAAAAAAAAAAAAAAAAAAAAAAAAAAAAAAAAAAAAAAAAAAAAAATCGAAAAAAAAAATGAGAAAAGAAAAAGAAAGAAAAAAGAGTTGGATGTTTATTTTAAGCCAACGATGTAGAGTTATGTAAGTGGTCGATATCACCACTATTTGTTATACTATATTTATGGATTGAATGGGAATTGGCAGTTATGGGAATGCCGATTAAGGTTTATTCTTTGATTAAGATTTTGTTGAGTATAATTCGTGTCTACCAAAAGCGTGTGTTTCAAGTGTTAAAGCGTGAGTTATTCAATGATATGAGTCTTATTCATGGGATGGTTGGGATAGTGATTAACCACACTTAGGATTTTAATCTATTTGTTTTGTTTTGTTTATTTTTATTTTTACACCAATTTATATCCCAAATATTATCCATACCCTGTATTGTTCTTTATCCAACCGAACCTTTGATTTATTGAGATTAGGGATTTGAGCAATCTTAAGTATCGTGGTCGTGGATTCGGCTATGTATTTATGATTTTGTCGCCCTTTTTGATATATTATTATTGGTGAAGTTTGGACCTATCTTTAGCCTATTCGAGTTAAGGATTTGAGCAATTGCAAGTATCGTGTTCGTGGATTCGATCATGTATTTGTGATTTTGTCGCCTTTTCTGGAATTTGATATCGATAGTGAAAAGAGAATAATTAACCCTTTAGCCTAAAAACCCTTTTTACCGCTTTAGACTTGCTATTCCTTAGCTTTAGTGGTGGAGATGTGTATACTTGCCAAGCTTATGATAGAATATTCGTCGCGACTGGACAGTTAAACGATTAGATTTGCTTTTATCGACTTATTTTATTTTACTTCTAATTCGTTAAGTGTTTAGTTGTGTGATTATGAATAAAACGAATACATGCTTAAATATAAAAATAAATCCTAACATCTTTTAGGATACATTTTCATAAATGAAATTCTAAGGTTTACTTGGGGACAAGTAAAGTTCAAGTGGGGGGATATTTGATGAACTCAAATAAGTACATTTTATTACTATCATTTATCCTATTAATTTGACTTGTTTTACTATATTATGTATGAGGATTGATACTTAATCGTTTACTTTTGTAATTCTCAGGTAAAAACAAGCATTTGGTGAAACTTAGCGATTATGGACTAATAATGGAGCAAAACGTGCATAAAGAGGAAGTCTACTGACATGGACAAGATCAAGTCAATTCTGCTCCAGATGCGCCGCATCTCACTCTCAACATGCGCCGCATCTCTATCAAGATATCACCAGATACGATCCAAGATACAAGAGGACATGCGCCGCATCTAATCAAGAGTTACGCCGCATCTTCTGGCGGTGTACGAATATTCCTGAATATTATAATCTTGGACCCCACGCGAAGTTAAGTACATGCGCCGCATCTACTTAGTAGATGCGCCGCATCTTCCCTCAGACAGAAACTATAAATACCCCGTAGACCTGACGTGAAAAAGAGTTCGAGTTCGAAACCCTAAAACCGAAGTTCGGACAGCAGAGCAAAAGGACGAATTCAGTCAAGGAGGCAGCACAAGACACACCCAAATCGAAGATACAAGAGCTGTAAGAAGGTGCTGCATGTATTTAATTCATTAAGTAGTTTTGTTTTATTGTGTTAGCAAACTTTAATTCATCAGGATTGGTGGCTTGTGTAATGTGACAACGAAAGATTGCACTCCCTTTAATACTTGCTTTCCCATCAATTAAAGTTTATATGTTGATGTCTTTGGTTACTACTTATTAGTGCATTGATAACCTCTGTGTTTATTAGTGGCTTGCGGGCATCCGACTGCGGGACAAGATGTGGCTCCCACGGTTGTTTCTAAATTGATCACTTAGGAATAACTTTTAGACATAAGTAATCATTAAGGGTTTACTCGCCGATGAGAATAGGACCAACGAGAAAGGGTTAATTACATACACTTCATATAAAGCTATCAATAAAACAAGTGACAATCTACTTAATCATAAGGACAACCCTCTTATTGTCTCGAGTATCTATCTGTGTACGTGTGTGCTACTTGCTGATTCGTGCCTATTGGTTTATTTTATCATTTAATTGCAAACAAAACTGTGCCAGTCTCTCAGGCTGAAACCCCCTTGCGTTAGGATATTAAAATACTGATTAGAATAACTAGATAATACGTTCCACTCTTAGTGATCGACACTCTACTTACCATTATCTTCATACTGACCGGGTACACTGCTCGTTAAGTGTGTGTGTTATTGATAAGTCGGCTAAATATAAATTTAAAACTTGAGTAGGCATTAAAACTGCTAAACCGCAACGACACATCACGCGCATCAGGTTGAAAGCGCTGTGCAGTCTTGTTTTCTCGATGACCAGCCTACTAGCTTCTCTCCCAGAAATTGTGCTCCTCCGGATGTACTTTTTGCAGTAACTTGGCAATCAGCATGATCGGCATCTGCAAAGGCTGTTAGTTTGAACTCCGAATCCTTCGGATACCAAAGTCCCATGTTAATGGTTCTTCGAAGGTACCGAAAGATCCGTTTAACCTCTTTGAGGTGAAGTTCGGTAGGCCTTACCTGAAACCGTGCTAATAAACATACAGCAAAATGTATATCGGGTCGGCTAGCAGTTAAGTACATGAGAGACCCAATCATGCTCCGATATTTCTTCAGATCAATGGGTTTCCCATATAAGTCAGCACCAATTTTGGGTGAAGTGACCATTGGAGTACCAACAGAGTCACAATTTTCCATTCCATGTTTCTTTAAAATCTCAATTGTATATTCCGCCTGATTAATGAAAATACCATGATGGGATTGATGGATTTGAAGTCCAAGGAAGAATTTTAATTCGCCCATCATAGACATTTCAAATTTACTTTTCATGAGATTTGCAAAAAGTTTTGAATGTTTTGGATTAGTGGACCCAAAGATTATGTCGTCCACGTAAATCTGAACAATCAAAATGTCATCTTTAAACTTTTTGGTAAACAAGGGCGGGTCAATTGTTCCTTTGGTGAAATGATTCAAAAGTAGGAAAGATGATAATTCGTCGTACCACGCCCTTGGGGCTTGTTTCAAACCATAGATAGCCTTCTTGAGCTTGTAGACGTAGTCGGGATGATCTTTGTCAACAAATCCATCTGGCTGACTCACATACACCTCTTCCTTCAGAGTTCCATTCAAGAAAGCCGTCTTGATATCCATCTGATAGACCGTGATGTTCTTGTGAGCCGCGTATGCTAAGAAAATCCTGACCGCTTCAAGTCTAGCTACTGGCGCGAATGACTCATCAAAATCAATCCCCTCTTCCTGTCTGAATCCCTTGGCCACGAGACGAGCTTTGTTGCGAATGACAGTCATCTCTTCATCCTTTTTGTTCTTCCATATCCACTTAAGATCAATGACGAGTTTGTCAATGGGTCTCGGCACTAAATCCCAAGTGTCATGAAGTTGATATTGGAGAAGTTCTTCCTGCATTGCTTCAATCCATGCATCGTCTGACATTGCTTCCCGAATGTTCTTTGGCTCTTTAAGACTGACTGAGCAGGCGAAGATGCACATATCATAATCGGTGGCGAGCTGTCTTCTCGTCTGTACTGGCCTTGAGGGTTCACCAATAACGTGTTCTATTGGATGGTATTTAGTCCACTTTAACGTTGAATGGTACCTTGGATCTAACGAATGCGTGTTTGTTGGTTCATGTAACCGAGAAGAAGATTCAGCAGATTCCGTTGCAAATGGGTTTTCAAATGGTTCTTCTTCTTCTAACACAGCATCGTTCTGGTATGGTTCTTCTTGAATTGGTGTTGTATGGGTTTGCTCATCAACTCTTGGTAAGACAATCTCAATTATTGGAGTGGCAGGAGTAGATGTAGATGAGGTTGACGTGGAGGGAGTTGGTGCGTCAGCTTCGATTGTAGTAGATGCATCTTGTGGTGGTGGTGGTGGTGGTTGTTGTTGAGCGGGTGCAGCGGAACGTTGTTGTGATGTATCTGTCGAAGCTCCACCATAGTACTCATCGTGCATAAACTCGAAGAAGTTATCCAGATCTTGAGTTGTTGGTTTTTCAGTTGAAGTTGACTGAGCTTCTTGAGGTATAAGTCCTGAACTGATATGTCCAGAAGTTTAACTTTATGGTGCGGGTCCTAATCTGATATGATTAGAAGCCATCGGGTTAAGTGCGGGTTCTAGAGCGAGTCTCTCAGAAGCCATTTGTGAAATTTCATCAAACTTCACATTCATCATCTCCATTACTCTTTTCGTTCTTCTGTTGTACACCCTGAATGCCCTTGAGTTATCAGAATAACCAATGAAGATACTAATATCACCGTTAGCTTTTAGCTTCCCCAGATCCTCTCTGTCATTTGTAGGATAGCACAAAGCGCCAAATACATGAAGATAAGAGATATCGGGTTTTCTGTTATTTACCAATTCATAGGGGGTTTTATTGAATCTTGGATGGATTAGGGATCGGTTTTGAGTAAAACAGGCAGTGGAAACAGCATCAGCCCATAAAAACAACGATGCACTGGAATAGATCAGCATCGTGCGAGCAGCTTCCATAAGCGTTCTATTTCTTCTTTTAACTACTCCATTCTGCTGTGGAGTTTTGACTGCTGATGTCTGGTGAGTAATTCCAGTTTGTTCAAAATATGTTCGTAACTCCTGATTAGTAAATTCCGTGCCATTGTCAGTTCTTACAATCCTAACTGGAGCTTGAAGCAGAACTTGAATTCACTTCAGAAAGGTGATGATGATTCCTAGTGCTTCGTCTTTTGATCTCAAAAACCTTACCCACGTATATCTTGAATAATCATCGACAATCACAAGAATATACTTCTTCCCATTGATACTCTCAACTCTCATTGGGCCACATAAGTCCATGTGCAATAGATGTAACTTATCAACCGTACTGGGAACGGTTTTAGGTTTATAAGTTGCCCTTTTGCTTTTGCCTTGCTCACAGGATGGACATAAGTGTTCTTTGGTGTATTTGAATTTAGGGAGACCGGAGACGATGTTGTCTTTGGCAAGCTTTGTTATTGTGTCGAAGTTGAGATGGGAAAGGCGTCTATGCCACAACCAGGATTTAGTGTCGTCAGCTCTCGTCATAATACAAATTGGTGACGAAGAGGCCATTTGGTTTATGTCGATAGCATAGAGATTGGTGCCACGATTTCCTGTTAAGAGATCATCTCCAATCAAATTCCTAACGAAACATGTATTCCTTCTAAATGCAACCTCTAGATCTGCATCACAAAACTGTCCGACAGAAAACAGGTTGTGTCCCAATCCTTCGACATAGTAAACCCGAGTGATTAGAAAGTTCCCAAACTGAAGATCTCCATAACCCAGAATAGCTGCTACATGATCATTTCCAAACCGAACTGTTCCCATGAACTTCCATACAAAGTTGATCAGCAGCTTCAGATTCCCGGTCATGTGCTTGGAGCAACCCGAGTCGACGATCCAAAGACAAATTTCAATGACCTGTGTAAAACAGATGATTTTGTATATGGAAACCGTTTAACATTTGGTTCCAGGGGGTTAGGTATAACAGGTATATCACACTTAGAGATGGTTTCTTTTGAAGCAATATCTAATGTGCCATCCTTAGGTGTAAACATTCTACCCGTTGGTTTCCATTTGCAAAACTTAAGATGGTCCTTAGGTAATAGGCTACTAGTGGTTTTCCTAGATTTTGCAATAAGCCTTTTAATGTATCTAGACCTAGCACTAGTTCCTGAGGGCACATCTTTCTGTTTAGGCACAGCATTCACATTCATATCATTAGAAACAACATCATCACAAATATTTTCAGACAAAGATTTCTTTCTCATTAAACACACAGATTCATTACAAGCACTTGAAATATTGTCCTTAACATTATATCTGGATGACATATGTTTCTTCTTGGAAAGCAATAAATTCCTAGGGTGTTCTTCTACTTCTTCCGTTTTATTCTTGTTATCACTCTTAGATGCAGGCGAGACTATATTCCTTGTATTGCTCCTAGGCTTTGGTCTGCTGCTCTTAGAGGTACTTTATACTCCTGTAGAAGGTAAGGCACACTCATTAGGATTTATCTTGTTGTCATTTGAATCAGTTTTAGCATGCTTAGTCTCTGTTGGATTATTTTTCACACTTTTGTCTATCGCCCTATATGTTTGAGAATTAGAGGTAGACGCAGTAGTGGTACTAATCCTATAAAGTCCAGGTGCTATCACTTTTGAGTTTTCAACAACCGCTTTCTCTTTTTCATTCTCATTTTCCTTAGGCAAGGTTGTAGAAATAGACATTTTTGGTCTAGCAATCTTATTTTCCTCACTCTTCCTATTTTGACATTCAAGCTGAGACTTCAAAAGATCAATTTGTTTTTTCATTTCTTTGTAAGAACGTTCATACGACAATTTGTCATACTTGCATTCTTCTGTTTTCCGATCAAGTTGTTTAAAATATGTGATGTTTTCCTTTTCAATCCTAGCAAAAGCATTTTCATATTTTTTAACAATTTCAGAAGTCTCAGCTTGAATTCTTTCATCATCTTCAACAGAATATATTTGGTAAATAATGGACATAATATCAGTCGAGAGAGCTTCTTCAGAGAGTGCGTCATTTTGTTTTTCCAAAACTTTGATTTGTTCAATGTTTTCATTAGCTTCCTTCACCAAGGATTTGTGGTCCTTGACAAATTCGGCTGCTTCTTTTATAATTGCATTCTCAACATGGATTACTCTTGCATGTATTGCAGTTACAATGGGAGTAATTTCTGTTTCGAACATCTTTTTCTGTTCAGTTTGAAAATTTGAAAACCAATCGTTGATTTGAACATTTGTTTTGGTTGCCACAACAGTTTGAAGCATTTCAACTCTCTTTTTAAGATCATCCAAAAATATTCTAGCTTCACTTGTGAAACAAGTGTTGTTAGAATACATCTGTTCGATGTTAGAAGGATGTTTTGAAACAACTTTTCTTTTTGTGACAGCCACTGGTTTTTTGAAAAACAATGGTGACTCTTTTGGAACAAGATGAACGCCATAGTCTATGTTAAGCTGATTATAGTCAATTGGTCTTATTTCTGGGTTCATTTGTCTCATTTTGTTTCGACTCTCTTTGGCAAGCTCAATCGTTTCATAAGAATCCCGAACTTCAGGAGGATCATGATTATCAATTAGCACACTACGATTATATAGCACATTCTGTTCTTTCTGAGCTATCTTGAGATAACAAGGGTTTTCACAACCGAGAGCCAATTTTTTCTTTGTGTGTAAAATCGGGTTTGGATCGTTAATTAATAAATTAATTGTTTGTGCAGAATGACCCATTTTTACAAGCAATTCTTCCAACTTTTTAATTGTTGCCTGTTTGTCAAGAATTTCATCAAGAAGTTCATCTTCTCGTTTTGAAAACTTTGCATGCAACTCTTTCTTCTCTTTTTCAAGATCAGAACAAGTTGATTTTTGTTTAGAAAGTTGGTTGGTTAATTCAGAAATTTCCTTGTTTAAAGATTTAATTTTCATGTTCAAATTGACATCAAGAGTGTCGAATTTGATTTGCAATTGTTTTTCTCTTAAAACAGAATCTCTGTAACCAATTTCAAGTTTTGACTGTCGTTTGTGGTTAAATTCAAAAGCTTTTTCGTTCACCTTGTATCTCTCAAGCTCAGCGGTCAACTTTTCATTCGCGGCCTTGACATCGCGATTGACTTGTTTAACCTTTTCAATTTCAATACTACAGTTGTTCAACAATGATTCAAATAACGCACGTGTTTCCTCTTCAGTCTCAGTATGCTGTGACTCGAAGCCTTCATTAGGATCCATATCTGGAGTAGCCAAATTAGTATTGCTACAACTTGGGGAGTCCATATATGTATCGTAAGTTGGCGTAGGAGTCGCAGGATGCTGTTCATTCTGAGGTGACATTTCAAACATTTCATTATTGTGACATGTAGCATATGGTGGTACCTCAAAAATTCCATTGATATCATAAGCAGGAGGTGTTTCAGAATCCGTATCATATTTGACCTCCTGAAGATTGGCCATGAAGATGCAATTGGCATCGATATCTTCCAAGTCTTCCATATCATCCATCAATGCCATGAAATCATTCTCCTCTGCATTCAACTGAAACCCTGCCTTTTCCTTCTGAGCTAGAAGCACTGCTTTATGAAGATATTCCAGATCTTTCTTCTTTGGCTTAGTAGGACAGTTCCTTGCCATGTGACCAGTTCCTTGACAGTTAAAACACTTAATCACATTTCCCTGATTCATATTCCCAGCATTCCCAGCAACTGGAGCAACAACATTCCCAAACTGATTTCCCGTATTCTGACCCCTTTGATTTCCAGCAACTTGACCCATCTGATTCTGATTACCCATATACTGACCCATCTGATTGCCTGCATACTGCCCTTGATTACCCATCTGAAACCCAGTAGCATATCCTTGCTGATTCCCATAAACTCCAACCGTTTGTCCTTGATTACCCATGTTGAACCTCGGCTGTGCAATTTGCTTGTTGCGAGTGTTCGATGAAATCCTTTGGTTGTTGTTTGTTGGTGTGGAATAGCGTCCTTGGTATGCTTTTGTCATTAGAGCAAATGCATGTGACATAGCTGCCATAACTTCATCTTGGTCAGTTATTTCAGGTTCTTGGAATTGTGGGTATTGTTGTTGTGGAATGACTTGTTGTTCTTGTGGGTAGAATTGTTGTTGTGGAATGACAGCAGTTTGTGGAGTGTATTGTTGTTGCATGTAGTGTTGAGTGGGAGTTGATGATGATGGTTGTGTGTTCACTGTTGAAGGTGTTGGTGCTTGAGCAATCAATGCTAAAGGATCATGTTGTTTGGCTAGCTTTTCTTTCCTTACTTCATCAGCCTCTTTCTGGTTTTGTTTCAAAAAGTCATACAGTTGATCATAGTTCACCTCATGAAGATTCTTTGTTTGGTTAACGATTGTGACATATCGTCCCCATTCCTCTGGTAGGTTGTTGATGAACTTGATGTTTTGAACAATTTGCCTTGGAGCCAATTTGTTCCTGATGAGTTCATTCATGATAGTGCAAAACCTTGTGTAGTAGGATTCAATTGGTTCAGCTGGAGTGGATGTGAATTTCTCCCATTCAGTTAGAAGCTTGTTTTCAATGTCTTGTTGACCAATTTCAGTTCCATGACATAGCCTTCTAACTCGTTCCCACATATCATAAGCAGTTTCACAACTGTCAACAGCACAAAAGATTTCTTGTGGTAAACCAAGTTGGATTAGGTGCATGGCTAATTCATCTGCTTCAATTTGTTTCCAATCCTCTTCCGTGTATTCTTCTTCTTTCTGATCACGAAAGGAGGGTGGAATGGGAGGTGTTTGATTTGGATCACCAGCTATTTGAATCTGACGAGGCTTGAATGGACCATTTTTGATGGAGTTAATCAAGAGTTTGCCTTGTCCATGAGGTTTAGTTTTCAAATATCGAAGCATACGGCTTGTCCATGGAAGATAACTACCTTTCTCAAGAATGGGAGGACGGTTTTCTGCACCGGCTGCATGGATATCTTGTTGAGTAGCCATTGTTGATGTTGTTGTTTGATAAGGTTGATTGCTTCAGGATCGTTGCAAAGAAATAGGTTGATGAAGCGAAAAGTGTACCGCTTTTAAGGGGTCATTTAAGCCCTAAATCGTATTTATTTGATCAAATATTGCCCTAAATCGTTCCTTTTGTCATTTTAGGTACTTTTGAGAAGAAATCTGGAAAAGGAAGCATTTTGGACGTTTTTGGAGCATAAAAGTGAAGAAAACGACAAAGTCTCAAAATCGGCTAAAAGTTACCTTTGACGGCGTCAGGATTTACCCTGGACGGCGTCATGGCTTGGCAAGGAAAAGGTGGATGTGAAAATTACTCATGATAAGCCAGAGAAATTTGCATGGAATTCTGACGGCGTCACCCTTTAATCTGATCAAGGGCGTCACGGCTTAATTCAAAGAGGGACGGCGTCACGTTCAAGGTCTGACGGCGTCAAGCCTTGATAAGCCAGAACGGATTTTGGAGAGCTAAAGAGGGACGGCGTCAAGAAGGCCATCCGGGAACCCTAAAAGCGGCGAGGTGACGGCGTCACATTCCATAACGTGACGCCGTCAGATGTAAAAATCTATATATAGTTTTGCAATTCTTTGTCATTAGTGTGGAACTTAGTGTGGAATTTTTGGGAGAAAACCCTAAGACGAATTTAGCTTCTTTTTCAAGGCTTTTTGCCTTGAGATCTTCCATGTTACATTGAAGATAAGTTATCAATTAATCATTCAATATGTCTATGTGTTGTTTGATTCTATCTTGTTCTTGTCTTTTGTTTAATATGTTAGGCTAGATTTATCTTGTGTTTGCTTAGATCTAATGAAACCTAGCTATTGATTATTGGTTATTAGTGTGTTATTAGTTGTATTGGATGATTGTTTATCTATGTTAGGCTTAAGAAAACTGGCTAACTTCCTATTCGGTAACTTGCTTGAACGTCTTAAGAAACATGAACCAAATGCGTACTAAAGGTTTTTATGGTTGTATTTAATGCATGAGCGAATTCTAGTGATCCCATGTTAGGAGCTTCCTAGCCGGCTCGACATAGGAGTGAAGTAGGAGTTCATAGAGTTGGGGAAGTACGTACGCCACCCCACGATTGGTATTAAGGAATACACCCGTCATCCACGCAACTAATACACACTAATCAACCGGTAAAAGATAGTTAGGGAGTAAGGAAATCTAAGTAAACACATTTCTCTACACATAAGTTTTCACCACATTTTATTTTCAGTTATTTTATTTTATTTGCATTTGTAGTTATTTGGGTTAGTTGACTAGCAACTAATTCCGCCCACTCCTTCAAACCCGAGATTTTAATTGCTTTCATAAAAACATAAAAATACAAAAAGAATCTTCCTCAACCCTTAGACCTAATTAGAGTAGTTTTTCATACCTAACGAACACTATTCCCTGTGGAGAACGATCAATCCCCCGTACTTACCACTACACTATACTACATCGGTCAGGTACACTGCCTGGTGGGGTTGTAAGCATCTTGAGATCCCTTGAGAGGTAAAACCTGCTGTAAGGTTGCAAAACCACGCATCATAGGTGTTGTGATTGTTGAAGGTAAAATTTTGATGTTGTTGTGAAGCCTTGGTTTGTTGATGATGATCGTTACAATTTAGATAAACGAAACAATTTAAATAAAGTTACTAAATATGACTAGAGTATAATTTAGAAAAAAATCAAAAGTTTACAATTTCGACAAAAGTTATGTAAATTATAATTTAGATAAAATTTCAATTTCTATAAAATTTCAATTTGACCAAAATTTATACAAATTATGGTAAAATTTCAATTTAGATAGAAATATCTAATTTATATAAATTGATAATTTATATAAAAAATCTAACACTCTCATACAAGAGGGTAGATATCCGAATGTCGAAGTATTTTATACACTCCTACAAGCGCAAAAATACCGAGTTCACTTTTGGTGTTGAAGAAATCACGATCAAATCAAATTTATAAAAGTTATTTAACTTGAAAAACGTTTATGTAAAAAGCGAGGGCTGAATATGTCACTTCTGATAATTACGCAATGCAGCTGCAAAAGCGAGGGACCAATTCTGACGATTTCCGAAAGTTCTAAGCAATTGCAAAAAACTGGATGAATTGCGAAACTAGGCACCAATTCCGAAAACTTTGCTGAATTGCGAAACAATGCTGAATTGCGAAACAATGCACCAATTGCGAGACATAGCACCAATTCCGAAAGCTTTGCTGAATTGCGAAACAATGCACCAATTGCGAGAGATAGCACCAATTCCGAAAGGAGCAGCAATTGCGAAATGAAGCTGTAATTCCGAAACTTTATAGCAATTTTGAAAAACCCTCAATTGAATTTCGAAAAACCCTCAAAATGAATTTCGAAAAACCCTTAAAGTGAATTTCGAAAAACCCTCTTTTTATCTAACTTCTCATACAAGAAATTAGACTTTTCGATGATGAAGAACCACTTTTTATCAACTTCTTCTACAAGAAATGATAAAAAGCAATGCATAGCAAGTAGATTCGAACCGAGGACCTTTCGTGATGAACAAACACGATCAAGTCCTAGCGTTAACCCCAAAAATTTGATAACTTTTTCACCAAAACTGTCGCTATGCTCAAAAACTTTAGACCCGTTTCCCGGGTGTTGGGACCCCACCCTAGATGAAAATAGATTATGGCTTTATGTGATTGGCTAGTCAACATATGTTGTGTTTTAGTCAAACCCGATAGTCAAAATATGACTAAAGTGGTTATGTAAATATGAAGTGTAACTTAAGGGGCTTAAGTTGCTAAGTGTTAAACTTGTTATATGTGTTATAAGTTAGTTTGTGGCCAAATTAGAAGGAATGGAACTTGAGGGGCCATTCTTGCCCATTGCCCAAAGATGTCACCTAACTAGTTATATCTAGTTTTATCTAGATAATTCTCTCATTATTGAGAGAAAATGAGAAGGCCGGTTATTAGAGAGAAAATGGAGGGAAGATGGGACTTTGATGATCAAGTCTTGATGTTCTTGGTCTTTCCTAGTTATGATCACACCAAGTAAGTAATTCTTGTAATGATTGTAAGTCTAGAGTTTAATGGGTTTTCATCATATGATCAAGATATGATCATATGATGATATGGGTTAGAAGATGACTATGTTTTGATGGGTTTGATAACCCTTGTTTATGTATTTGAGTATTATGTGATTAGGTTTTGGTTATTGATGATGATGATGATCGATGATGATGATGATGATGGAAGCTTATGATGATAATGATGTTCTTGTTATGTTGTAGCTTGGTTTGAGGTAAGTAAAATGATGATAGCATATGTATATGGATTTCTATCATTATGTGTTATGTATGTTTATGTTGAAAGGATGAGCTTGGAATATGTTTATGTGAAGTTATGGTTATGGCTTATGTGATGTGATGATGCTATGGTCATGTTGATGTTATGTGCTAGTTGATATTGAGTAGTGAGCCTCGATGTAAGTGTTCATATATATGATGCATCATGTGGATTGAAGTATATGTTATGTTATAGTCGTTTTACTTACTAAGCGTTATCGCTTACGGTTTAGTTGTCTAACCGTTTTGTAGGTGCTTATGCTATGGCTTGGATAAGTGGATTAAGGATTTGGATATGCAAAAGTTAAGGTAGTATGTGATTAGGAGCTTAGGTAGAATACCGAGCTCGTGTGTAAGTTTGTACCCCCGTTGGTCTTTTCATGTTTTATAAAGTTAAGTCAAGTGTCAAAGTGTATGATAATGAAGTCCTAAAGATTTGATAGCCATTTGGTGGCTCAAAGTGTAGTTTATGTGGTTATGGTTACTGTTTAAGGGGGCGTTTGGTTTATGTGTAAAAGTACCCAATTTGGGTCGTAAACGGGTCAAGTGTTATTGGAACATGTTTGATATGTTAAATGAATGAATTCTGGAAAGTTTGGTGTAAAACGGAAGTCGTATGTAGTATTTGTCATGAATGGGTCAAAATGGGTTTTTAGTGTAAAACCCGTGATTTTGGAGGTACTATTCCGGGTGGTCAAATGAGAGATGTTTTTTTATGAAAATGATTTTATTGATATACTAAAGGATTCTGGAAAGTTTCGTCCAGTTTCGAGTCCGGGAGGTTGGGTTTCTGAGCGGGCTTCGCGAAACTGAAAATTGGGACAGTAGGGTCTGTTCTGTGCAGATTTTGGGCTAGATACGGCGCATCTACTTTGTTAGATACGGCGTATCAGGTGATACGGCGCATCTCCCTTTGGAGATGCGGCGCATCTCCAACAGTCCAGGTTTGGCAGTTTTCGAAAGGTCATATCTTTTGATCCGTAAGTCGTCACGGGTCGTGCCACCTATCGTTTTGAAGCTAATTGAATGTACTTTCATTTAAAAATAGTCTCAAGGGCTGGTTGTCTACTGATTTTTATAAATGGTCAAAGGAGTAGCAGAATGTCTATGAAAGTCAAGCGTTTCCGCATATAAAGTTTTAAATTTTGGTCTAAGCGGTCACGGGGTGTTACAAATTGGTATCAGAGCTTCGGTTTAAGTGAATTAGGTTTTCTTTAGGATTTCCTAGACTTAAACCACTCATGGAAGTGTTATGCGTTAGTGTTAGTTGCGCGGAAACTAATTGCTAAGTGTTAGGCGGATTGCGTTTTATGCTAGTTGAGTCTATCGATGATAGGTGATATATGTGGGTGATAGTGTTGTTGTGTATGAGATGCAAGTCCATGGGGACTTAAGATGTTTATGTGATTAGTTGACCGAGCACCTAGGTTGGTGCCGGTATTGGTATTGTGATTATGTGATGTATGTCCGTGGAGGACTTGAAATGTTTATATGATTAGATAGCCGTGCACCTTGGTTGGTGTCGTGGATTGTATTGCGATATGTGAAAGTATGGTAGAGCCATAGTGATGTATTGCGGGTAGCAAAGCTAAGTGGTATTAGAGATGGGTTAGCAAGTGAATTAAGGTTTATGATTCCTTAGTTATAAGGTTGGCTATTATTTGCGGTTAGTTAGAAGGTCGATGCCTAGACATTGCTTGGTTATGCAATGTGATATATGAGCCATAGACTTTATGTTTTGATTTATGTTATGAATGTTTTAACACTTGTCGGATAAGTGTTAAGCGTTATGATATGATTGCCTGTATGATGTTAAGTATTGTTGTTTATATGATGTTAAGTCTATGGTAAGTTTATTGTATGTTTAAGCTTTATGTGATGTGCTTGAGAGCACGTTGGTATAGAAGTGTATGAGTTAAGATAGATGCATTTGAATGCATGCTATGTGTTAACCTAGTTGTGGTCGGTAAAGTTAAAAAGAACGCATCGTTATGTGAAAAGAGTTAAAAAGCATGCTAATAATTTGAAAAAGCTTAAATGCTTAAAAAGATTTAGATAAGTAAGAAATGAATAGCAAAGTATGTTGTAGTTTGATGACTTGAGAGGCATGATTGATAAAATAAAGAATGGATAATTGAAGCATGAGTTTTTATATGCTAAACTAAAAGAGAAAGTTAAAGTGTAAAGTTAAGAAGTGATGAGAACATGTTACATATAAAACATGATAAATTGAAAAGTGCTAGTGATATAAGGTAAAGTATGATGAGTCAAAGTGACGAATAAAATATAGATTGCGCTAGAAGTCATGGGTGACTTGAAGTACGCTAGAAAGAAATGTAAAACATGAATGTGATCATGTTAATATATTTGAATATGTAAGATGAAATTAACGAAAGTGTTACAGAATGAACCTATGTAAGGTTTGTATGCATACAAGTTGAATAAACTAAATGAAGTGACAGTATGAAATGAGAATATGGTCAACAAGTGTTGACGGATAATAGTAAGAGTGTGTTGTAAGAACACGTAGAAATATGTAAGTTGTAATGAATAAGCATTACATATAAATTGTCTAAATAAAAATGGCACATAATTAGTGTATGAGTCAACTTGGGGTTGACGGGCGAGAGATAAGTGGCATTGTGAAATGCGATGATAATAAATGTGCAAGTGTTATATAGAAACTTGCCTAGATGGTAGAAAGCGTGATAGTGAATGTTGAGATTGCGTAAGGCAATGAAAATTTAATATATGATAGTGTGTGCCTAATTATATAAGTGCATGAAAAGATAAATGAGAAAAGATGATAAGACAGATATAGCTTGGATCCAATGCTCTAGTTACGGTATCCTTCGGGATAGCCAGCTTGCCTTTATGGCATGGATGTTATGGTATCCTTCGGGATAGCCTAGTTTGCCTTTTATGGCATGATTGTTAGCTTGCCTTCACCGGCATGGTTTGCCTATATCCTTGGCATGATGTTAAGGTGTCTTTAGGACACGATGTTAAGGTGTCTTTAGGACACGATGTTAAGGTGCTTTGCCGAGGTTAGCCTTATGCCTATGTGGCATGGAAGTAAGTTTGCCTTTATGGCATGAATGTAAGCTTGCCTTTGTGGCATGGTTGTCAGCTTGCCTTTACGGCATGGTGGTTAGCTTGCCTTATGGCATGGATGAAAGTTAGCGAGATTGGATCCAAGGCTAGTAAATATGGAAAGTATAGTATGTACGAGTGTTAGGTCGGAAGTGTATAAGTAGGATGGTTTATGGTTTCTTGATTCAAATGGATTGGGACGCCTTTTCATTTGAATGAGGAAATTGTAAATCACCGAACCATGAATTTGTAATTCTTGATTTACATAGATCGGGACGCCCTTTTATGTGAATGAAGAGTTACAAAAGAGTGGGCTTATGTGTAACCGATATGACATGAGTACGGATAGTGATATGAGATAGTAAAAAATTAAAACCGGTTAGACGTCATAAGAAAAGATAAATACGAATAAAACTTATAGCGGCGATAAGGTAATATGTGAAACCTTAAGTTAGACGTCTAAATTGAATTATGTTTTAAGTTGATAAGTTAATTTGTGAGCATTTCTAGAATTTGATAAGAAAGTATGCTTAAGTGATGCGTGTGATAGATTTTATGTAGGTGCCTTTCGTATGGTACTTTGTGTATTTTGAGATAAGTTGCCGGTTTGTGGCATAGATGCGCATTTTGTGCTATGTGTTATGTGAGATTGGCCGGTATATGATGTTAAGTGATGGTTAGTGCATGGGCGTATGTTGTGTTTATAGTAATAAAGTTTGACTCATATAGAGTCGAAGTAGTAAGATTTTCCATATGACAAGTCGTCATTATTGGAAATTTTAGAAAAGTTTTGTGATGAGAAGCGTGTTTTGATAGGTTATGAATTATGATTTTGTATAGTAAGCGTAGAATTTGCATGATCATTTAGATCGTTGCAATGATTTGGCTTTGAAAGCATGAGTATAAGAGCATGTATATGTCGTGAAATTAGTTTTGGATAGATTTAGACGGGAGATTTCGGGGACGAAATCTATATAAGGGGGGTAGAATTGTGTAGACCCGTTTCCCGGGTGTTGGGACCCCACCCTAGATGAAAATAGATTATGGCTTTATGTGATTGGCTAGTCAACATATGTTGTGTTTTAGTCAAACCCGATAGTCAAAATATGACTAAAGTGGTTATGTAAATATGAAGTGTAACTTAAGGGGCTTAAGTTGCTAAGTGTTAAACTTGTTATATGTGTTATAAGTTAGTTTGTGGCCAAATTAGAAGGAATGGAACTTGAGGGGCCATTCTTGCCCATTGCCCAAAGATGTCACCTAACTAGTTATATCTAGTTTTATCTAGATAATTCTCTCATTATTGAGAGAAAATGAGAAGGCCGGTTATTAGAGAGAAAATGGAGGGAAGATGGGACTTTGATGATCAAGTCTTGATGTTCTTGGTCTTTCCTAGTTATGATCACACCAAGTAAGTAATTCTTGTAATGATTGTAAGTCTAGAGTTTAATGGGTTTTCATCATATGATCAAGATATGATCATATGATGATATGGGTTAGAAGATGACTATGTTTTGATGGGTTTGATAACCCTTGTTTATGTATTTGAGTATTATGTGATTAGGTTTTGGTTATTGATGATGATGATGATCGATGATGATGATGATGATGGAAGCTTATGATGATAATGATGTTCTTGTTATGTTGTAGCTTGGTTTGAGGTAAGTAAAATGATGATAGCATATGTATATGGATTTCTATCATTATGTGTTATGTATGTTTATGTTGAAAGGATGAGCTTGGAATATGTTTATGTGAAGTTATGGTTATGGCTTATGTGATGTGATGATGCTATGGTCATGTTGATGTTATGTGCTAGTTGATATTGAGTAGTGAGCCTCGATGTAAGTGTTCATATATATGATGCATCATGTGGATTGAAGTATATGTTATGTTATAGTCGTTTTACTTACTAAGCGTTATCGCTTACGGTTTAGTTGTCTAACCGTTTTGTAGGTGCTTATGCTATGGCTTGGATAAGTGGATTAAGGATTTGGATATGCAAAAGTTAAGGTAGTATGTGATTAGGAGCTTAGGTAGAATACCGAGCTCGTGTGTAAGTTTGTACCCCCGTTGGTCTTTTCATGTTTTATAAAGTTAAGTCAAGTGTCAAAGTGTATGATAATGAAGTCCTAAAGATTTGATAGCCATTTGGTGGCTCAAAGTGTAGTTTATGTGGTTATGGTTACTGTTTAAGGGGGCGTTTGGTTTATGTGTAAAAGTACCCAATTTGGGTCGTAAACGGGTCAAGTGTTATTGGAACATGTTTGATATGTTAAATGAATGAATTCTGGAAAGTTTGGTGTAAAACGGAAGTCGTATGTAGTATTTGTCATGAATGGGTCAAAATGGGTTTTTAGTGTAAAACCCGTGATTTTGGAGGTACTATTCCGGGTGGTCAAATGAGAGATGTTTTTATATGAAAATGATTTTATTGATATACTAAAGGATTCTGGAAAGTTTCGTCCAGTTTCGAGTCCGGGAGGTTGGGTTTCTGAGCGGGCTTCGCGAAACTGAAAATTGGGACAGTAGGGTCTGTTCTGTGCAGATTTTGGGCTAGATACGGCGCATCTACTTTGTTAGATACGGCGTATCAGGTGATACGGCGCATCTCCCTTTGGAGATGCGGCGCATCTCCAACAGTCCAGGTTTGGCAGTTTTCGAAAGGTCATATCTTTTGATCCGTAAGTCGTCACGGGTCGTGCCACCTATCGTTTTGAAGCTAATTGAATGTACTTTCATTTAAAAATAGTCTCAAGGGCTGGTTGTCTACTGATTTTTATAAATGGTCAAAGGAGTAGCAGAATGTCTATGAAAGTCAAGCGTTTCCGCATATAAAGTTTTAAATTTTGGTCTAAGCGGTCACGGGGTGTTACACCAAAACTGTCGCTAAGCTCAAAAACTTCACAAAAATACCAAAAAGCTTGAACCTTTATGCGTAAAACTCAATAAACTTGACGAAAGCTTGAAGATTTTTTCTTTAATCCACACGGTAAACACAAAAACAAACACAACTAGAACCTAAATCAATGTATGGCGAATGATACCACTTGTAATCCTATATTCGAACCTATATTAACCTTAAAATAAACAAACGAAAAGCTATATAAATAACAACTACTCAATGTGACACTCTTATAAGTAAAGAAGAATTGTAAAGATGAAAGGAAGAATGGATCGTGTGATGTAAAACTTGTAACCGAATGATTATATTCCAAACCTTAAGAGAACAATACAAATAAACAAACACACACACACATACTCTCACCTTTACAAGACTAAGAGGCACACCAAAATGGGTGGAGAGTGTGTGTATATATAGGATGGGAAGGCCTTGGTTGCCCTAAAGGCCTTGGGTGGGCTTTGTGTTGGACTTGGGCCTTTTAGATTTTATTTGTACAATACATATTCAATGTCCAACACAAGCCTTTACATGGTTGTTTAATACTACACGACACACTTTTAAAATACATACAAATGACCATCACTTTCTAACAAACATAAAAGCTAACAAGCTCACTTTTTTTTTCTTTTTCTAAGTACGTAACATTTTGTTGATAAAGAATATGTATTTCAAATTATAATGTTGTCTAAACTTTTAACTTCACAGAAGATAAGCGCTAGAAATAAGAAAAATAGATCTTTCAACCAAATTCCACCCGCAGTTGGCACCCTTTCGACTGCGAGAAGTGTTGATACGATGAGTTAATTTTATGAATAATTAATATATCTATTTCTTATTTTGTCTTTTTGGAATTGTATTATGATATATGTATGAAACAGAAAAAGAGAAAAGGGGAACACGTAACAACAATTGGACAGTTTGAAATTGCACATTTTTCTGAAAAAACAAAGAAAATGGTCAATGAGAAGGCCGAAAAAACTCTGGTAATTTCTACTACTACCAAACATTTAAAATTACATAATTAATACATAAGTTATTGATATACCAACTTTTTTTTTGATGCAGAATGAATTACGAATTGAAGAAGCCAACTCTACTTTAACACCAGCAGAGATATTTTTGAAACAACTAAATCATATTCCTGGACACATTAAAGGGCGTTCTGCATCTACAAGGAATTTTTTGGGCAATAAAAAGTTGAGATTGGACTTAGAGTCAGAAAAGGAAAGATCAAAGGCTTTAGAAGAGAATATGAAGGTTGTGAATAAAAAACAACGCCGACTTCAAAAGCAGAATAAAAAGATCAAGGGCCAATTAAGATTCATGATGGAAGAGATAACTCATTTATCTAGACTCCACTCCCAAACAAATGTAAGTTCTGAAATTTCAGTTCCTTTATTATTATCAATTTTGTGAAGGTATTCCTAATGTCAGACTAGTAATTTTACAATGCAACTGGTATACGTTTAGAATCAATAGTTAGTTATCAAGGGGATGAAAGTGTAAAATGATTTAACTTACAAACACAATGTAACACCCCCACCACAGTTGTAATATTTAATGTTCTGCCTCAAAACAAGCAGCTTCTTCCAGCTGACAACAAAAGAATTTCCCAAACTACTCCCACTCAAGCACGCTTAACTGCCTACTTCCGATGCTCTCCAATGTGTTTGTGACCCCGAAAATGTGTCACGCCTGTAAAGTGGTGCTTGTATTTAACCAGCATCTCTATGTCCCCAGTCAATGTGGGATTGGTTTTACCAATTCTTAACAGTGGTAAAACACACCGCACATAGAACAGGAGCACAAGGAATTCAGGTTAGATAAAGTGCACTTACTAATAGGTGCACTTACTAAAGGCACATCCACTTTATAAGGTGCATTCTATTAGCCTTGAATCAAAAAAATTAAAAAAAATATATAATAAATAAAATAAATAAAAATAAAAAATAAAATTAAAGGTAGCGCTATAATCTTGGCCATTCAGTTTAGGTCATATTAATCAGCATAAGCCGGTTCAATCTCCATCATCTCTAACTTGCCAAGATTCAAACATCCATGACAAAGTTCTACATCTCTTATTCAGTATTTGTCTCTTCTTGCCTATATTTTGTTTTTGTCTCTAGTTAGATACTATAATTCTAGCTCACTCTACCCAAAGCTCTTTATTTTAGAAAGTCCCCTTGAATATATGATATTACATTTTAGTTCAACTTATCTTTCTTTTTTTTATGGTATTTGATTCATATGTTTAGTCTCTGTCATGATTTTGGTTTTGATGTGTCCGCGTCTACAGACATCAAATCTGCACTACATACTACTAGATACTATATACAAAGATGCATTATCACTTTATCAGTTATCAGTTATCACCCAATAGCTTTGAATGCTAACCTCATGGGGCAGAGACACATTAGAAGCTGTTGGAGTCTTCGTATCTGAAGCAGCAGACGTAGCTCCTGGTGTCTGGTGTTCAGGGCTTCTTGTGTTGTCCCCCATAATATTTTCATAACTTCTTTTACCACTGTCAACCGCAACCCTTTTTCTGATGTTTACAAGACCAATAACCACAGAAATTCATGCTGGTGGTCTTCTTGTAGTGTTTCTTATTAAGTTTACTGCAGCTTATGAACTCTCCTTAGAAAGTGAAAAACTCATATTGGTTTGAATGTCTCTTTATTATGAATTGAAGGATTTGCAGGATTGAATTAAAGAATTTGCAGGAAAGAAGTTGCAGGAAAGGATTTGCAGCAAAGGATTTGTAGGATAGAATTTGCAAGAAATAATTTGCAACTGGAAATAATTTGCGGGCGTCTTTTTTTCTATCGTACATTACGGGTAGTAACAACAGATTAAAAGATTGTGTGTTATAAGAAGGCTGTCTTGAAAATCATGTTTTTAGACTTTATTCATGTTCAATGTTGTATTTCCTTAATAACATGGTAGACAAATGGATGCAATTGTTGGTATGTTATGGGTATTGATTTGCGTTATGTTAAGAAGCTAAGAATTTTAGTTTTCTGTTTTGCTAAAAGTAAAAAGGTACGACGAAACTGAGCATTTTGTGGTTGTCGGCAACTTGTGGATAGTGACCATTTTTTGGTCACTAATCAACCAAAATAGTGACCACCATTTCGTCTCTGGCAGAATAGTGACCACATATTTGGTCACCGATTGGTTTGAAATTGTATTTACCCCATCCGATCAGTGCCGACGTTTTGGTCACTATTTAGTGACGAAACTGCTTTTGGTCTCTAATTGTAATTAGTGACGGACCTATAGTGACCACAAGTGACCACCTAAATATGGTCACTAATCACGTTTAGTAACGAGATTGGTACTGTTTGTGACGAAAATATTTGGTCACTAAAGTCACTTTTTCTTGTAGTGATTATCGGGATGAGCCTGATGTAACAACAATTAATAATTAATTAATATTTAGTATAATAATAATAAGTCAACATCAATCAAATAATAAACATACGTACTTTGAGTTTTCTTTCACAATAGATTTCAGCGGCATCGGTTTGATCACGAAACCAACATGATGTTTTCAGGTCTTTTATCCATTGAAAAGTGTCGATACAGATCACAGTAACCTCGCCCTCGTCCATCCCTGATCAACAAAAAAATTAATAAACCACCATGGCACCATGCCATATCTCAAATTAACACAGTTAACCTAATTCAACCATTAAATAGAATAAGCCATAGCAAAAATTAACCTAGCAAAAATTGTTTTGATAGTAAACCCTAGATACAATCTAATCTTAAAAAACAATTAATATATAGTTAGAAGATTGATAAACATACCAGTTGTTTCAGTACGTTTTGCTAAAGGAGTTTTAGTAGCAGCCCCTCTACGTGTCGTCGTTGTAGCATTCAGAAACGGTTCTTGAATATTTTCATACATATATTCAAACATGTCCAGCTCAAGCCGAAAAAATTCAAAGTCCTGGGTTGCTTCAGAGATTAGTTTCACAATATCTGACGAGTCAACGACGTCATGCATGCGAGGGTCCCTCAGGAGCAGGCTAAAATGAGCAATTAAGTTGGGGATTATTGTCAACAATGTATTTAATACGTGGTAATGAAGGATCATGCACCACGTGAATTGTGTGATCTGCCTGCACGCCTACATGAGATCAAAAATATATATCATGCGAAGCTGTAAAAGTTGGTGGTTTTTCACTAAACAAGAGAGCAAATGAATAAATCTAGATCGATAATTGATTATAAAAATCCATATGAAAACAATCATCATATATAAAAATAAATATAAAAACCATAAAACAGAATAGTAATTATATACCATAGCTATCTAGGGTTCGATCATCCTGCCAAATTATTCCTTTATGAATCAACTTATGTTCTTTCAAAGGAACTTCAAAGATTTGAGCCATTAAATCCTTAAACTCAAAAACCTTTAATTATCTGACACTCGATCTAATCAAAGACTTGTTTCCGTTTGAACATCGTAAGTTTATGTTAATCTCACCTTCCTCGTCCATCCCTAAACAACAACGAAAATAATAAGCCACCATGCCATATCTCAAATAGAATAAGCCCTAGCCTACAAGCATGTTTTGATTGTAAACCCTAGAAATAATAGAATCTTAAATAACAATTAATAGTTAGATGACTGGATATTAACTTGAAAACAAAATCAAGGGATGCTTTATGCGTTTGGAAGGGTTTACTAGTTTTCATAAGAATGTTGTGAATGGGGAGGTATTAATACTTTGGTGTATGGCGGTTGTGGCGTCCCGGACTGATTAAATTTACCCACGATTTGGGTATCAAAATATTTATTTAATTACTATTTTCTTATTAAGACAACGTTTAGCTAATTAAGACAATGTTTAGCTAGGGACCTAGGGTTTTTGCACTAAAGGGTCATCTGTTGTAATTTTATAAATTAATATCATATATTAACGAGTGAACGCAGCGAATTAGGTGTCGCGGATCCATTTGATGTAAATAAGTTAACACATAATTACACGTAATTTACTTACCTCTTGGTTTGATCACTTGAATTACTAAGACAAGTGATATTTTGTTTTGATCTTGATCTTCACGAAACCCTTATAGCAACTAAAAGAAATTGCCTCTAAGGAACACGTCACGGTGGTATGCTTGAATGCTAGTTCAAGCTCACGGTTTAAACAACGAAAGCCTTGGTTTTTTGTTTCTTTGATTTGAACTGACAACCTAAGGTTTTAGGGGATGTTGCAGATCGGTTTAAGTTAGGGAAAGAGGAGAAGAGATTTTCTTTGTGTTTAGGTTATTCAATGGATGCAAGTAATGAACCAAGGGGTGGAGTTTTGTATACTCTTCAAGCCTATGATAGAATATTGTTAGGAATATAAATATTCATGTGAAGACTCGGTCACCCCGAGTATCTATTTAGCATTTATATAGCTCGTAGGCTTATTATTATTAGCTTAGTGTTATTAGTATTATTAGTTTTATTAGCTTAGTTATATTTATATTTGTGGAGTGGGTCGGGTGTTTACCCACTGTCAGCTCACTCCACAGCCTACTAGGGGCACCATATGTTAGATAGTATATATACCCCTTCCCAAGTGTGGGAAGGGTTGAAACTCTTGGAACTCTTGTAACACTACACACACTAATATAATATTCTCTGTTTTTCTCTCAACAAGATTCCCATCTCTCTCTCTCTAACTTCTCTCTAAAACTCTTACCATGGAATTAATCTTCCACAATCCAAGACTACCCGATCCACACAATCAATATGTTTAGATATTACAATTGGTATCAGAGCCATGGTTAGGTTCGATTGATTGTGTGTACTTTGATTCGTGGTTTCCATTTTTTTCATGTTGGTTATTTTATTCGAACAGTATTACTATTGTTTATTTCTTTTGAAGTCATTTAATCCCCACATTTAATCAGTCACACATCAACATTTCACCATCTTCATCCAATTCTAAAAAACCCATCTCACAGATCAAAAAAAAAAAAGAAAAAACCATTTCTCAAATCTGACTGGTTGACGGACAAAGTGTTTGGCGGCGCGTGAGAGGTCTACGAGGCGCGCGAGATGGTTTTTTGGGGGTTTTGAAGGTCAAGTTGCTCGGATCTGCAGACGGTATCTCTTGTTTCTTCGTTTTCGATGAATCAAAAGATGCCGATGAAGCTCCGATTGAGTTCATTTTGATTATGTGCGTGTGTTTTGTGGTGGTTTTTGGTTCGAATAGATAATAAGAAAATCAGCTCACGGATTTCTTTTGCTGGGTTTTTGGTTTTGAAGGTATTTTGGTTCGAATTGACACTAAAGAAAAATCCTTGACTCGAATTTGTTTGTAGTTGAATCGGTGAAAGGTTTGTATCTGTGTGATTAGAATTGATTTATGAGCGTAGCTTGGTAGCTAGATTGCTTGTTTCATTCATTTATTGGATATTTGAGTCAATTCGTGTGGCATAGTTGAGTTGTTCTTGCTTGCGAGTTGTTTCTCTTGCTGGCGATTTGTGTTTGGTTAGATATTCTTGGTTGCGATTTAAGCTTCGGTAGAAGATTCTTAGTTGCGATTTGAGTTTTCTTGGGAAACTGTTTGTTGCGATTTGGTACTCTTCAGACCTGTGATTTGGCGTTTTACCTATAAAGGGGAAAAAGACAAAATCGCAAGAAAGTGACAGCTTTGACTGGTCAACTGCGTTTTGACAAAGTTGCGTTTTGACAAAGTTGCGTTTTGACAAAAGTTGCGATTTGACAAAGCTGCGATTTGACAAAGTTGCGTTTTGACAAAGCTGCGTTTTGACAAAGCTGCAATTTGACAAAGCTGCGATTTGAACACAGCTGCGATTTGACAAGTTGCGATTTGACTAGTTGCGATTTGACTTATTGCGATTTGACGTTGCGAGTTGATACTTGCGATTTGACGTATTGCAATTTGGTTAGTTGCGATTTAACTTATTGCGATTTGACTTGATGCGACTTGACAAATTGTGACTTGACAAATTGCGATTTGATCAGTTGCGGCTTGACCAAAGTTGACTTGCTGAGTTGTGGATTTGGCAGAGCTGTCCTATTGGTGTCCACGATTTGAGTGAGCCTGCAATTTGATCTTTGCGATTCGAGTTACAGTTGACAAATTACGAGTTGATTAATTGCGATTTGTCAAGTTGCGTTTTGACTCGTTGCGATTTGACGAATTGCGATTTGACCAGGTGTGATTTGACGTTGCAAGTTGACACTTGCGATTTGACTTATTGCAATTTAGTTGATTGCGATTTGACTTGTTGCGATTTGATCAAGTTGAGATTTGACTTCTTTAACTTGAATTTTGAAGATCAGTATTGCAGTTCACTCTTGGGTATTCTGGTTGATTTCACGGTTTCTCTTGTAGATTTTAGAAAATCCCGCGAAAGATTCGATTTCTCGGTTTAAATCTCAAGAGTGGTAAAATCCAGTCAAATCAATTTTTGGACAAGTAGGCGGGACATGGATTTTGACATAATAAAACTTACGGGGTTTGACTATTTTTTCGGGATAAGTTTGTGCTACGAGATCGGCAGGAATTGGGAAATTATGGTAACTTGGTTGGTTTGTTAATTCACGGGTTCGTATACTTAATATCTCATACATCTCGGGGTTGGATGGATGCACGATGTTTGATGATTCTTGTTCGAGGGTATCTATAGTGATTAGACTTGGAAGTTCAAGAAGTGGATATATACAATAAAGGATGGAAGGTTGGGTATATATCACTACCTATATTTAAAGGAGTTACGTTGTTGTGCTCAATATAGGTTATAAATCACAAATTTAGTGCAAGTATAAGTCGCGGACTTGTCCTTTATCAAGCTTCATCAAGTGATTTTTGTTTCTCAAGCTTCTAATGGGATTGTAGTACAAGATCTTCTCAAGAGGTGGTCTGACTTAAAGACAGGAGGTGGTTTGTTCAGAGACGTGTTCTAACCTTTTACACATTCTAAAGTTAAACACATTTCATTAAGCGGTTTTGGCATATTACGAGCTTCAGTGAATTTGTTAATCTGCTAAACCATTGATGAGGAGACAAGCAAGGGTTTACTACAAGAGAGTCTTAATCACCATCTTCTTTGCAATAGTTTTATTTGTCTCTTTCCATGTATTGTACCTGAAAAATTCACAACCATCACTGACTCTCTGCTTTGGCAAAAAGGTCATTGCATGCCCTTTTTGAGGGGGGAGTATTAGCGCATGTTTCCTAGCGGTGTGAATCTTTGCGATTCCGGTTACAGCGGGTCAGATCGAAGCGGTTCAGTCTCCAGCGGGTCAGATCGTAGCAATTCAGGATTCAGTAGTTCAGTCTCCAACAGTTTGAATCTGTGCGGTTTCAGTTTCAGTGGTTTAGTTTTCAGCGGATTGGGTCTTAGCGAGTTGCCTAAGGTTTCAGCGGTTTGATACTTACTGTTGTGCAGTTTGTTCTTGAATTTATTTCTCAGTTAAATCTCAAGAACTGTAAAATCCTGTATACAATATGACAACTATACCAAGCACTGCATCTGATGACATCCAAGCAGCTGGGTTAGTCAGTCATACTTGATAGGACTGACCGTGAGTCATGGGCACTGCTAAGAATTAGCGCATGTTTCTTCTCTTTTTGGCTAGTCAACATCACAAGATGATCACGAAGTTCATTTGGTATTCCTCATTTGAGATTGAAGTTGAATTTCACGAAGGCGTCTACTTATTTTATCTTGAAGTCGGGGTTGGTTGGATGCATGACCTTCAATGATAACTTGCTCGTGCTTAAAATTTTAAGTTGAAGACTTAGGTTATCTAGTTACCAGCAGTCGGGGTAACTATCACTTAAGAGTTACTATAGAGTACTCAGTGTCACATGTCAATGACGTTGTCGATAATCGCAAGAGGTGTTAATGTCTCATACTTTGGTTGGGTATTGAGCACTTAGAGATTTGCTTGGAGCATTAATTCTCTACACCGTTCTTCCAACATTAGTGCAAGCTTAAGTAACAAATTTGGGGACTTCTACTTCAGTTTTCAATATTGGCATATCGGGTTTCCTTCATCAAGTGGTCACAAATCGTTGTCTGTGTTCGAGGTTGGTTAGTTGGCCAAAGGTCTTATAAGTTGTGATGTGATCAGTAAGTCTCACGGGATATTCTTAACCCAAACTGATCTTCACCAAAATCAAATCAGTCATGCCACATTCAACTTGTTACTGTCTCACGGTTTCTTCTTGGTTTTGTAAAATCCCGCGAAAGAACTTATTTCTCGGTTTAAATCATAGATTTGTAAAATCCCATGATGATGGGATTATGCGCTCTTGACCGTGATCGGGTTAAAACCATTATCAACGTTCAGTTAAAACATCATAAAGGGCTAGATCGGGGCAGTTAAATGACAAGATGCGACTACGGCGTGAATTCATTATTATTTATTTGAGGTTGAAGTGAAATTTCATGAGTGCGTGTACTTAGTATCTGAAGATATCGAGGAGGTTCGATGAAGATTATTCGAGATCCTTGTTCGAACTTTCAACCTTTACAATGACGAGGACTTGGATATCTAGTTAATTTTTCTTTCTCTCTATTACAAAATAACTATCACTTTAAGGAGTTACGTTGTAGTGCTCAGTGTCACACGAAGTTGTGGATATCTGTAACACCCCCAATTTACCGCAGCGGAACAGTAGTGTCAAGGGGGTATTACTTCATAATATAGATCAAGGTATAGAAAACGACCTCTAAATGAGACGTTTTGAAAAGTTATCATTCGAATTATTAAAATCAGAGTTATGACAATAAGTTCCAAAGTAAAGTTACATAAAAGTTTTCAAAGTGTATCGAATGATAACGATAAGATATAAGTCTTCAAGTATGCAAATGACTTTAGAATCCATGCATCCACTATCGCCTAAATAACCTGAGATAAACATGCTAAAAAGTGTCAACCAAAGGTTGGTGAGTTCATAGAGTTTAGTTTAAAATGTAAAGTATTTGAATAGAGATTTCCCCGCAAAGGCATTGTAAATCCACTCAGTCTCAAGTCCCGCCCATACAAGACTTGCAACCTGTGTGTTTACAACCCACTGCCAACATAGTATAATGAATAAAGTTTCCACCGCAAAGGCATGTTAAATCCACTCAGTACCAAGTCCCGCCCATACAAGACTTGCAACCTGTGTGTTTACAACCCACTGCCAAAATGAGATTATCATGAGACATCCAAATAAATAGACTTCCAACATTGCCATGTCGGGTTGATGACTGCACCCAATTTAAGGGTCTACCGACATTGCCATGTCAGGTTGATGACTGCACCCAATTTAAGGGTCTACCGACATTGCCATGTCAGGTTGATGTAGGTCTGAATCGAGTCTAATTACAGTTATCAATAGAAATCAAGAAAGCGTAGAGTATCATAAAAGTATAAATGTTTGAGTAATTGCATAAATCATGTATTTGATAAACGAGTAAAGTAGTTTAGGCATGTATCTCCCCAAAATAGTATAAAACAAGCATTAAAAGAGTAGGGGCTATGACTCACGGTGAACCGTGAAAGTTTCTAGAGTTCTTGTAAAAGTAAATAAATATAGTTGAGCATGTATCTCCCCCAAAGAGTAAATCAAAGCGTATAAAAATAGGGGCTATGAATCTCACGGTGAACCTTGAAAGTTTCTAGTGAACTTGTAAAAGTAGATAAATATAGTTTGAGCATGTATTTCCCCCAAAGAGTAAATCAAAACGTATAAAAGTAGGGGCTATGAATCCTCACGGTGAACCTTGAAAGTTTCTAGTGAACTTGTAAAAGTAGATAAATATAGTTTGAGCATGTATCTCCCCCAAAGAGTAAATCAAAACGTATAAAAGTAGGGGCTATGAATCCTCACCTTAGCTGTAAGGTCAAAGTATTGTGATGTTATGTCAATAGTATCACGGGAACGGCTCCAACACAGGACCTGGATAATAGGGAAGTCTAAGTATTTGGTGTTTGTGATTTAATATGACAATGTGTGAAAACGAGTAACGAATAATGAATGGGTGTGTGATATGAGTGTGATATTCTTAAAATGCTTAAAGTTCAAAAAATAATATTATACATAATATTATCATGTTTTTATGTCATTTATTCCATGAATTTCGTTCCCTTAAAAGGTGTGTGAACGAAACGTAATTAAATTGATTAAAACTCGTTATATAAAGATATAAACGTAATGAAATGTAAATGAAATGACAATTTACTCATTAAACTCGTTAACAGTTTAGTTATAATCGAAATTATATAAAAGTGAGTAAATTATTGTAAATATAATTAAACGAAATGTGAAATAAGTATAAACGTAAATAAAATGTGAATAATTGATTATAACGTAAAAATGTGTACGAAATGAGATAAAATGCATACGAATAAGAAATAAATGTAAAACGTGAAATACAAATAAATATGCAATAGTTACATCTTGGTCCAAAAAAAAAGTTACATCTTGGTCCATGTACTTTTATCATTTTTACAATTTATACCCTAACGGTGTTAACTTTGCACCGTTAATCCCTCATTTTATATATATTACATTTATAGTCCCCAACTTCCCAAAATGACATAAAGGTCAATATATTACTGTTTTTAACATGTTCAGCCCCTCAGATTATGTTTTGGCAGTTTTAGGACATAATTTTAGGAAGTTGTCACTTTTAACCCAATTAGTAAAATCTTTTCACAAAAATAGTTGGAAAAATATTCCGAAACATTCTTAAGCTTATTAAAGCTTATATCAATGTTCCTTAACTGCTTATTCGGTGTTTAGCTTATTTTTAAGCTATTGGGCTGTTAAGCCCACTTCGAAACATATAGGAAAAATGGAGTTTCAAGGTAACTAGCTTTGAGCTTTGAGCTTATCGCGAGCTTATTAAGGGCTTATGGAAATAAGTTTTACACATGAACTTGGTCGTTGGGACAACAAAGAATTAGGACAAGTAATAATATTAGAGTGTCATGTTCATGTTATCGAGATAAATGGTCCATTTCTAAGGTCGAGTACGCGTTTCGAAAAAGAGAAATAAATAACACAAACAATTGAGATATGATTCGAACCAAAAATAAAAACGATACAATGTGTAATTTACTGTTTGTAAGTGTCAAGTAGGATCAAAGACTTGTTGTTGCCATCCTTTATGGAGGTCATAATATGTATTACGTATCGAAAGTAAATAACGAGAGCATAAAAAAGATAAATGATAGATATACGTTCGAACATAAGCTAGAACAATGCATGATTTGTGTATATATGATATAAGATGGATTGACATGAGTTGAGAAACACTTACAATGCCTAAGGGGTGGTGTGTAATCATACGGAGGTGATCAAGAACAAGGAAGAGGGTGTGTAACTAGTGAGACTCGATCAAACAATACTTCGAATGGATCGATCAGGCCTTGGAAGGGACTTGAACAAGTGAAGGGATGCTACTGATGTTTGAGGACTTTCAGTAGCAAAGAAATTCGGATAGGGGTTATGGTAAATGTGTGGTTGTATGTATCACGTATTGTATATATAGAGAGATTGCATGTATCGACTTATATAATAAAGAAAGAAGCAAGTTGGACGTTTTGGATTAGATGTTGTCAGACAATATTCAAATGGTGATATATTCGATTTGTTTCAATCGAATTGCATGTGCTAATGTTTCAAGGATATTATAAAATACTAGTAACTTGAATGTGAAATCTCAAATTGGCATGTGTATGTTAACGTATGAAGATGGGTATACATATATAGTATTAAATTTTTAAAATGAAAGTTATACATGTTATATTTGATTTGAGTAGTATACGTGCCCGAGTGAGGTTTACTTTAGGTCCCGTTCATAAACCAAACGTTCAAAATAAAATATGAGATTTATCACTATTGAGTCTTGGGTGTATAGAAAATCGAGTTTTGTAAAATAAATGGTATCTTGTGTGTCGAAATTAGATTTAAAAAGAGGCCAAGTGAATGAGTTGTGTCGAATTGTATAAAAAAAGAAAAAAATGAAATTTATTAATATTGGGTTGGGCCATGAATAGTAATTGGATCCGTTTAGTGTTTAATGAGTATGTTTGATCCGTCGTGGTCCGCGTGTGAGCTCGTTCCAACGTAACAATGTTTAAATAGAAATGTAATAAACAAATTTTTTAAATTGGCTCGTAAAAATGGTTAAATAAACAGTAACGACGTGTTAATAATGGATTAACGTTCACTAATGACTAGGGAATTTTACGGATTGTTACAATATCCAAGAGGTGATGTACGTCTTATACTTGATGGTTGGTTGGTTGAAGAGTATAGAGTACTTAGGGATTCAATGTTGCACGAAGTCTCTACACCGCTCTTTGTCACGCATTAGTACAAGTTTAAGTCACAAGTTCGGGTTATGTTACTTCAGTCTCAAGTTCATCATACTCGGTTTTCTCCATCAGTGGTCACGACATCAAGCTCATAGAATGATAATGGGGTTGGTAACGAGTTAGATGAGAGATATAGAAAAGAGAGAAATGACGTCTGTACACATCAGTGCAGGCCTCGTTCTTCATTGACAATGACGTCTGAACACATCAGTTCAGGCCTCGTTCTTCATTAGATATGACGTCTGAACACATCAGTTCAGGCCTCGTTCTTCATCGTCTATGACGTCTGAACACATCAGTTCAGGCCTCGTTCTTCATTGGCTATGACATTTGAACACATCAGTTCAAACCTCGTTCTTCAACGACGATGACGTCTGAATACATCAGTTCAGGCCTCGCTCTTCAATGACAATGGCGTCTGCAGATAACACTTCAGGCCCCGTTCCTCAAAGAAAAGAAAGGTGTACGCTTAAGTGCGCTTTATCTTTGGAAGAAGAGAAATCTTCTTATTTATGGCCATTCTCATCAACAAGTTTCATGCTCTTTCCGTGCTTATTCAGTCTTCAAGTGGATCGACGCACATTGGAGTATACTCGTATTCACTTGTTCTACCAAAAATTTCAGTTGACAGGCATATGCAATTTTTTAGGGGGGGAAAGGGTGAATAATCTACATGTCAGTTATCAAGAACCATCAAGTGGATCTACTTACCATTGATGGTATTCTTATTCACTCGCTCAATCAAAAATTGCAGTTGACAGGCATATGCAATTTTTGAGGGGGGGAAAGGGTGAATAATCTACATGTGGATTGATGATTGAGAAATGGTCATACGACTCCTGAATACGTCAGTTCAGGAGTCGTGCAAACCATGCTTCTTCAACACTACATCTTCCTCCGTCCATCAAGGTGTTGAAGAACATGGTCATGGAATGCTAATCGACATCTTCTCACGGGCTGATATAATCAGTGACAAAGGGTTTCTAGTCAATGCTTCATGTACACGTCATTATACTTCATGTACACATCATTATGATGATTCCAATTAATCGTAACCATCAGGGGAGAGAAATGTGTACACCAAGGACGCACAACATGTTCACGTGATTGGGCTTAATATCTCACGACACAAATTATAGATGATCAGTGGTTCAACTTGTTACCTTGGTATTATCGTTTCACTTTTACGTCATGGGCTGATTAATCGTAACCATCAGGGGAGAGAGAATGTGTACATCAAGGACGCACAACAGGTTCACGTGATCGGGCTTAATATCTCAGGATACATACTATAGATGATCAGTGGTTCAACTTGTTACTTTGGTGTTAGCATCTCATGTGTACGTTGCGGGTTGATGGGTTATATGTAAGGTTACTGGAATGCATTTGGTGAGATGAAGATGATTGGTATTCTGTTTCCCCAAATGGACAATCTTGAAGAAGGTCGAGTCTACATTCCATCCTACATTCTTCGCTATGTGTTAGAAGACTAAAGACGGAATGCATTTGGTTATCAAAAGACTTCTTCATTTTCTGGGCATTCATCAGAAAGGGTTTCAGTTTGGGGGAGAGTACCAATTAGGGGAGAGTGAAAAGCCAGAATTAAGCCCTAATTAAATGTGCTCACATTGCACTTCAGCAAGTCAAGTGATGGCAGCGGAGAAGATTCAGGAAGCTGAGGAGTAATGGTTTTTGTTTCGTATCCTTGTATATATTTGCTTCATACATTTTTGGTCATATCTTATACCAATTTGTAAATAGATATATAGAAAACCTGCATATTGTAAATAGAGAAATGTAAAACCAGAAAAACCATAAAAATTGAAAAATAGAAAATACCAAAAATAGTTTCACCTAGGCATGTCTTCTATTTATCGATAACATTTACGGTCTTAGAAATGTCATTCAATAATGACACAGGACTTTAAATGAAGCTCGAGCAGAAGTTATAATGGATTGTTAAAACATGTCTCATGGCTTGCTATTACTTCAGATAGCAACCCGCGCTTCAAAATGGGGAAAGCACGTCGCCAAAAAGACGGCTGTTCCTCCAACTGGGTGATGTTCACCTGGGCATGGATTACTTTATATCCATGTTTCTTCGATCTGATGTACGTTTCAGTGCATCATTTCTTGAAAAAGAAGAGAAATCTTCTTTGTATGCAAATAGTTTTCATTCTATGATTCTTCTGAAAATTATTTGTGAGACACTTGGTGATTATGTGTTGCTTGAAATTCTTTTAGACTTGGATTGTGCATAAAATTTGTCACTCAATCAAAGACTACAAATCTCTAACTAGAATACGGGTCATTGATTGAGGGGGAGAGTGAATTCAAATTTTATATCATCAAACGGGTTTCTTGATTAATTCATAATTCTTAGAAAAGGTTTTGTAGTTAATGGGGTATTAGTTGAAGAGGAAATTGCTAAAATTTATATCAAATGGCCAAATGTGTTAGTTGCTAGAAAGTTTAGGGCATTATGTGCAATTTGCTTATAGTTTCCTAGCTTTATGTATCTAGAAGGTTCATTTGCGTTACTTTGGAATCCTCGTTTAATCCCCTAAATACTTTAAAACACAAAATCTAAAAGAAGTTAGAAAACCCATTATGTTTGATGTTCTTGAATACTCCACTGGCATTTGTATGATCTAAATTAATGAGTTTCAAATGTTGTTGCATTTTTTGTTAGTTGATTGCTGCTTAATTGTTGTTGATATTGTGCATATGTTCTCAGGATTCGCTTAGGTGTATAGCTATCATGATAGAATCATGTTCCTAAGATCCTGTATTAAATATTGAAATCTGTGTGAATTGCCATGTTCATGATTGCTACTTGCTCTTCATGCTAGATAGTGGTTTGATGTATTTCCTGATTGTGGTTTGATTATGAGATGAACTTGGTATTATAATGTGGCAAGCTGCTATGTGGTAGCTATTAAGGAATAGTGTATCTGTATGTATGTATATCTGTGTTGATATTCTTATGCAGATTCCATAGCCAATATGAATGTGCCAGTTTGATGACATCAAATAAGTACATTTTATTAGCATCATGTATCCTATGTATATAGCTTGTTTTGTATTATTTTATATGAGAATTGATACTTAATCGCCTACTTTTGTAATTCTCAGTTATAAACAAGCATTTGGTGAAAGTTAGCTATTATGGACATAAAATGGAGCAAAATGATCAAGATTGGAAAAGTCTGCTGAATTGAAAAGATTAAAGACCATTGCCTGACTTTGAAGCATGCGCCGCATCTGATTTTATCATGCGTCGCATATGAAACTTTGGTCAACGAAGAAGAACCAACTTGTTCTACTCCAGATACGCCGCATTACATTTCATACCTACGACGTATAACTCTCAAGACTTCACCAAAATATGATCCAAGATACAAGAGAATATGCGCCGCATAAGAGATTGAAGATACACCGCATCTTAAGGCGGTGTACGAATATTTTGGAATATAATAATCTTGGACCCCACGCGAAGTTACCTTGATACGCCGCATCGGACCAATCCGATGCGCCGTATCGGCCATACATAATCCTTACCAAGAAATCAAGTGGAGATTAGAAGCTTAATGAAGAAGTCAAGATTACAAGTCGACACTTGAAGATGCTTTCGTATTTTGGCTATAAAATCTTCATCCGGACTCCGTTTTAGTTGATTCAAGCGGCCACGGAAAGAGAAAAAGGAGATCTACATGTATCTGAAGGAGATGCGGCGCATCAGGTCTTTAGATGCGCCGTATTGGGAGATGCTCCATATCAGATTTATAGATGCGCCATATCGGGTCAGTTTCATACTTGGAGGCTACGTTTACTTATAGATGCGGCGCATCTAACTCTCTAGATGCGCCGTATCGACCCAGATTTCAAAATCTATAAATACTGAACTCATTAACGAACTAGGGCATCTTTGGGAACCCTTAGGGTCATTCCCAGACGATCACAACCCCTCAAAACAGCAGAAGATCACCCTAGAAGACCTAATTATCCTTGAAGAGCATCTCTAATCATTGTAACGTATTCATTATGCTTAATACTCTATTCATTACGATTATGTTTATGCACTTTGTTATAGATATTATGGGCTAACACCCTTATGTGTTAGCCATGTTTATGATTATTTGATATTTTGATGTGTTTCTAATTAGATTGGTTGCTAAGTCTTCATTTTAATTACTTATGTTAGTAGTTTGTTTTATTGTAATAGTAAGCTTTAATTCATCAGGATAGATGGCCGGTAGTATGTGACTACGGAAAATCATATGCCCGCCTTAAAATTGTTTTCCCATCAATTAAAGTTTATATGATGATGTCTTTGGTGACTTATATTAGTGCTTTGATAACCTCTGTGTCTATTAGTGGCTTGTGTATGTGACTACGGAATATCATATATCTCCCACGGTTATAACTAACCTGATCAGTTAATAAATAACTTTTAGACATAAGTAATCATTAAGGGTTTACTCGCCGATATAATGAGATCCAACGAGAAAGGTTAAATTAATATACACTTTATATAGAACTAGCAATAAAACAAGTGACAAGCTATTTAAACATAAACACAATTATTAAGCAGCTTTATGCGGATTCCAATTAGAATGGAATCTAGACTCTAGGTATACAAGAGGTAGGATGGACCGCGCCTAGTCTTGAGCACCAATCACAGCAGGTCTTAGAACTTATTAAAACTTAATCATATATGAAACTTGGTTAACACACTCTTCTTATCTTTGGTATTTTCTATTGTTTGTTTATCTTAGTTTAGTTAGAATAAAACCAAACCCGTGCCCGTCTCTCAGGCTGAACCCCCCTTTACGTTAGTTTAGGAGAGTCGAATACCTCTAGAATTAGTATATTAGAAATCTCACTCTTAGTGATCGACACCCTACTTACCAACTAGGCTACATTGATCGGGTACACTGCCCGTTAGTGTTGTTATAGGTTAAGTCGGCAAAATATAAATGTAAAACTTGATAAGGAATAATCACCTATACAACGACACATCATAGTTCCAGCTCTAACCACTTGATCAGATGTTCAAACTCTATTGATTGGCTCAGAATTCACCACGACAACAACATCGGCAGCAGCAACAACAACAACACTGTCATCACCACCACCACCTTCAGTGAAACAAAGCAATATTTATTCCGATCTCGCCAAGTGGAGATCTACAATACTTGGACGTTTTGTTGGTGGATGGATAATCGATGTTGACCACTGACTCACTCAAAAAAGCGGGTGATTACATCATCTGCGCAAAAAAGGTCAATATCATTTGTGTCATAATAGCCGACTTGTGCATAATAAGCAGTGTATCTCTCTCTTAGATTAAGGGGGAGCATAGTATGTTTCATCATCAGAACATGTTAAACATGACCACATTTTCTCCCATGTTTTCTAACTTACTTAAATCAATTGGGATCACAAATCTCAAAAGGTTTGAAATTTTTGATCGGGGGAGAGAATGTGATTTAAATATGAAACCTGATGAAAATGTGATGTTTTGGACGTAAACGTTAGGCTCTCCCATATGTGCTAAACTCTTTCGTATATCGATGCACATATTGAGGGGGAGCAAATGGACAAAAGGATTTGGCATCTAATGTGAGCGTGACTCAGACTTCACCAATGAATTGACGAAACATATACTGTCATTGATCGAAAGGACATATCTTGGCCGGGTAATAATTTCAAGCTGGTCTAACCAGTGATGTAAGCGTGTCTCGAAAAGGATGTGTCTGAGTAGAGTGTACCGTTTCGAGAAACTTTCTGTGAACTTGACCAGGCCGGGTAATAATTTCAAGCTGGTCTAACCAGTGATGTAAGCGTGTCTCGAATCGGTCATGGTCACTGAAAGTGGATCAATTCAAAAAGTGCGTACTCCACCCAACATGTGCAAATTTATAAAACAATCATCCGAGCACATGTTGAGGGGGAGCATTTGAAAAATATAAAACTCTCAAAGTGTTAGCAAAATGTGTTTCAAAATCATGAACACTTTGAGAGATTTTTCAAGGATTTGGTTAATGGCAATTGTAGAAGAACACTAAAGACCGACCATTTACTTAATGCATTGGAGTTATAAGGATGGTAAGGTTAGGTACAAGTTCCCACGATCCCGCCAGAGCCGGAGGGATCTACCCAGGGACAATCCACTAGTTAGTGTAGAAGTCCTTAGGTATGATTAAAAAAGGAGAAAAGTGTAAATAAGGGAAGAGTGCCGACTGAGATGGAGCTAGTACTGGAACAAACCCAACAAGGTACTAGTAATGAAGTCTCGGTAAGCACTGAAGGGGTTGAAGAATGAAAAAGAAATGTAAAGATAAAGAGTGAAAAGAAAGAAGCCCTCCTTACACTTTAGGCAGAAACCGGGTCAATTCATATGCTGTCAAAATCACTTGGTTGATTGTTGACATTGAAGACAAAGTATCATGGACCTAGTGATACGCTGCACAACCCTTCCTAGCCACTCAAGGTCCCTCAAAGGACTCTTGTTTCAATTGTCACGGAGTTCAATACATTTCTATCGTCTCTCTCACTCCGAGTTAGATGATATTGAAAAGGTGGCAGTCCTCTCCAGCCTCCGATCACCAAATCAAAACGCACAATTGAGTCTAGAGCCACGAGATGCATAATAAGATCTCATAGGAACACGTATTATTTCTACACTGGTTGTTCAAAATTAAGGACACCAGTTGTAAACTTATGAGTCCTACGCAGATCTTAGCAATCTGCCAGAACATTTATGAGAGAATTTACAAATGTAATTCTTAGTGATTAAATGGAAATTCCTGCCAGGGTCAACATCAAACAGCCCTGAAAGCAGGTCACTTCGGTAATTCCTTGTGGATTACGCTTAGTGGTCGCGGCGGTTTCAAACGGTCTACAGTCGTGGAGTGATCTCCAGCGACTCACATAATCGTTGATTTGCTACGGTAAATCTTTAAAACCCTCTGTGGGTTTCCGATTTAGGAACGGTCTTGGTAAGGTTTAGAGAGAGTTTTCACACTATGCTGTTAACAATCTCGAAGTCCGAACCTGTAAGTACCGAACGTTTTATTGCTAACTGTCGTATGCAGGAACATCTGGGGATTGTAGCTGATTGCTGTTGCAGCTGCTTGCGGTTGTAGCTGATTGATGTTGCAGCTTATTGCAGTTGTAGCTGATTGCAGAAAAGATGCCAATCCATCACCACATGCTCACACTACATCATCATTATAATCAAAGAAATCATGATATCTAAAAGACCTTCAACACTGCTTCCGCAACTCTGAGGCTGAAAATCATGATCCAGAAAAGTGTGAGCATGTCGACTCAAAGACTAACACATCACATGGAGACATACTACAGAAAGATGACTTGGAGACACATGTTGGTGATAAATTCGAATAATACTCAAAGATCATCCAAGATAGAAGAACAGTCATCAAAAGATCACTGCTAAAGGCACAAAGATACAAGACATTGAAGAATCAAAGACTACGAGCTATGAAGTCAAGATCAAATGATAGAATGCTAGAATTCGAAATATTATTTCCGGGGTGACCTCCCTTAGGGGGAGATTGTTAGGAATATAAATATTCATGTGAAGACTCGGTCACCCCGAGTATCTATTTAGCATTTATATAGCTCGTAGGCTTATTATTATTAGCTTAGTGTTATTAGTATTATTAGTTTTATTAGCTTAGTTATATTTATATTTGTGGAGTGGGTCGGGTCTTTACCCACTGTCAGCTCACTCCACAGCCCACTAGGGGCACCATATGTTAGATAGTATATATACCCCTTCCCAAGTGTGGGAAGGGTTGGAACTCTTGGAACTCTTGTAACACTACACACACTAATCTAATATTCTGTGTTTTTCTCTCAACAAGATTCCCATCTCTCTCTCTCTCTAACTTCTCTCTAAAACTCTTACCATGGAATTAATCTTCCACAATCCAAGACCACCCGATCCACACAATCAATATGTTTAGATATTACAAATACTCGTCATGACTGAGCAGTTGGGTGGTCACCAGAAAATGAACACATAGAATAGTGAGAGTATGAGTGTGATTTCGTTTTTCCTTTCATGATGTGCTCGGTTTGAAACTTTCTATATTAGGTAATTTTTAAATTCTTGTCTTCCAAGATAACTTGGGAGATATCCTTTTAGAAATGATTTAAAAGGGCTACTTGAGGGCAAGTAGAATTCAAGTGGGGGGTATTTGATAACATCAAATGTTATATACTTTATACTTATAGTATCAAATTCTCAGGTTTATTGCCTTGTTTTATACTCTTTTTATATGAATTTAGTGCTTAATTAGTTCATATTTACATATTTAGGTTAATCAAGGCATTTGATAACGCTCAGAATGAGCATGTTTTTAGTTGCGTTATCATTAGTTTTGTGCATCATATTTGGTTATATTTGTATATATTTGTTACTTAATCATGAAAAAGTGTATATGCAAGTAAATGTAGGCAAGTACAGGAAAAGATGATGAAAAGACGAAGAATTGGAGTGATTATGCACATTTGGAAGATTCTCGAGATGGAGACAAGAGAGAAACTACACAGGGACTCAAGGATTTGATAGTGTTAAGATTTCCATGTTCATATATCAAGGAAATATCAAGTTCTATGGAAGAAATCAGCACCTAAATGAAGGATAAAACATGCGACAAGAAATGGAAAGAAAAAGTTAAAGTTGTGAGTGCATGAAGCATCCAACCGATCGGATGCAACCCGCATCCGATTCGGTTGGAATATACCAAGGCGAGGAACCGATCGGTTAGACAGATCTGCAGTTACCATTTCGCATTAAATGAAGGTTTTACTTCCCATTAATCATTGGAGTCCGATCATTTCTTGATATTAACTCTGGAGGGACGTTTTGGCTTGAAGAATAAGTGTTCTTACACTATATATTGGACCCTATGCATGTATGCTTAGTGTGACACCCCAAATTAGTAAAAGGCTTACACCAAAGTACTTACTATCTTATTATTATTGCCCGAAAGTCTAGTATTCCTGTAGAAACGTCCAGGAAATGTTGAGTTAAAGTCTCAATTGTTTGGTTTGAGTTTGGATTTGTTTACTTGTCATAGTAGGCGATTAGAGGAGTGTGGTTGCTATAGTTCCACGATTCTAGTTCTTGTAATCCTAAGCTAGGTATATCTTGTTTATTTACTATGAACTACTTTTACTTTGAGTTTAATGAAAGTGTTATTTGTTACTTGTGTTCGATTATGTTGATTGCTATGGAGTAATTTGTGGTATACTTGTGTGTATGATGTAACTAATTGTGGAGTATTCTTATCTTAAAAAGTGATGCATGAAAACATTTCTTATTTTATGAGTTTGTTGGAATAAAATCTCATCTTGCTTAATTTATTGGTAAAAACATTTTAAAGAATAAAAGGCCGAAAGGATTTTCTTTATGTTTTTATTCCAAAACGTTAGTGCACGAATTAGTATGGGATATGGTGTGTGACAAGCATCATATTTACTCATTAAAATGGATTTGAAACGATTTCATCACGAGAAAAGGCCGAAAGGATTCGTAGGAATTTATGAGATAAGAATTGCTTTTCAAACAACTAGTGTTTAATAGAATTGTCATAATAGTTAATAAGGCCGAAAGGAGTTAACTAGGAGATTGAATTCTTAGTAATGATTCTTCATGATATAAACCATTGATTGTTAATCATTCATATAAAATTGTGCATCATTACAAGTTATACCAAACTTTGTAGAATACTCTATGCAATTGGTTAAGGAATTACACACAAGTATATGTTTTGTTTGATTGGATTCTATTTACGTTTTTGGATTTTCGTAAAAAAAAAATGGATTGACAACCTTTTTATTTACAAAGCTAGTTATAATTTAATACAAATACCAAATCCCTTGGGACGATCTCGAATTACCCACCTTTACTATCACGGACGAGTACACTTGCTCGTATGTGTTAAATAGAGAACCGGATAAATCGTGTTTATAAATTTTAAAACTTGTATACGGTAGAGCACATCAAGTTTTTGGCACCGCTGCCGGGGATTTGAATTGATTTGTTTTGATTTTTGTTTGTAATTTTATAAGTTTTGATTTAGAAAATTTGTGTAAAAAAAAAAAAAAAAAAAAAAAAAAAAAAAAAAAGGTTTGGTTGAACCAACCGAATCGGATGGTTACACATCCGATCGGTTGGAGGCCACGGTACAATTTTTATAAAAAAATTATTTTCTGTTTTATTTAGTCTTTAATGATTGTTTAAGTTTAATAATAGATAATTTTAATTATATGTTTAAGTAGAAGTTAATGATAGTCATAGGATTAGTATCTATACTATCTAAAGATTCAATGGCTTAATTTAATATGCAAGAGTGATTGTGCATAAAAGGTTGTAAGGTACAAGGTAGTTTAAGCTATATGTTGAATATATGAATTATTATGTATAACTCAATTGAATGTAATGAAATGGAGGTGAATATGAAGTGTTCTTGGATTAAATGTTGGTTAGATGAAGTGCAAGGGTTGCAAGAATAATTTATGATTTAACCTAATGCATGCTTATATAAACCGGCCAAAATCACATGCACAAACACAAAAGTTCGAATCTTCATTCTTTATTTTTTTGTTTTTTTTTTGTTTTTAGGTTATAAGGTTGTGAAATATGGATCTAACATCCATGGATATACAGGAAGATCGCTATACAGAGCTATCCAAACATCTGTTGACCAGGTACCACAAATTTCTTCTTAATGAGCCAAAAATTGCTTTGATGTACATATTTATGTGTTATATAAATTGTTATGATTCACATAACTCAATGGTGGTGGGATCGACAGGGTGATGGGTGGGTACTCGAAAATGAGTAGAGTTGATGAATTGGTGAAACTTTTGCAAGATATGAAAGCCAAAGGTACACGTTTGGATGCAAGGATTTATCAATCATCGTTGTATGCTTTAAGGGATGCTGGTGTACACATTCAGCCTGAGTGGTTGAAAGAAAGCTTAGATCAGTTTTGAATAGTGTACAATTGTAGACTTTAGCAACTGCATCTTATATTATTTTAAATTGTTTCAAAGGTTGTTAATACTGTGACAAAATGCCAATCCTTCTGGCTAAGTTTCAATATACCAAAGAGAATATCCTCTCCTGCCTATCCCAACCACTCACATTTTGTTGCATCATTTTGGTACTACATAGAAATTCTTTTGTTATTATTTTTAGGTGTATTAACTGTATGTGGATCATGTGTTAGTAGCAAGTTAATATTTAATTTCTTAACGTTAGAGGCCTTTGGAATTTTAATTAATTATGTTCCCATTTATACAAGTGTTATTCAAATGAAGGCATCTATGTTTCAGTTTCAGAAAATTTCAAGCCACTTAAAAAAGAAGTTGGTAAATGTTTACTACAAGAAGCCATCATTCGAAGTGCATGTTTGGGATTGTTACACAAATATATATACTTAGTTGTTATGAACAAGTTCTCTTTTACCTCGGCCTATCTTCTGATTAGCTTCAATAGCTGGCCCGACTTTGTTCTGGTGGGATGGACCGTTCTGTTCTTCATTTCTTAGCATGCTTCTCGCTCATAACGATGCTTATAATCTCAGGTCGATCTCTATATCCCTATAGTTCGCTTAGTTCTAAATCATCATTGCATATGCTCGGGTTTTTTTTTTTTTTTTTTTTTTTTTTTTTTTTTTTTTTTTTTTTTTTTTCATTTACTAACAGAAAGAGAGAACTAACTTTTCATATGATATCGGATGTTAATGTGTGTTTGCCATTGCAGAGATGGGTCCAAGCACCGCAAATCGGTTAGTAATTAATAAAAGAAATGTACTGATTTCACTATACTACAAGGACGAACAAAATAGAAAAAGACGGAGAGGGTGATGACGGCAGTATGATGGCGTGGTGACTCGATCTGAAGCCATCTTCGATCTATACTTATCTTCAATAAAAATAGAGGAGTGTGGCAGTGAAAGGGTGGTGGTGGTCGGCATCTTCAAGAAAGAGAGAAGAGGCGAGGGGTTGTGATGGTGAGAGGTTGATGGTGTTTAATGACGGCTGTGATGAGGTCGCCGGAGATGGTGGAGATGCCGGAGAAATATGGCCGGAAAAATGTGGTGAAGGTGGGCGGCTGGATTGGGAGAGAAGAATAGCTAACCCTAGTAAACTTATAATTGGGGTTTTTTTTTTTTTGGGGGGGGGGGGGATTTTGAAGGACTTAGGTTTTTTTTTTGGGGTTTTTGTCAAGCGGGAAATAAGCTTTTGTCAATAGCGGGAAACAAAAAGAATAAGAGTTTGAGAGAGGGAAGTGCAGATGGTAAAAAAAAACATAGGTGACCCCTATTTATGACGAAGCAAAACGAGCGTCATCTAGCAGGCTAAATTTTAACTGATTATGACCCTATGTTATGACGCTTCTGAAAACGAGTCATCCCCAATAAAAAAATTTACTCGTTATGACTCTTATTTTATGACTTTGCTATTTGCGCGTCATCTTGTAGCGTGCGTCATAAAATGCGAGTCAAGGATAGACCTTTTTCTAGTAGTGTTAATTTGTTTTATTTAAAGTTATTAATTATGGGTTAACTTTTTCTAGATAATTAATTTTATTTCTTAGTTATTATATTAAAGTTAATTAGAGTTAAAAAAAATAAAAAATTAATTAATTTTGTTCGACCCAACCGATCGGATGTTGCCCGCATCCGATTCGGCTGGGCCATTTTGGGTTTTTACGAATTAACCATCCGATCGGATGGATGTGGATACCGATCGGATGGATGCATCGATAAAATTTTCAAAAATTTTCAATTTTTAGTTGTTTTAGTGTTTTGAGTGTTTGAACTTGTTGATTTACTTGATATGATTTCATTTTTAAGTATGTTTTGATTATGACTAACCCTAATGCTAATGATATGGATTTTTGTGTTTGTGGTTATGTTATAGTTATTATTTGCTTTAGTAAGATGGAAAGTTTGAGCGAAGTTTCGGAGTATTTGAGGAATTTAGAGGAAATGTTCAAGGATTCTGGAGATTCCTTGGAACGTTTGGAGAACATGTTGGAAGAAGTTAAGATGGATCTTGAAAAGGTAGATGAAGTAGGAGAAAATCAAGTTTGTTTGCCAAACAAGAATAAGGTTGTGGTGTTCACAAGAGCTCCACCTAAGGAGGAGTTCGATGCACCACACATGAGGTTTGTTACACCTTGTGATGTGGAAGGAGTCAAAGCTTGGGATGCACAATTGAATATGGAGTATGGTGACAATTATATTACCGAAGATGTGCTAGATAAACTTGGGTTTGTTAGACTTGATTATGAAGATTATGGAAGAAAGAAAGTGAAAGATGTGAAAGTCAATATTCACGGTCATAGTTTTAAGGTTGATTTTGTTGTTCTAGACTATGGAAACACCGATGAGCCGGAGGTAGTATTTGGAAGGGATTTTCTTGTTACCACTAAGTGTAAAGTTGATTTTGCACTTGGTGAAATACGAATTGATGTCATCGATTTAGAAGAAGAAAAGGAGGTAGATGTGATGCTTGAGGAATTATGTGAAGGAATGGAAGAAGTCAAGGAAGGGAATGAAGAAGTTGTTAAAATGGGAAAGGCTAGTAGGAAGAAAGCACCTCTTAACAAATTAACCTAACCCTCCACCCCAAAGAATGATAATTCATCATCGTCATCATCTAATTCACCACAAACCGTTAAACCTTTGACTCAAGAACAAAAGGAGGCTATCTTGGAAAATTTGGACATGAAATTTCATGAACTTATGGAAAAGAAGCCCGTGATAGAAGTGTTAAATAACTATATGACATACCGTAAGAAATTAGATGCGGTTATGATGGCTAGATCTAGGCTAAAGGACAAAACTTTTGATGAGGTTGAGAGAGAAAGAATTGTGGAGAACGGATTACCTAAGAAGATGAGTGATTCAGGGAACTTTGTTTTACCAATCAAGATAAATGGAACAACTCCTATCTATGCATTGGCCGATACCGGATCAAGTGTGAGTGTTATGCCATATCCGTTGTACAAAAGGTTAGGACTTAGTAACTGATGAGTGTCTAAATACTCATCATTTTTACCTGATCTGAGCTGCCAAAACATCCAAAAACACTCAGAAATGCATCATAATACTGAAATTATCACAAAATTGTGTTTTATATGTTTCAGATGCAAAATGTTTAAAAACAGTTGAAAAACGAACATAGTTTGCATAATTGGCAGTTTCAGTCCCTCAACTTTCAAAAGTTGTCAAAACTAGTCCCTGGGTATTCTAAAACAGGAAAAGTCATCAAAGGTCCTTTAAGAATCATGAAATTACAAATTGGAACAATTTGATAACTTTTGGGAAATTTACAACTTCACCCCCTGAAAATCCAAAAATTACAAAAATGGTCCTTGGTGTTTAAAAAAGTGAAATTATCAACCTTGGTCCTTGTAATATTGTTTATTGGCAGGTTTGGTACTTTGAAGGAAGTTTGGAAAGTTGGCAATTCAGGTCCCTCAATTTTCAGCATATTACAAATATGGTCCTTATGATTTAACTAAAACCAAAATCCAAAAATCCAAATCCTAACTAAACCTTAGCTGCTTATCTAAACCAAACCCAAACCCAAAATCCTTGGCCCAACAACAAACCAGCCCAACTCACCCTTAGTTAAGACGGGGTCAAACTTATGTTTGACCCGTCTTCTTCTTCTTTAACCCGCCAAAACACCACAAACCAAAACCACCCTCAGCCCACCATTTTGCCCTGACAATACCACCAATCAACACCCTTATCCTGACAAATCCACCACCCCCCTCCTCCTTAGCTACCCACTATCCCACTTGCTCAGTATAAGCCAAAAATTCCACATGTCAGTTTTTCCCGCCAAAAATGCCATGAATGGCTGAGATGAAATTGGAGCAATTCAATGGATGGGATTTGATTAGAGATGATGACTTAGGGTTTCCCATTTCAATATTGTATATATAGACAGCAATGTAATAGATAATGAGTAGTAGTTAAAAAATTAGTGTAATCGTATTTTAATTCAATTAGTTGTAATCTTGTAACTTTTCAATCTCAGTTATTAATACAAGTTGATTTCAGTCATATTAAGCTTATTTCAATCAATAATGTTCTAAAAATCAGTTATGCTAAGTTTCATGATTCACTGTTAAGCTCAATAAGCTCAAATCCTATTCATAAGCTCTCATACCATTGCTATAAGCTTATACAAGCTTAACATAGCCTGTTGTAAGCTTATATAGTTAATTAGCTGTCTTGAACTTGAATTTTGAAGAAAGTCAACAGAAGTCAACCATTGAAGCTAATAAGCTATTTTTGGTGAATAAGCTGATCAGGAAGGTATTTTATGGGTTTTCTAGCTTGTGTGGACAAGCTAGGTTGGTTCTGATCTGTTCATGCTATCCTATAGCCACTCTCTCAATTGTAAGCTTGTTTCTCATTTTTAGCTTAATCCCTATTGATACTGTAGAATAACTTATCTATAGCTTTTTATTGTAATTTCTTACTTATTGATAGTTATTAAGCTTATTCCATCATTATAATCAGTAGTTATATAGTTGTTTTTCACTTTGCTTAAAAATCTTATAAAAGACCAAAATTAGCCAAATTAGAATAAGCTTGTTAGATTGCTTAATTTTCTGATAAAAGTTGCTCATTAGGGTTTATATAAGCTAGGTAATCAGTAATAATCATACTTTTAGTTTAAAAATCTTGTTTTCCTTTTGAAATCAACCACAGACACCACCATAAGGGGTGTTTGGTTTAGTAGCTGTCACAAGCCAAAACACACCATTACTGTAGCTTGACCATTGAACCAAGTTTGTATAAGCTTATTACAGTCCTAAGAAGCTCATCTGAACCTTTGATCAACAATTTAGTTAGATTTACCCATTTTGAACCCCTTGTGATCATAACAGTCCACAAAGAGCTCAAATAAGCTCATACAAGCCTCAAGCTTGTTTTGACCTTTTTCTTGGCTAGTTTGAGTCACAAATAGTCCAATTAGTACAAACAATAAAAGCTCAATTGGTCCCTTGGCCTTGTGCATTTTCTGCACAGATCTGCACAAACAGCAGACTCAATCCTTTTTGTTGCTGATCTTGGACCAAATTAGGCCTCAATTGAAGTGTTATTGATGGGGCTTTTAGGTTTTCTAGATAGCTCATAAGCCTAGCTAAGTTTTGCCCCCCTAATATTGCATCTCAGCAGCTTATTTCATTGCTTAATCTTGCCTGCAAGTTGGACCTTTTCTGAGATTTCTGTTTTACATTCCACAACAGCCAAGTGCTTATCCTGTTCATTTCTAGTGCTTATTGGTGTTTTTCTGTTGTTTTGTGCTTCTAGTAGTTCATTAAACTTGTCCTGAGCAGTTGGTGCATTTTTGTGCTTATTTGCTTATTTTTGGGCTTATTGTAAACTGCTTATTAGCCCAAAAGTGCTTATCAGGCTTATTGAACTTCTGCTTCTATTTTTATTATCTTTCTAATATTATTTTAGATTTACTCAGAAATTTTCATAATTTTCTGAATAGTTTTAATATTTTTAATCTTTTTAATTAGTTTTTAATAGTATTTAAATCATAATAAATAAAATAATAATCAGAAAAATATAATTTTAATTTTCATAATTTTCTTTTGTCATTTTTAAAATAGGAAAAATATAAAAATATTTTTAGACCTTAAGAAAAACCAAAAATAGAAATAAAGTGATAGCTTCTATTTAATAGAATTTATCTTTTTAAATTTTAATTAAGTAATTTTCATTTTTATAATTTTCTTAGCTTTTATTTACTTAGTAATATTTTTAGAAAAAGTTTTAGATTTTTCTTTGTCCATTTAGTATTTTTTATAATTTAAATTAGTTTAATTAATAATTAAATAATAAATAATTAATAATAATTAAATAAAAAATATAAAAAAATATAATTTAAGTTTTTAAATAAGTTTTAAGTTATTTTACATTTTTAGGTTTTAATTTTCTAAAATTTTAATTTTTGTCCCATTTTAACTTTTTCGTTACGCGTTTCAGTTTATTAATTCGCGTTTAATATTATTGTGCATATCTGTTTTTGTTTATTATTTAGAATTGTTTAAAGCAAAATCAAAAGCAATCTAAATCATCAATCACTCTAATCCTAGCTTTTCACAATTTTCCATTCACATCTCGTTGGGAAACGATCCGGGTGATCACTTGCCTGGTTTCACACTACACACGAGCATTCGTTCTGAGACTGTTTATATTTTATCATTTATTACGGTTGACCATTCACAAGTGGTTGACTTGTGTGATAGAGAAATAAAAGTTAAGTGTTTTCGGGCGGATCAAATTTTGGCGCCGCTGCCGGGGAGGTGTGCTGCGACTATTGTGAAGAATTTTAGCGATTAGTGATTCGAGACCCTTCTATCAGAAGTTCCTATTTCCCAAAAACAATATAAAATACAAAAATATTTTTCTTTTCTTTTCTATATATATTATTATTATTATTATTATTATCATATAAAAAATAAAAACACCAAAAATAAATTCCGTTTTCTTTGTTAATAATAAATAACAATAAAAAATTACCATCGAGAACCAAGACAGAGTACTACCTAACTGGGGGTACGGCCATAATAAGTTCCCAAACCAAAGATTTAAAACTTTACCTCTGTATCACTTGCGAATATCGGCTCACCTTTAATTGATAAACAAACTCTAACGGAGGTTCTAGGATAGTCTGACATTAAATTGTCGGACTGAAAGAAGCGGGTTTTTAAGGAGCGTAATTGCCCACCTTTGCTTCTCCGCCACTCTGTGCGTTTATCTTTTAGAGAGCTACCGTACGCTTGTTGATTGTTGGTATAAGTTAACTTGTGTTTTGCTTCTGTCTTGTTTTAATCGGAATATTTTACTTAGTGCATGCGCACTCGTTCTTCCACGTCATCAAGCCCTTTACGTAAACTCGTAGAAATTCCGAGAAGACGTAATCGTAGACGTGCTGCCCAAATAGTCGAACCCGAGATTCGTATTGTTCTCACTGAAAATATGGCAGACGAACGCACCATGGCTGAAATGCTCCAGGCACCCACCGAGGGTTATGGAGATGCCATCGTTTTACCAGTCATCGATTCTGATCATTTTGAACTGAAAACACATTTGATTCAGCTCGTGTCCACAAACCAATTCCACGGGTTTGAACGAGAGGATCCTTATGCACACATTCGTTGGTTCAACAAACTGACCTCTACAATCAATTACAAAAATGTGCCGCAAACAGTGATCAAATTGATGCTATTTCCATTCTCACTTGAGGGGGCAGCCCGAATTTGGCTGGATAAAGAACCCCCTCGATCCATTGAAACCTGGGAAGATCTCGTTAAGAAATTTGTAAATTATTTCTTCCCTCCATCAAAGACGACTAACCTAAAAAATGAAATTGCTGGTTTTCGTCAAGGTTTTGATGAAAATTTCGGAGAGGCATGGGACAGATTTAAAGATCTCCTAAGAAAATGCCCACATCACGATTTCAATGTGTTACAACAAATAAATACGTTTTATAATGGGTTGACCCAAAACGATCAAGATGCACTTAATGCAGCCTCCGGTGGCAATATCTTGAATCGTAAACCCAGAGAGGTGGTTGAAATTTGTGAAAATAAATCAAAAGTTCCTATTTCTAGAAACAAAGTGAATGTTCCTGTCACTCCTACTTCTTCTTCATCCGGTAACTCCTCAGAGTTAGCCTTTTTAACGGATTCAATGCGTTGTATGATGAAAGAAATGAAAGAATTAAAAAGTGAAATTCATAAACCGGAACAAATCAAAGCAATAAACAAAGTGTGTGAAACTTGTGGTGGCCCACATGCGTATTATGATTGTCAAGCAACCGATGCTTCTCTTTACCCAGCTCCCGTAGCTGCAGTAAACCAAAATCAATACCGTCCGCATGCTGAGACTCAGTACCGAGCACCGAATGCTATGGTCCCACCTGGTTTTCCACCCGTGCCAAATCAGAATAATCAAAATCGCTTTGTTCAAAATCAGGGACAAAATTTCCACAATTCTCAAAATTTCAATCAAAACCGTGGTCCAAATTTTAATCAAAACCAAGGTTCAAACCGAAATCAGACATCCTCAGATGAGTTGCTTATGCAATTCATGAAAACCCAAGAGGAAACAAATAAGACACAACGTGAGACAAACCAGTTATTGGTTGCCCAATTAAACCAGATCAAAAAGTCTTTAACTGATATACCTTCTACCTCGGGAGGTCTCCCAAGTAACACTGTTGTCAACCCTAGGGGTGAACTCAAAGCTGTCAGTACACGTAGTGGTAAATCTCATGTTGGATTCAAGGTGATAAAGGACCCGGTACTTCCCACTAACAATGGAAGTGCTAAATACGTCCAACCTTCGGTCATCCAACCTTCTGTCATCCAAAAATCTACACCCACAATTGCTCCTCAACCGTCTAGAATCGATCCTACTCTTTCACGATTTACGGTTAAAAGTTTGTCAACCAAACTTAGTGAGCAAAGATCAGCCAGATATTATTCCGAAATGCTCAATGCTGTTCCTGTCAGTGTACTTGATGACAGTGATGATGATGAAGATACCACTTTCGTCAAAGCTATCACCACTCGGAGTGGTGCTTCTTATAAGGGGCCAGCTGGCCCTATTCCTCCTCCGTTGTTTGAAATGGAAAAAGAGACGGAGGATACAACGGACAAAGTGCAAATTCCAATCCCACAAAGTACAGCACATGTCCATCCTCCAGTTAGCCCTAAAAAGAAATCCAAACCAGGAGTTGTCTTTGAATCTGTAGAGACTCCTGAAGTCATTGCCCAAAAATCCAAACCTTATATTCCTTACCCATCGCGCTTAAATGAGCAAAAGCTCCGTGAGAAGGCTAGTCAACAAATGGACAAATTCTTTCAAATCTTTAAAGAATTACATTTTGACATAAGTTTTGCGGATGCTATCATTCTGATGCCCAAATTTGCATCATCAATCAAAAACTTGTTAAGCAACAAGGAAAAACTGATTGAAATGGCTAAAACTCCAGTAAATGAGAACTGCTCAGCGGTTATCTTGAAAAAGCTTCCGGAGAAGCTTGGAGATCCTGGAAAGTTTCTACTACCTTGTGTATTTCCGGGAATGGTTGAATGCTATGCTTTAGCAGATCTAGGTGCAAGCATCAACCTGATGCCTCATTCAGTGTGAAAGAAACTTTCTCTTCCGGCTCTTACTCCTACCTGCATGACTCTTGAGCTTGCAGATCGAACCATAACTCATCCCTGCGGCATTGCCGAAGATGTATTTGTGAAAATAGGAAAGTTCCATTTTCCAGCTGACTTTGTGGTTGTTGATTTCGATGCTGATCAAAAGGTTCCTCTGATTCTTGGAAGAGGATTCCTAAAAACGGGCCATGCTCTTATTGATGTGTTTAAGCATGAGATCACCTTGCGTGTGGATAAGGAAGCTGTTACCTTTAATCATGATCAAACTTCAAAGTACTCCTCTAATTATAATTCTGCATCGGTTAACCGAATAGATGTCATTGACATTGCTTCAGAGGAGTACTCTCAAGAGAGTGTTGATTATTTTCATAATTCTGTGAGTGGGGAAACCACCACATCTTCTCAACATATCATAGCAGACTCTTCCCCTTCTCTCACTTCGGTTGAGGGAAGTGATCCCTTTTGGGATGAAGTCGATGCTTTTCTTGCTCTAGATAGTCCACTTCCGCATGAGGTTGATGATGACTATCTTGATCCTGAGGGGGACATTCTTTTTCTTGAAAATTTGTTAAACGAAGACTCATCTTCCCCTCTCCCACAAAAACAACTTCATAATGAGGAAACTGATAAATTTCCTGAGATCAAGTTTAAGGACTTGCCTCCTCCACTTACAATTCTTGAGGAGGAAGTTCTTATCCTAATTGCTGTTCAGATCTCTCTTCTTCCCTTCACCTACCCGGTGATTTCCCCTATCTTTCACTCATTTGGGAGTGAGGATATTACTTTTGACCCCGGCATTGTCCATATAACATTGGTTTAATGCCAGATATATCTCTCTTGGTGTGGAATTTTCATGTACTTCAATGTGTATACAAACATCTTGAATGAAAATCCGATGGAGATGGTCTCTTCCACTTACTTCCCCATTAACTTTTAAATTGCTTTTTCTCCCGGGCTGTTCAGGAACCCTTTGTTACGGTTAACCGTTCACAAGCGGTTAGCTTGCGTGATAAACCTAACTGTTCGGGAGAAATCAACTCAATTCGGGGTCGAGTCAAGCTAGCGACTCGGTTAATAAAAACAGTAGCAAAATATGGGTTTTCACCCATGTCTCACCTTAGTGTGGGGGAGATGCCCCACATGTTGTAAATATGTAAAGTCAAAAAAAAAAAAAAAAAAAAAAAAAAAAAAAAAAAGAGCATTCCCAAAGAGGGAATTTGCATGCCTTAACGGCTTAAATGCAAATTAAATAAAAATAAAATAAATAACTATATGAAATAAAAGGCTATTAGTATTTCCCTTTCACGTTCTAAGTGTTGGTTTAACAACCGGTTCTTTGAATATTGAGGGCAATATTCAGTTCTAAGTGTGGGGGGAATTCTTGCGAATTTAACCAAATGTATCATCTAGTACCCCCATTTTAGCCAAAATTTAAAAAATTTTTCTCACTTAGAACGCAAAAAATGGTTATCAGTCCGCCATGTCTAACCCACATAAGGATTGGCTAATCCGAGAGCAAACGGCTCTTGGTAAAGATGTATCAAATCCGTTTATGGCTTACAATTTGCCCAAAATTGTATGGTATTCGACTCACCATATCTTCATAAGTGAAGAGTTGGCTAGCCCGCAAGGTTATGGCTTGTGGTTAAGGCAGTGAAAAACTATGATTGGTAATCAACTCACCAAAGATAATAGTTATAATTTATCTAAGAGTTGGCTAGTCCAGAAGCAAACGGCTTCTGGTAAAGACAAATCAAAACCGTTGACAGCTTGTGGTTTGCTCAAAATCACATGGTTATCAGTGTACCATGGTTCTTACTTGAACTAAAACATTTGGCTACTCCAGAAGTAATGGCTTTTGGTAAAGAGATAAAATCCATTAAAATTTCATAAAAGATTGCTAGGGACTAGCAATAGTTTAGTGTGGGGGATTGATGAGTGTCTAAATACTCATCATTTTTACCTGATCTGAGCTGCCAAAACATCCAAAAACACTCAGAAATGCATCATAATACTGAAATTATCACAAAATTGTGTTTTATATGTTTCAGATGCAAAATGTTTAAAAACAGTTGAAAAACGAACAAAGTTTGCATAATTGGCAGTTTCAGTCCCTCAACTTTCAAAAGTTGTCAAAACTAGTCCCTGGGTATTCTAAAACAGGAAAAGTCATCAAAGGTCCTTTAAGAATCATGAAATTACAAATTGGAACAATTTGATAACTTTTGGGAAATTTACAACTTCACCCCCTGAAAATCCAAAAATTACAAAAATGGTCCTTGGTGTTTAAAAAAGTGAAATTATCAACCTTGGTCCTTGTAATATTGTTTATTGGCAGGTTTGGTACTTTGAAGGAAGTTTGGAAAGTTGGCAATTCAGGTCCCTCAATTTTCAGCATATTACAAATATGGTCCTTATGATTTAACTAAAACCAAAATCCAAAAATCCAAATCCTAACTAAACCTTAGCTGCTTATCTAAACCAAACCCAAACCCAAAATCCTTGGCCCAACAACAAACCAGCCCAACTCACCCTTAGTTAAGACGGGGTCAAACTTATGTTTGACCCGTCTTCTTCTTCTTTAAACCGCCAAAACACCACAAACCAAAACCACCCTCAGCCCACCATTTTGCCCTGACAATACCACCAATCAACACCCTTATCCTGACAAATCCACCACCCCCCTCCTCCTTAGCTACCCACTATCCCACTTGCTCAGTATAAGCCAAAAATTCCACATGTCAGTTTTTCCCGCCAAAAATGCCATGAATGGCTGAGATGAAATTGGAGCAATTCAATGGATGGGATTTGATCAGAGATGATGACTTAGGGTTTTCCATTTCAATATTGTATATATAGACAGCAATGTAATAGATAATGAGTAGTAGTTAAAAAATTAGTGTAATCGTATTTTAATTCAATTAGTTGTAATCTTGTAACTTTTCAATCTCAGTTATTAATACAAGTTGATTTCAGTCATATTAAGCTTATTTCAATCAATAATGTTCTAAAAATCAGTTATGCTAAGTTTCATGATTCACTGTTAAGCTCAATAAGCTCAAATCCTATTCATAAGCTCTCATACCATTGCTATAAGCTTATACAAGCTTAACATAGCCTGTTGTAAGCTTATATAGTTAATTAGCTGTCTTGAACTTGAATTTTGAAGAAAGTCAACAGAAGTCAACCATTGAAGCTAATAAGCTATTTTTGGTGAATAAGCTGATCAGGAAGGTATTTTATGGGTTTTCTAGCTTGTGTGGACAAGCTAGGTTGGTTCTGATCTGTTCATGCTATCCTATAGCCACTCTCTCAATTGTAAGCTTGTTTCTCATTTTTAGCTTAATCCCTATTGATACTGTAGAATAGCTTATCTATAGCTTTTTATTGTAATTTCTTACTTATTGATAGTTCTTAAGCTTATTCCATCATTATAATCAGTAGTTATATAGTTGTTTTTCACTTTGCTTAAAAATCTTATAAAAGACCAAAATTAGCCAAATTAGAATAAGCTTGTTAGATTGCTTAATTTTCTGATAAAAGTTGCTCATTAGGGTTTATATAAGCTAGGTAATCAGTAATAATCATACTTTTAGTTTAAAAATCTTGTTTTCCTTTTGAAATCAACCACAGACACCACCATAAGGGGTGTTTGGTTTAGTAGCTGTCACAAGCCAAAACACACCATTACTGTAGCTTGACCATTGAACCAAGTTTGTATAAGCTTATTACAGTCCTAAGAAGCTCATCTGAACCTTTGATCAACAATTTAGTTAGATTTACCCATTTTGAACCCCTTGTGATCATAACAGTCCACAAAGAGCTCAAATAAGCTCATACAAGCCTCAAGCTTGTTTTGACCTTTTTCTTGGCTAGTTTGAGTCACAAATAGTCCAATTAGTACAAACAATAAAAGCTCAATTGGTCCCTTGGCCTTGTGCATTTTCTGCACAGATCTGCACAAACAGCAGACTCAATCCTTTTTGTTGCTGATCTTGGACCAAATTAGGCCTCAATTGAAGTGTTATTGATGGGGCTTTTAGGTTTTCTAGATAGCTCATAAGCCTAGCTAAGTTTTGCCCCCCTAATATTGCATCTCAGCAACTTATTTCATTGCTTAATCTTGCCTGCAAGTTGGACCTTTTCTGAGATTTCTGTTTTACATTCCACAACAGCCAAGTGCTTATCCTGTTCATTTCTAGTGCTTATTGGTGTTTTTCTGTTGTTTTGTGCTTCTAGTAGTTCATTAAACTTGTCCTGAGCAGTTGGTGCATTTTTGTGCTTATTTGCTTATTTTTGGGCTTATTGTAAACTGCTTATTAGCCCAAAAGTGCTTATCAGGCTTATTGAACTTCTGCTTCTATTTTTATTATCTTTCTAATATTATTTTAGATTTACTCAGTAAATTTTCATAATTTTCTGAATAGTTTTAATATTTTTAATCTTTTTAATTAGTTTTTAATAGTATTTAAATCATAATAAATAAAATAATAATCAGAAAAATATAATTTTAATTTTCATAATTTTTCTTTTGTCATTTTTAAAATTGGAAAAATATAAAAATATTTTTAGACCTTAAGAAAAACCAAAAATAGAAATAAAGTGATAGCTTCTATTTAATAGAATTTATCTTTTTAAATTTTAATTAAGTAATTTTCATTTTTATAATTTTCTTAGCTTTTATTTACTTAGTAATATTTTTAGAAAAAGTTTTAGATTTTTCTTTGTCCATTTAGTATTTTTTATAATTTAAATTAGTTTAATTAATAATTAAATAATAAATAATTAATAATAATTAAATAAAAAATATAAAAAAATATAATTTAAGTTTTTAAATAAGTTTTAAGTTATTTTACATTTTTAGGTTTTAATTTTCTAAAATTTTAATTTTTGTCCCATTTTAACTTTTTCGTTACGCGTTTCAGTTTATTAATTCGCGTTTAATATTATTGTGCATATCTGTTTTTGTTTATTATTTAGAATTGTTTAAAGCAAAATCAAAAGCAATCTAAATCATCAATCACTCTAATCCTAGCTTTTCACAGTTTTCCATTCACATCTCGTTGGGAAACGATCCGGGTGATCACTTGCCTGGTTTCACACTACACACGAGCATTCGTTCTGAGACTGTTTATATTTTATCATTTATTACGGTTGACCATTCACAAGTGGTTGACTTGTGTGATAGAGAAATAAAAGTTAAGTGTTTTTGGGCGGATCAGTAACCCCCAACCTAATCAATCTAATCTCACCATGCCCGACAATTATCAAGCAAAAGCAATGGGTGAGGTGAAAAATGTTAGGTTGCAAATAGGGTACCAAGCATTTTTAGCCGACTTTTTAGTACTTAACATACCGGCAGACAAAGAATTACCACTTTTGTTAGGTAGACCATTTTTAAGAACATGTGAGGCTATAATAGACATGGGCTGTGGTACGATGACTATTGATGATGGGATTTTGAAACACACTTACTACCCAAAACCTAGAGGGAAAATGGTAAAGGAAGTGCATGAGAAAGATAATGAGGAAGAATACTTGGGATGTTTTGAAATAGGAAGAGACGAGGATGATAGGCCTAAATATGGGCCGGTTACTCCTAGTTTCTTTGGTATTGAAGACGAAATGGAGAAGGCTCTAGCAATGGAGGCTTTCTTTAACCCATTTAAAAATATTTTTGTGTTTAATAAACTTACAAATTTTCTTGGATCATTACCGGTCCAACTCAAAATTTTGAAGTGGGGACCCGACGGTCCGAGTGTTTACAAGAAAGAATATGGAGATGGGGAATGGCATGTGAAATTCGATATTGTTTACCCAAGTGGAAGGAATTTTGCAAGAAGGTTTAAGACACAAAAGACAAACAGGAAGTTGTTAGGAAAATTTCAAAGTGAAGACATCCTAAGGCATGGATACTTTCAAGGATGAAGGAGATCAAGTGCAACAAGTTGAAGAATAAAGCACAAAACTTGTGCTAGTTGTTTGTTTCTTTTAATTTTTGTGCACTTTAGTATTTTAATATTTGCATTTAAGTTATTTTAAGTTTTAAGTTTTAAGGTTTATGTTAAGACTTCTTTTTATTAAGTTTTTATGATTATGGAGTTTATGTTTTTAGTTGAGATTTTTAGTGTTAGTTTTGTTTAGAGTTAGTAGTCATAGACTTGGACAAATTTTGGTAGACCAAGTGCGGTGGAACATTTACATACCAAAAGGGATTTTTGAAGGAAAAATACATTTGAGTTTACTTTTACAAGTTTACCAAAGTGTATTTACAAGGAAAAGTGAATTTTTACAAAAACTTAATTCGAATCGGTTGGATCATGAAGCTGATCGGATGGAGTTGAATATATAAGCCCACAATTTCAAAAATCACAAGAAACCCACACACACACTCCACCAAATTTGGGTCCATAAATTCGACCATAAGAAGTTAATTAGAAGTTGCAGGAGTGTTTAAAAATCATCCATGGCTTCAAAACAAGTAAGTAACATCATCAATTTGGTTTAATTAGGTTTTAATTCGGATTTATTAAATTAGGTCAAGATTTGGGTATTTTTGATAGACTTCGAATTAAGATGTAATCTTTTAGGAATAGATGGGTAATTGATAGAGGAATACATTGCAAAAAGAATTAGATTGACTGATTAAGTTTTGAGGAAGAATTGGTTAATTGAATTTTCGGACTGAATAGGGTCAAAACTTTGAATCGAATTAAGTTGCAATTGATGATTCCCAGATGTTATATGCTTGTCAATTAGTGATGTTAGGATAGTGCATTGTTGATTAGAACACTAATTGAAGAGTTTGATTTGCTAGTGTTCTTGGGTGTTCTAGAATTGATTAAGAAATCATTTGGAGATGTTATGGATCGATATAGGAACGAATTGGAGTTGTAGAAACCGTCATAAATGTTCAAATGCAGGTTAGGAGAGAGTTGGAATTGTTAGAAATCGATTGAAGTAAAAAATAAAAAGTTTTTTCGTTTGCAGTAGAACCCCAACCGAATCGGTTGCGGGTTGCGACTGATCGGTTGGGACAGACTTTTTACTCCATCCGATCGGATGGAAGCCAATACCGATCGGATGGAGGGCTCGTTAATATTTATTGAAAAATTTTCAAATGAGCTCTTTGGAATTCTAAATCGTGTAGCATTGGTTCTTATACTCTTATAATAACATATATTTGTGTTTTCTACAGAGTAATGTTGTAGGTTCTTCAAGTTCGTCGCGTGTTCGAGTTAACCCGATTGTGACTAAGTATGTTCAAAGAAATGCAAGGAGCAAGGTTACTTATAATGTTCAATCGGAAAACAATGAGAATCTTAAGTTCAGTAAGTTGAAGAAGGAAGAAAAGCATGCCTATCGTGAGCGCCTTTCTAAGTTACAGGTTAGGACTATTGCCGAACCACGTTTAATTTATCGGAGTTTGTTTACGGAGTATGAATGTGAAAATCAGTTGAGGGAGATGATGAAAATAACTTATGTGTATCCTGGTGATGGGGATACGTTTGAAGATTTCTCATGGGAAAGAGCTTTTAGTATCTATGAAGATGTGTATCGAGAATGGTGTTTGGAATTCTTTTCAACTTTCTATTTTGAAAGGAAAGTGGTTGATCTTATGAGGGAGACTTGTATTTGGTTTAGGTTATGCAGGAATGAGCATGCGTATACTTTGCCGGGTTTTGCTGTGGCTCTTGTTTTGTATGAGCAACATGAGGTTGAACATAGGTTGTTTGAAGCTCATTTTGTGAGCTTAGTGAGGTTTCATAATGACTATGATGGTATTCCAGCTTATTGGAATCGAGTTGGTGGTCCGGGGTGTTCTAGGAGAAATTCATCCAAGTTAAGGAACCCTTTGATGAAGATTTTGCAAAAGTTGATAGCTTGGGGAGTTTTGCATAGGACGGGTAGTAGAGATAAGTGTAATCTGCCCGACTTGTGGGTGATGAAATTGCTAGAGGAGGATAAGAATGGTAATGCAACTTGGATCATAGCCGAATATCTTTCTAGGAGAGCACCGGGGATTAAAGACAAGAGTGATATTTGTGGAGGTCATTATGTAACCGCGTTGGCAAGGAATTTAGAATATTTTGAGGATGAAGAGTTGGATAAGTGTTCGGGTCCGATTGAGAGTGAGACTTGGGATGATAAGAGTTTTGGAAAAGCGTTGGATAGGAAGAAAAAGACATTGGGAATTTGGACTGAGGCGGCAATTGCCGCACCTCAACCACCACCACCAATGGGAAATGTTTATGGACATGCACCGAGTAGTTTTGATTCGGGATGGGGAGATTGGAACCGTGAGCTAAATGATATTGAGCGTAGGGATGTTTGGAGAGATTCAATGATGATGAGGGATAACTATAATTATGATTATTCCATGCCGATGCTCCAACACTTGGCACGTGAGGCCAATTATGCGGTACCACCCTACAACCTACCAAATGTTCCACCATACCCATTTTCGTATGATCCCTATCATGGTCCGTATCCTTACCCATATCCTGGGTATGCACCTTTTCCCGAGCCAGTGCTAGTGTATGGTAGAGTTCCTAAGGTTGTAGGTTCAAGTTTCGATGTTGGTGGTTCATCATCTGAAGCTGGGTGGCAGAAGAAGAAGAGAAACAGAATCTATACAGTTTTCGAGGAGGCCGAGAACTATGAGACTGAAGGCAGCGAGGAACCAGAAAGTATGGATGACGATGACGAGTGATCGTCTTGATGTTATGGTTTGTGTTTAAAAAAAACAACTATGTGTGTCGAATAATTTCTATTTCTACTTTCTTTAAAAAAAAAATTCTTTTAGGATTAATAACGTATGGTTTGTTTTTAATTTAATTACTTTGTTTGTTTTAGTATTTTGTTTGTTTGTTTGTTTGTTTGTTTGTTTGTTCGTATATTTTTGCAGTTTTTGCAGGGGTGAATTACCGGAAGCTTATTGTTGATCAATATTTGGAGTTGGAGAACTCATTTGCTTATTTATGATCAAATATGCGTATGCGTATTTACCCTGGTAGTACATTTTTAACTAAATTTTTCCCATTTTCTTTACTTTAAAGTTCATTTTTATTACATTGAGGACAATGCAAAACTTAAGTGTGGGGGAGGGAAGAAAATAGGAAAAATGGTTTAATTTTAAATTTTTTAGGTTTAGTAGAACTTTGGATTTAAGTAACTAGAATTCGTTCGCCCTTGATTTTCTAGTTGTTTTCTCACATAATTCATATAGTTTAAAGAACTAGATTGTTTCAATGGTAAAAATGAGGCTATTTGAATTTTTTTGGAATTTAATCAAGTTATGAGAGCAATTTCATTTTGGAATCGATAACATTTACTAGTACATGTTATAGCCTTTTTTCACCTTAAATTGTGAGGATTTAAGCCTTTTTGTATAAAACATTTCTTATGCTATATATTTCGTTATGAGTGTGCCGGTGATTATGTTGATTCTAGAACTTGTACTTGTTATGCATTACGGTTAAAATCACTTTCAAGTGATAAAATATATTCAAATGATAAGAGGAAACTTAGGATTTACACCAAATGGCCATCCGTTTACAAAAATATTTTTGCTGACCACATCGGTTAGTTATCCAATATCCTTGTATTTGGAACCCATTTGTTAGCGTTAATCTCTTACGCTAGATACCCTTAGTTACACCTTCTGAGCCATTCTTTTCTTTTGATTAAATCCAGAAAATTACAAAAATATTTTACACTTTACACCTTAGCCTTACCCGAATCAAGTTCAATTGAAGTTAATCTCTTACGCTAGATACCCTTAGTTTAACTTTTTCAAATATTTCTTTTTCAACTTTTACATTAAATATTTATTTTTGTGTTATATAATATTTGATGAAAATTATAGCAATAAAAATACATTTAAAACAAAATCAATTCATATATTTTGCATCAATTATTATATAATAAAAATAAAAATATTTACTCAAGTTAAAAAATAAAAAAAAAAAAAGAATTGAAAAAGTTAAACGGCACAGTTAATATGGGACGCAAAGAGTATAAAGATCGTACAATCACATGCACACAAAGCCACACAAATCTGATCAAGAAAGAATAAGATGCAACAAATCGAATCTAATGTACCACATGTTTCTTGAAAATATTTCATGGGCCTTTATTTTGTTTCTTGTCATAATTTACAAGTGCCATTAACACCCGGGCCGTACCAAAGTGTCCACAATTTGAGGACCCCAACATTAACTGTTTTTTTTTTTTTTTTTTTTTTTTTTTTTTTTTTTTTTTTTTTTTAATTTAAGAAAATTACCGAAAAGGTAGAGAAATCCAAGCTTAATACTCTATGTAGACACTTTTAGCATCCTTTTCCTATTTTGATAATGCTCGACTCCACCCAATTTTTGACACGTGTCATTCCTTTGTACTTTTTTAAAGAAAAAGTACAAAAGAATGACACGTGTCAAAAATTGGGTGGAGTCGAGCAGCTGAGTAGTCAAAGTCGAGCAGTTGAGCAGCCAAAAGAATGACACGTGTCAAAATTTGAATGAATTCGAGCAGTTGAGCAGTCAAGCATGACCATTTTGGGAAAAAGATGTTGAAAATGACTATATAGTGGATCAAACTTGGATTTTTTACCCTTTTTTTTTTTTTTTTTTTTTTTTTTGTCGATTTGTAATTACACTTTGTACAAGAGATATGTGCATCATAAAAATAATCAAGTGTAACATAACAAGGTACAGTTTTTGAACCCTGAAAACAACACCTTCATAGGATTTTTGTCACATATGAAGTGTTCATATAACTGGTCTCCATCGCCAGCTAATCTGATCCTTGATCAAAATACTAAAAAAAACTTGTGCATGAACAAGGACGAACGTGGCAATCTTGTGGGCACTATTCTCTCATCTTTTCTCTATACAAGTGGACAACTCTATAATGCACCCCGCAAGATTCTGTATCAACCTCGAGATCACACGTACGAATCTCGTGATCTGCGATTCCTCTCCATCATAAACTCTCATGATTCGTCCCCATCACAAGTGTGAAAACTACGCACCTTTTAATTTTCCGGGCTGTATTATAAAACCTTGAAACGAATAAAAGTCACACCATGATACGTACCGGTCCTGGCAACCCATCTAGTGCACTACATCCCATCACTCACTCCCAACCAATCCCCTTATGCCACATCATTCACTTACTTTTTTAATCACTCACCCATATTTTTGTAGGCAACACCATCTAGTGCACTGCATCTCATCTAGCACCCCATTAAATGAGCAACGGTCGAAAATTAAATGTACAACGTTCGTTTTTTTTTCTCGTCTAGTGCGTGATGTGATCACCCAAAACTCATCTAGCACCCCATCTAGTGTTCACGGCGGCGGTAGTCTAGTGCTAAATCCATCTCGTCTGGTGCTATCTAGCGTACGTTGCCATCACCCTAAACAACAAGAGAGGCAATATTTATGTTTCTCGTTCTCATCATTAAATCGAGAGTATAACTAGTCAAGAATTAACCTCAATGTTGTAGCCTATTGGTGGGTGCTCGAGATTTTATTGTGGAGAACAAGGTTTAAACCCTACACGGGTAGCAACTTTGCGGGAATTTCAAGACATATTCGCGGCACTTTAAGATATTCTAATGTGTGGACGCCAAGTATGGAACATTGTTTTTCACATATTCTTTTTGAGACGGGCCATGCTGGCAAGTCAGCATTGGATCAACATTTTTCGGGAACTAATCAAGGTTCATTTTAAGTGTTACTAAAATCGGATAGTAACAATCTTATTTGTTAAAAATTATACCATCTTTCCACAAGAAATATAACCGTACTTGCATAATCTTTATCGACAAGACATAGTAAAAGGTAGCCAGGGTAACACTTTCAAGGTTATAACTTTGATCGAAACTTGAAAGTATATCATGTACTCCTTGCGTCCCATGACGGTCCAGTTTAACTTTTTCAAATATTTCTTTTTCAACTTTTACATTAAATATTTATTTTTGTGTTATATAATATTTGATGAAAATTATAGCAATAAAAATACATTTAAAACAAAATCAATTCATATATTTTGCATGAATTATTATATAAATAAAAATAAAAATATTTACTCAAGTTAAAAAATAAAAAAAGAATTGAAAAAGTTAAACGGCACAGTTAATATGGGATGCAAAGAGTATAGAGATCGTACAATCACATGCACACAAAGCCACACAAATCTGATCAAGAAAGAATAAGATGCAACAAATCGAATCTAATGTACCACATGTTTCTTGAAAATATTTCATGGGCCTTTATTTTGTTTCTTGTCATAATTTACAAGTGCCATTAACACCCGGGCCGTACCAAAGTGTCCACAATTTGAGGACCCCAACATTAATCGTCTTTTTTTTTTTTAGAAAAATTACCGAAAAGGTAGAGAAATCCAAGCTTAATCCCAATGTTTTAAAAACCGGTTCGACCGGCCTACGGCTGGTCGGCCGGTTTTTAAATCCCGGTTTTTTATAAGTCCCGTTTTACTGTAGCGAACCGGCCGGTTTTTCCGGTTTTGGCAGGTTTTTCCGGTTCGACCGTCCGGTTCAACCGGTTTTGACTTCTTTTTTTTTTTTTCTTTTTTTTTTTTTTTTGATTTTTTTTGTTGGGCGGTTCGGCCAGTTCGACTAAAAAACCGGTTTTTTAAAACATTGCTTAATCCACTATGTAGACACTTTTAGCATCCTTTTCCTATTTTGATAATGCTCGACTCCACCCAATTTTTGACACGTGTCATTCCTTTGTACTTTTTTTAAGAAAAAGTACAAAAGAATGACACGTGTCAAAAATTGGGTGGAGTCGAGCAGCTGAGTAGTCAAAGTCGAGCAGTTGAGCAGCCAAAAGAATGACACGTGTCAAAATTTGAATGAATTCGAGCAGTTGAGCAGTCAAGCATGACCATTTTGGGAAAAAGATGTTGAAAATGACTATATAGTGGATCAAACTTACATTTTTTACCTTTTTTTTTTTTTTTTTTTTTTTTTTTTTTTTTTTTTGTCGATTTGTAATTACACTTTGTACAAGAGATATGTGCATCATAAAAATAATCAAGTGTAACATAACAAGGTACAGTTTTTGAACCCTGAAAACAACACCTTCATAGGATTTTTGTCACATATGAAGTGTTCATATAACTGGTCTCCATCGCCAGCTAATCTGATCCAGCTAATCTGATCCTTGATCAAAATACTAAAAAAAACTTGTGCATGAACAAGGACGAACGTGGCAATCTTGTGGGCACTATTCTCTCATCTTTTCTCTATACAAGTGGACAACTCTATAATGCACCCCGCAAGATTCTGTATCAACCTCGAGATCACACGTACGAATCTCGTGATCTGCGATTCCTCTCCATCATAAACTCTCATGATTCGTCCCCATCACAAGTGTGAAAACTACGCACCTTTTAATTTTTCGGGCTGTATTATAAAACCTTGAAACGAATAAAAGTCACACCATGATACGTACCGGTCCTGGCAACCCATCTAGTGCACTACATCCCATCACTCACTCCCAACCAATCCCCTTATGCCACATCATTCACTTACTTTTTTAATCACTCACCCATATTTTTGTAGGCAACACCATCTAGTGCACTGCATCTCATCTAGCACCCCATTAAATGAGCAACGGTCGAAAATTAAATGTACAACGTTCGTTTTTTTTTCTCGTCTAGTGCGTGATGTGATCACCCAAAACTCATCTAGCACCCCATCTAGTGTTCACGGCGGCGGTAGTCTAGTGCTAAATCCATCTCGTCTGGTGCTATCTAGCGTACGTTGCCATCACCCTAAACAACAAGAGAGGCAATATTTATGTTTCTCGTTCTCATCATTAAATCGAGAGTATAACTAGTCAAGAATTAACCTCAATGTTGTAGCCTATTGGTGGGTGCTCGAGATTTTATTGTGGAGAACAAGGTTTAAACCCTACACGGGTAGCAACTTTGCGGGAATTTCAAGACATATTCGCGGCACTTTAAGATATTCTAATGTGTGGACGCCAAGTATGGAACATTGTTTTTCACATATTCTTTTTGAGACGGGCCATGCTGGCAAGTCAGCATTGGATCAACATTTTTCGGGAACTAATCAAGGTTCATTTTAAGTGCTACTAAAATCGGATAGTAACAATCTTGTTTGTTAAAAATTATACCATCTTTCCACAAGAAATATAACCGTACTTGCATAATCTTTATCGACAAGACATAGTAAAAGGTAGCCAGGGTAACACTTTCAAGGTTATAACTTTGATCGAAACTTGAAAGTATATCATGTACTCCTTGCGTCCCATGACGGTCCAGTTTAACTTTTTCAAATATTTCTTTTTCAACTTTTACATTAAATATTTATTTTTGTGTTATATAATATTTGATGAAAATTATAGCAATAAAAATACATTTAAAACAAAATCAATTCATATATTTTGCATCAATTATTATATAATAAAAATAAAAATATTTACTCAAGTTAAAAAATAAAAAAAGAATTGAAAAAGTTAAACGGCACAGTTAATATGGGATGCAAAGAGTATAGAGATCGTACAATCACATGCAAACAAAGCCACACAAATCTGATCAAGAAAGAATAAGATGCAACAAATCGAATCTAATGTACCACATGTTTCTTGAAAATATTTCATGGGCCTTTATTTTGTTTCTTGTCATAATTTACAAGTGCCATTAACACCCGGGCCGTACCAAAGTGTCCACAATTTGAGGACCCCAACATTAATCGTCTTTTTTTTTTTTAGAAAATTACCGAAAAGGTAGAGAAATCCAAGCTTAATCCCAATGTTTTAAAAACCGGTTCGACCGGCCTCCGGCTGGTCGGCCGGTTTTTAAATCCCGGTTTTTTATAAGTCCCGTTTACTGTAGCGAACCGGCCGGTTTTTCCGGTTCGACCGGTCCGGTTCAACCGGTTTTGACTTCTTTTTTTTTTTTTTTTTTTTTTTTTGATTTTTTTTGTTGGGCGGTTCGGCCAGTTCGACTAAAAAACCGGTTTTTAAAACATTGCTTAATCCACTATGTAGACACTTTTAGCATCCTTTTCCTATTTTGATAATGCTCGACTCCACCCAATTTTTGACACGTGTCATTCCTTTGTACTTTTTTTAAGAAAAAGTACAAAAGAATGACACGTGTCAAAAATTGGGTGGAGTCGAGCAGCTGAGTAGTCAAAGTCGAGCAGTTGAGCAGCCAAAAGAATGACACGTGTCAAAATTTGAATGAATTCGAGCAGTTGAGCAGTCAAGCATGACCATTTTGGGAAAAAGATGTTGAAAATGACTATATAGTGGATCAAACTTACATTTTTTACCTTTTTTTTTTTTTTTTTTTTTTTTTTTTTTTTTTTTTTTTGTCGATTTGTAATTACACTTTTACAAGAGATATGTGCATCATAAAAATAATCAAGTGTAACATAACAAGGTACAGTTTTGGAACCCTGAAAACAACACCTTCATAGGATTTTTGTCACATATGAAGTGTTCATATAACTGGTCTCCATCGCCAGCTAATCTGATCCTTGATCAAAATACTAAAAAAACTTGTGCATGAACAAGGACGAATGTGTCAATCTTGTGGGCACTATTCTCTCATCTTTTCTCTATACAAGTGGACAACTCTATAATGCACCCCGCAAGATTCTGTATCAACCTCGAGATCACACGTACGAATCTCGTGATCTGCGATTCCTCTCCATCATAAACTCTCATGATTCGTCCCCATCACAAGTGTGAAAACTACGCACCTTTTAATTTTCCGGGCTGTATTATAAAACCTTGAAACGAATAAAAGTCACACCATGATACGTACCGGTCCTGGCAACCCATCTAGTGCACTACATCCCATCACTCACTCCCAACCAATCCCCTTATGCCACATCATTCACTTACTTTTTTAATCACTCACCCATATTTTTGTAGGCAACACCATCTAGTGCACTGCATCTCATCTAGCACCCCATTAAATGAGCAACGGTCGAAAATTAAATGTACAACGTTCGTTTTTTTTTCTCGTCTAGTGCGTGATGTGATCACCCAAAACTCATCTAGCACCCCATCTAGTGTTCACGGCGGCGGTAGTCTAGTGCTAAATCCATCTCGTCTGGTGCTATCTAGCGTACGTTGCCATCACCCTAAACAACAAGAGAGGCAATATTTATGTTTCTCGTTCTCATCATTAAATCGAGAGTATAACTAGTCAAGAATTAACCTCAATGTTGTAGCCTATTGGTGGGTGCTCGAGATTTTATTGTGGAGAACAAGGTTTAAACCCTACACGGGTAGCAACTTTGCGGGAATTTCAAGACATATTCGCGGCACTTTAAGATATTCTAATGTGTGGACGCCAAGTATGGAACATTGTTTTTCACATATTCTTTTTGAGACGGGCCATGCTGGCAAGTCAGCATTGGATCAACATTTTTCGGGAACTAATCAAGGTTCATTTTAAGTGTTACTAAAATCGGATAGTAACAATCTTATTTGTTAAAAATTATACCATCTTTCCACAAGAAATATAACCGTACTTGCATAATCTTTATCGACAAGACATAGTAAAAGGTAGCCAGGGTAACACTTTCAAGGTTATAACTTTGATCGAAACTTGAAAGTATATCATGTACTCCTTGCGTCCCATGACGGTCCAGTTTAACTTTTTCAAATATTTCTTTTTCAACTTTTACATTAAATATATATATTTTTTGTTATATAATATTTGATGAAAATTATAGCAATAAAAATATATTTAAAACAAAATCAATTCATATATTTTGCATCAATTATTATATAACAAAAAAAAAATATTTACTCAAGTTATAAAAAAAAGAATTGAAAAAGTTAAACGGCACAGTTAATATGGGACGCAAAGAATATAAAAATCGTACAATCACATGCACACAAAGCCACACAAATCTGATCAAGAAAGAATAAGATGCAACAAATCGAATCTAATGTAACACATGTTTCTTGAAAATATTTCATGGGCCTTTATTTTGTTTCTTGTCATAATTTACAAGTGCCATTAACACCCGGGCCGTACCAAAGTGTCCACAATTTGAGGACCCCAACATTAATCGTCTTTTTTTTTTTTTTTTTTTTTTTTTTTTAAATTTTAGAAAATTACCGAAAAGGTAGAGAAATCTAAGCTTAATCCACTATGTAGACACTTTTAGCATCCTTTTCCTATTTTGATAATGCTCGACCCCACCCAATTTTTGACACGTGGCATTCCTTTGTACTTTTTTTAAGAAAAAGTACAAAGGAATGACACGTGTCAAAAATTGGGTGGAGTCGAGCAGCTGAGTAGTCAAAGTCGAGCAGTTGAGTAGCCAAAAGAATGACACGTGTCAAAATTTGAATGAATTCGAGCAGTTGAGCAGTCAAACATTACCATTTTGGGAAAAAGATGTTGAAAATGACTATATAGTGGATCAAACTTGGATTTTTTACCTTTTTGTTTTTTTTTTGTCGATTTGTAATTACACTTTGTACAAGAGATATGTGCATCATAAAAATAATCAAGTGTAACATAACAAGGTACAGTTTTTGAACCCTGAAAACAACACCTTCATAGACATTGTTAGACGCTAAACGGGATAGACTTTGATCGGTAAGCCGTCTTGAGGTACAGGGAATGGACCTTACGCTAGATACCCTTAGTTACACCTTCTGAGCCATTCTTTTCTTTTGATTAAATCGAGAAAATTACAAAAATATTTTACACTTTACACCTTAGCCTTACCCGAATCAAGTTCAATTGAAGTTTGAAAACTATTTATTTTTTGATGATTACACGTTGGCCACACTTTGATATGTGTATGTGTTGTTTCAACGAATAAGGAGGTCGCTACTCTTATTTGTATTTTTTGTAGCGTGTGCTCATCCAAAGTGTGGGGGTGACGAGAAAGTTTCGTTTGTTAAAAAAAAATATGAATAAAGTGAATAGCCAATGAGCTATAATGTATGAGTATCAATTAGCCAATGAGCTAAGAGGAAATAAGTGAGTATGTGATGCGGAATAACGATCGAAGGAGTTTGGAAAGTAATCATTTGTGGTATAAAGAGTTGGGAACGGAATTTGAACTTGGTTCTTTTTTTTTTTTTTTTTTTTTTTTTTTTTTTTTTCATTTTGTAGAAATCTATCATATAAATATTCTCATGCCTTATCCCTACCCTTTACCAAATTACTTTATTCGTTGTTAGCTTTCGAGCATTCGGATTAAGTGACGGCTTTGTAAAGATATGTAGTGCATTGATATTGTAGTGACCATCCGGTTTTTGAGTAACTAAATGACGCGCCAGCGATCTAGAACCTATTTTGGTGACCATCCGTTATGCAAATAACGCGCCAGCGAACCAAGGTACATTCTAGTGACCATCCGTTGTTTATCTGTTCAAAAATATGCGCCAGCGAGCTATTATATTCTTGTATGAAATGTTTGCACATTAGCCGGTAACCTTTAACCCTAAACCCGAATAAAAGACCTCTTTGATGTTTTATTTTGTTGTTTTGATACTTGTACAAGCTTATGGTAATATACATGAATCATGACTGAGCAAAGAGTGGTTTACCAATTAATCTCCCTTAGAGTGTTGAGTGAATTTCAAAATTCTTCGTGAGGTGCTTAGTTATGTTATCAAGCTCGATATTAACTTGTTTATGTTTAAAAGAATTTTCACATTAAAATACAAATTAACAATTGTTCCTTCGGGATGGATGTTAGATTTTTGGAATCACGATAACGATACCATTGAAATCATTTTTCTAAATGCTAGACTTGCTCGAGGGCGAGCAAAACTCAAGTGTGGGGGAATTTGATAACGCTCAGAATGAGCATGTTTTTAGTTGTGTTATCATTAATTTTGTGCATCATATTTGGTTATATTTGTTACTAAATCATGAAAAAATGTATATGCAAGTAAATGTAGGCAAGTACAGGAAAAGATGATGAAAAGACGAAGAATTGGAGTGATTATGCACATTTGGAAGATTCTCGAGATGGAGACAAGAGAGAAACCACACAAGGACTCAAGGATTTTATAGTGTTAAGATTTCCATGTTCATATATCAAGGAAATATCAAGTTCTATGGAAGAAATCGGCACCTAAATGAAGGATAAAACATGCGACAAGAAATGGCAAGAAAAAGTTAAAGTTGTGAGTGCATGAAGCATCCAACCGATCGGATGCAACCCGCATCCGATTCGGTTGGAATTTACCGAGGCGTGGAACCGATCGGTTGGACAGATCTGCAGTTACCATTTCGCATTAAATGAAGGTTTTACTTCCCATTAATCATTGGAGTCCGATCATTTCTTGATATTAACTCTGGAGGGACGTTTTGGCTTGAAGAATAAGTGTTCTTACACTATATATTGGACCCTATGCATGTATGCTTAGTGTGACACCTCAAATTAGTAAAAGGCTTACACCAAAGTACTTACTATCTTATTATTATTGCCCGAAAGTCTAGTATTCCTGTAGAAACATCCAGGAAACGTTGAGTTAAAGTCTCAATTGTTTGGTTCGAGTTTGGATTTGTTTACTTGTCATAGTAGGCGATTGGAGGAGTGTGGTTGCTATAGTTCCACGATTCTAGTTCTTGTAATCCTAAGCTAGGTATATCTTGTTTATTTACAATGAACTACTTTTACTTTGAGTTTAATGAAAGTGTTATTTGTTACTTGTGTTCGATTATGTTGATTGCTATGGAGTAATTTGCGGTATACTTTTGTGTATGATGTAACTAATTGTGGAGTATTCTTATCTTAAAAAGTGATGCATGAAAACAATTCTTATTTTATGAGTTTGTTGGAATAATATCTAATCTTGCTTAATTTGTTGGTAAAAACATTTTAAAGAATAAAAAGGCCGAAAGGATTTTCTTTATGTTTTTATTCCAAAACGTTAGTGCACGAATTAGTATGGGATATGGTGCGTGACAAGCATCATATTTACTCATTAAAATGGATTTGAAACGATTTCATCACGAGAAAAGGCCGAAAGGATTCGTAGGAATTTATGAGATAAGAATTGTTTTTCAAACAACTAGTGTTTAATAGAATTGTCATAATAGTTAATAAGGCCGAAAGGAGTTAACTAGGAGATTGAATTCTTAGTAATGATTCTTCATGATATAAACCATTGATTGTTAATCATTCATATAAAATTGTGCATCATTACAAGTTACGCCAAACTTTGTAGAATACTCTATGCAATTGGTTAAGGAATTACACACAAGTATATGTTTTGTTTGATTGGATTCTATTTACGTTTTTGAATTTTCACAAAAACAAAATTTGGATTGACAATTTTTTTTTTACAAAGCTAGTTATAATTTAATACAAATACCAAATCCCTTGGGACGATCTCGACTTACCCACCTTTACTATCACGGACGAGTATATTTGCTCGTATGTGTTAAATAGAGAACCGGATAAATCGTGTTTATAAATTTTAAAACTTGTACACGGTAGAGCACATCAGCATTGGAACATAATGATACGGGAAATGACCAAGTATGGACTAATTACATAAAATCTGCATTTAGAATAGTTACGGCGTAGTAGGAGGCATACACTTCCGCCGTAATCAACGCGAAGTCTTGGTGCCGGAGAGTTACGAGGTAGATGTGACGAGGTCTCTGCGCTGTAATATATTATGATTGCCTATTGATTGTCAAAGTTTCAAGACAACTATGGCGTAACATGCCCGTTTTGGTTACGCCGTAGTCATTAAAGAATTACGAAAAGGACATGATCAAAGTTAGCTACGGCATAAGCAACCCGCAAGATCTACATCGTAACCAAGCATTATTCGGTGGATAGAATGTAAGCTTATGAAGACTTACGTCGTAACAAGTACCTTGGACGACAAGTTATATTAACTTCAGGGACTAAAATTGAGCAATTCATATGATGATTATTCAGGGCATAAGGACTTAATGTTTAACGGCAAGGACAATGAGGGACTAAAATCGTGCAATTCATAAGAATTTCACATTTATATAGCATAAGGACTTGAAAAGAAACAAGATGGAATCTCAGAGGCTAAACACGGGCGATTCATAGAAAGTTTCATATTGAATTAAAACTTAGACGTAGCAATTACGCCGTAAATCATTCAAACAGGTTACGCCGTAGTTGTTGCCACATCATGGTTACGTCGTAGTTCGACACTTTTAACTACGCCGTAACTAATTCGCAGCCAATATTACAGGCCGAATTCTTTACAATTATTCATTCTTTTTCTCTCATATAAGGGTTTCGTTTCAGAGGAGAAAGAGGCTACTGTAGGGGGTTGAATAGAGTCAAACCCTTCGGGGTTTGCATAAATAGAGGATCAGGAGAAAGATAGTTAGCATAACATGTACACAACACTTCGATAATCAAGTCTGATTCAAATCCAAATGCAAATTCACATCCTAAACCCGTCTACAAACTAAATGGGGCCCTTAGGGCGCGTTTGGTTGGGAGGTGTGGGGGTTGGATTTGAGGATGATGATAATAAATGTTGTTTGGTTGAAAAAGTGTATTCCTCAAAACTGACAACCACTATTTGTCAGTATTTCAATTCTTAGCAGTTTGATGGGTTTTATACTCACATCACTTTAATATTTAAATTAAAATATACTAATTAAATGTAATTTAGTTATAATATTAATTAAAGAGTTAGAGATCAAATGAGAAAAAAAATTAAAATAAGAAAGGTGAGAAGAAACCACAACCACACATTTCAGATGCACCTACAAAAGTAGATGTATCTCCTTTTAAAATTCTCCATATGCCCATATAGCCAATGCTCAGAACACATTACCACCTAATATCGACCCTTAGGCTAGCTTAACCCTGAACTTAGCTATAAAAAAAATACATCCTGTCACCATCACCAGGTCCACCCTCTTAGGGTACCATTTATCATAGCACGCCACCAATCCAGATCCCCTTTGATGAGGAATCCTTGGTCTATGTTACATGCCAAATACCCAACAAAAACCCTGAGGAACCATCGGGACACATCTACATGATACAGTCATGGCAACCAGGTAACAAAAGAAATAGTGAAGTAATGGAAGACTAGCAACGCACCTCATTGAGAAACATTCCATGGGACTCCTCATCTCATCATTTGACCCAACTGTCATCACAATAATGATAACTTCATACAAGGTCAACAAAATTAATATGGATAGGGGAAGCTGTAACACCCCCAACTCGGAATATGGCAGCGGAACATAGTTAGGGGTATTACTCGAGGGGTAGTGAGTCAAAATCATAGATAAGCGAACTCATAACGAGACATTTTTAATAAAACAAAATATTCACTTACAAGGTTCAAACTTTAGGGTTCAAATGACTCATAACATGTTTGGCAGCGGAAATGAAATGGTTTGCAGCGGAAAAGTAAAGTAGTTTGCAGCGGAAAAATAAGTAGTTTGCAGCGGAAAATAAGATAGAAGTAGTAAAACAAAACCCAATGATAGCCATCCAGAACCTCTAGCCCTTCCTCGTGCACACTTCAGAAATCAATTACCTGAGATAAACATGCTAAAAAGTCAACACAAAGGTTGAGTGTAATCCATAGGTTTAGTAAAAATAGTTTGAGCACAAGGATTTTAGTCTGGAAGCTTCACATATTCAATCAGGATATCTTTTGTTTATTTTGCTAAGCTCATGACACACAATGCGTTAACCGGTACCAGTAATCCTGGCATAAGTCGACAATAACCGCGAAATTTCATAATCATAATATTTGCCCCCAAGTAGGTATCTTGCCAAATACCTAGGTAACTCAAATATAGCACACCCGTGTTGCCTACCCGGTCAACAGGGATGGGATGGTCAATCCTATAGGCCTATATACTATAATCGCGCTCACCCGCAGGTGATTAATGGTTCATGATCGAGGGACTTGCTTTTGGCAAGGAAGGTACTTAGCATTTATAGCGTCAATCAGGAATAGCATACAATAAACAATTGTGCTCAGAAAACAGTAAATAACATGTATCTCCCCCACGGGGTTTATAAACATTTAAAAGAGCTCAAGTGGGGCTATGAATCACACCTTAGTCACAGAGAAAACGAGATAACAATCAGATGGTACGGCACAGCAAATGAACCTCAGCACAACCTAACCAATTAAATGACATAATTCAGAAATAATACTCGAAATGATCTAATAAATAATACTCGTATAAAAGGTTTTAGTTTCAATGGCGTTTGAAAGAAAAGATACGTTTAAGTCTCGTGTGGAAGACAAGAAAGGTAAAGAGATAATAAGTCGGCGAATACGAACGAACACTCAAGAAAGACGAGAAGAAAGGAATATGAAAGAAAGAAGGAAATCAGAAAAGAATAAATAAACAAACAAACGACATCGATAGATAGTTTCGGCTTTTCCCCGTTTTTCCCAAAATAAATGTTATAATCGTTAAAACATAAGAGTTCTGAAAAGATTTTAGGACATTAAGTAAATCATAACTAGTTTAAGTTTATAAAACATTTTACGAAATTTTGGCATGAAGTGCCCGTTTATAAAACATTTCCAAGTCATACGACTTATTTGAATATTTCAATTATCGACGAGTTTTACAAGTTTTAATATATAATTGGACATATCATTCGCGTGAATATTAGTTGTTTAGTTTTATCGACCATTTTGTATAGTTCGGGTCCAGGTAGGTTAAGCTCTTATGAGTCTAACGTACCATTCCGTCTCGTGTACCAAAGGGTCCATAATAGTCCAAATAACCAATACCGTAAATCCAATACGTCCAATCCTTGTCCACAACATTACAATATTATAATAATATTCAAATCGAATCAATAAATTTTAAGTATCTCATGTGTTGCAATATTATTCCACAACGCTATTAAATATCCGAAACTCTCATATCGATCACAAACGAATAATAATAATTAACGACTAACTAAATATAATACGACTCAAATATCAAATAAATAAAACAAATAAGTGATTAACGACTAAACTAATAATCGCGACTCGACACGTTTTAAATAACCACGACGAATAAACAACCTGGCCATGACTCGCCACGAGTCACGGCTCGACCCGATCCAAGCCGTTGAGGCTCTCGACCGCAATATATTCAACATAACACAACCAATGTCCATATTAACTATCCTAAATCTGATTTAAACACAATCCGAATACTAACTCAAAACCAAATCCGGTCACAAATATCATATTATAATCTAATTCTAACCAATTTTATATTAATTCTTTTAACAAAATCCAAATGACACAAACCACAAAACTGAAACTGTCGACAACATCATCTCAACGCAATTCCAAATCAAACATAAACAATCCAATATCCGAATTCAAATCAATCCAAACACAATACAACCAAACCTTAACCTAAACCACAACTCACCTTGCCGTGACTCACCACGAGTCACGGCTCGGTCTCGCCGTACCTCGGCTGTCGAAGATCAAACAAACCAAACGGCACCCTAAATCCAAAACCGAGTAAAAAAACAACAATAATAACCTCAGCAACAAAAATAAATACCAAAACAATCAAACCCTCACCGAGTCAACCGAGTTGACTCGGTGAGTTTCACCGAGTGATTGAGTCAACGAGAAGAGGGGGACGGGAGGGTTTTCCACACGAGTTCTAACAAGTTTTTAAAACTATCCTTATTAATAAAACATTTATTCAATCGGATTTAAAATAAAATAGAAATTAGGGTTTGTAAAATATGTTTAAAAAATAATAATAAGGGCGCGTGAGTGGGTTTTTACCGAAAGAAGAGGCGGCGGGGAAGGTGGTAGTGGCTCGGTGATGGTGGCAGTAGGCGGTGGTGGCGCGTGGGTGGTGTTGTGGTGGGAGCCGTGAGCTCAAAATTTCCAGAAATGGTGTGAGTAAGCCGATCTAACGATTCGGCAAAGAAAAAGGTTCGCCGGAAAATTTTCCGGCACGGTGGTCGCCGGAAGTTGGCCGGAGAAGAAGGTGGTCGCCGGAGTTGGGGATGCCGGCGGCTTAGAGAGAGAGAGAAGAGAGAAGTGAGAGTGAATAGTGATGAGGGAATTATTATTATTAGGGTATTTATATTTTTGAATAGGGTTAGAAATGAAAATTTAAATGTGAAGGAGGTGAAATGAAATTAAAGGGCGGAGGGGGCATAACTGCCAACTTGGCTAAACTTTTGATAAAAACACCGCGGGACCAATTTGACATACCAAACGGACTCAAAAATTAACGAAACTTGCGCCATTGTTCACGAAATAATTTTTCCAATAAAAATGAGTATAAAATTGCAATACTTTCAAAAATCAATATTTTTGACAAATACGATTTGTTTCGTGCTTTCTAGGTTGTGCTGGTTCACTAATAGGGACAATATTCTCGTTTCTCGCAATAACTCTCGTTTCTCAAACCCAAACAAGTTCAATAAAAAGTTTAAGTTCTCAGGTAATGCAAAGTTTTAAAATAATTGGCTAGAAAGGTTTTGGAAAATTACCGTGTGTTACAGAAGCTCAATAGAAATAATGTATGAACATTGCTTTAATAAACTCTCAGAACACATCAGGCGTGGTCTGTTGGAATTTATTGATTTGATGATAACAAAAGGACGAAGATCGACATTATGGAATTCTAGAAGATGGAGGATTCTAGAAGACTTGTGAAAAAAGTTAAAGATCAAATATTAGGAAATATTTAGTTTCCTAATACAATTAGGTTTTCTTTGTAAGTCTAGATGGACTCTATACATAAAGAGATCCCTAGACATTGTGTTTTGTATGTGTTTAATCATGTTTTAGGAACACATCACCTATCTCACCACTTGAGATCGGTTCTAGCTCCAAGATCATAGGTGTCCTTTGATCCCTGTTATAGTTGTGTAACACGTTCTATTATGATCAAATAGAATTGGGGTGTATATGTATAAAAACCTTGTTAATAACAATTGTTTTTGTTTAATTCCGTTGTGCAACATGTTATCTTTGTTATTATTGATCCTAGATGAGTTTATAACGATCTTCACAATTGGTATCAGAGCGGGTTGCTCTTGATCTAGGATTTGCAAGGTTTTACTATCGAAGAAAGCTGATTTGGTTACTATACGATCGATTTTTAGGGTTTCTAAAGAAATCGCTAATTAGGGTTTCTCGGATTCTAGGGTTTCTCTGACAAGTTGTTGCTATTATCGATCATTGTTTTCTGTGTTTTACTATTGGCTTCTAATTGATGTTTTGTGGGACGACTATTGATTGGTTTATTTGGTTTCAATCGCTGTACGTTTGATGGTTTTTCTTGGAGACTATGGCGAACCCTAATTATTAGGGTTTGTTATTTTCTATTTGCTGTGCATAGAACCATAAATCTACACTCGCTGGTTTGGTTTTACTCCTACAGATATGGTGATCTGATCTATATGGTCTGATCCTTTAGTGTGATACAAATCGTCATGGTTGGATGATGATTGTGTTGACATAAATAATGCCTAAAAACATTATTCATATCTCTATGTTTTAATGATCACAAAATATAAACTCATTAAACATAAACTTATCATATAAACAAGTATTTAGTTGTAAATATTCATTTCTACAACTTAATCACTTAAGGTATGAATAAACAAGTGCTTAATGCATTATATGATCAAAGGAACATTTTCTTAATAACTATATTTTTTATAAAAAATCAAAAACATTTTATATATTTTTGAAAAACATTTTTGGTATTAAATAAAAATGTTTAATCTTTTATAAAAATATGAATTCAAATTTTTAACCAAAATCAGTTAAAATGTTCCAGAAAAACCTTCCCCACAAAAGGACAAAACTGGCCAACGTTCAGCAGGGGCGGCCCCCTTAATTTTGCTAGGCGGCCCCCTTAAAATTAAGGGGACCGCCCCCCCCCCCTATTTAAGGGGGACGGCCACGCTCCTGTAGGTTCCAGCTGTCCAGTTTTTCTGCCTATAAATACCAGCCTTCCCCTGGATTTTTACTTACCTTTTGCACACTGAAACTTTCTGTTTTAAATCACATTTCATATCTTCAAAAACCCTTTGATCATATAGTCTTAAGCTTTGGTTTCTAAGTGATCCAAGCTTCCTCCATTCAAGTGCAAGAGAAGAATACTTCTTCAACAACTAGAGAAGAAGTATTGCAACTTAGATACCTAAGTTGTTTGTGTCATCATACATTTGTTTATAAGTTGTGTATTGTTGTTAGATAGTTGTGTGTATAATTGTTTGGGATAGGTTAGTGTGTAAGTAGAGAAGTTGTGTTGTTAAGGTGTGTAAGTAGTGAAGGTGTGAAGAAGTAGAAGTGTACATAGGTTGTGGTTAGTTGTGAAGTGTCGTGAAGAAGTAGTGAAGAAGTTGTGAAGAAGTCGTGAAGAAGTCGTGAAGTAGTCGTGAAGAAGAAGGTGTGATTAAGTCGTGTTTAAGTTGTGAGATTGGTTCTAGCTACGATTAGAACTCGACATCTAGCTTTGTGTCGTTAAGCCGGTGTAAGCTAAAGTTGTGTAAAGGTTTTCTCCGCCATAAGGGAGCTTGTTGACATAGTGAAGAAAACTCTCGAGTTAGGTGCTCGGGGAGTGGATTAGGGCAAGGAAGGTGTCCTTGTAGCCGAACCACTATAAATCTCTTGTCTCTCGGTTAGATCTTTCCATCTCTAGCTTTCATTTCATTTTATTACCTTACTTGCATTACTTATTTATATTTACTTATATACATATTGTTCATATTGTTCAAGGAGTTGAGATCACATAAATTCGAATCTAAGTTTTAAAAAGTAAATAAAGTTTTTATAATAAATTTAAAAGGACATAAAACTATTCAACCCCCCTTCTAGTTTTCCACAGATTGGTATACAAATTGATTTGGATGTTAGGGTTTCGAAAAACCTTATTATTTGTTTTTGTTGAGTCCCTGCTGTAACTTGCTACTGCGTTTTCGTGATCTGTCTGGTACACATGTATCTGCCTTAATGATGCTTTGAAGCTGCTGCACTTTGATTTCGTTAATATTGTTGGATACATGCTGATGTTGGCTTTGTGGGCTGATTATTTATGTTCGTGAGTTAAAAGTATAATATTATCAAGTTTTATGGGGTTACTGGTCTTACTTCTTAATTTAATTCGCTTGGGAGTAAACCTATTCAAGGTGGTACTGAGGTTACTGGCACATCAAGATGAGACAAGTGCAAACCCTAATTGGAATAATGGAACTTACTGCTCCTTATTAAGTTAATACTGCTCGTTCCAAGTACTAATGAACTTAATGCTGCTATTGCTCGATTAATGCTGCTTATTATTTGTTAATGCTGCCATTTGCATGTTAGTGTTGCTCGATGGATATTAGTACTGCTTGTTAAAAGATTAATGTTGCTCAATGGATATTAGTACTGCTTGTTAATGCTGCTCGATGGTTAATGTTGCTACACGTTTAAGGTTTCGGTTATTGCATTAATCAAGGAGTGTTTTGGAACGCAGCTACACGTTTAGGGCTGCTACTTTGGATAGTCTGTGTATATGGATAATATTTTGGTTTGTGATTTATTGGTGTTAGTGTTCAAATGAGAGTGATAAGGATATTGAGGGTGTATTGTGATCTAAAAGCTCATATCAGGTTTGCTGGTTAGGGATATCATGAAAACTATAGGTACAAAAGCTACATGCTTATTTTTTTGGTCTTGTGGTGTCATTGGAAGTTATTGCTCTTAGTTCGACAGTTTTGTGGACATGGTACATGGTAATTCAAACGACAATATTTTCGTGTGTGTCTAAAGAAAACAATGATTATGGAAGCTAAAAGTTTAAGTTCAAGTTCATGTGGAAAGTTTGATTGAAGTGGTTATCATGTTTATACAGATTGGAAGTTACTATTGCTTAATACATGGTTACTACTGCTCAACCACTTTTAGTACTGTTCTTCACTATTACTACTACATGGTATTGATTACTACTGTTAGTCAGTTTAGTAGGCGATTTTGGTGCTCTTCATGGATGGTACTACATGGTATTCGTTACTACTGTTGGTTAGTTATTCGTACAGTTCTTATGGTTGCTTTAATGGTTAACATATTGGTTTCAAGGGAAGAATATGATAAAGTGTTTAACCATTTGAGGGGAAGGTTTTTACTAATACTAAGTTATTATTACTACTGCTAGTTTAAGTTTCTACTGCCTTAAATTCATTATTCTTATTATGCGTCATGGAGGGTAATTTGAGACATTTTATAAGTGTAATATATGGTTTGTAGTTGTAAAGATCAAAGTTGTATATGTTTATTGTCCCCTAATGGATAATGACAAAAAGGGGAATATGTTATAAAGGAAACAAGTTCATGAAGATCTTAAGTTAAGGGGAAGATCATATTTGAAGATGTTCATGTGCTCAAGTTGTTTGTTTTGTCATCATCAAATAGGGGAAGATTGTTAGGATTTATTGATTTGATGATAACAAAAGGAGCAAGATCGACATTATGGAATTCTAGAAGATGGAGGATTCTAGAAGACTTGTTGAAAAAGATAAAGATCAAAGATTAAAAAAGATTTAGTTTCCTAATACAATTAGGCTTCCTTTGTAAGTCTAGATGGACTATATATATAAAGAGATCCCTAGACATTGTGCTTTGTATGTGTTTAATAATGTTTTAGGAACACATCACCGATCTCACCACTTGAGATCGGTTCTAGCTCCAAGATCATAGGTGTCCTTTGATCCCTGTTATAGTTGTGTAACACGTTCTATCATGATCAAATAGAATTGGGGCGTATATGTATGAAAACCTTGTTAATAACAATTGTTTTTGTTTAATTCCGCTATGCAACATGTTATCTTTGTTATTATTGATCCTAGATGAGTTTATAACGATCTTCACATGGTCTCATGCCACCAACAACACCACTCATCGATTTCTCATGCGAGAGGTCTTACCTTCAGGGAGTCATAAATTTGGAGTTTATAGGCACCCACTGTCGAGGACAATCATGCTGGAATTCCATATTGTCAAATCAAATTCAACATATAACATCTTACTAGGAAGGCCAAAGTTATAATTTTACCAAGTGACGCTTCAGACGATGGCGACAGTCTTGAGCTGATGGCGTCAGGACTAGAAAAGTAAAGAGCGACGGCGTCACGATCCATAAGGTGACGCTGTCACAACTAAGTCGGTGCAATGGACGAAACCCTAATGACGGCGAACTGACAGCGTCACACTTGTAAAGTGACGCCGTCACAAGTGTAAATCTATATATATTTTTCGTATTTTTCTCATTCATTGTAACATCTTGGAGAGACCACTTGGGAGGACGAATTTGACAGCTTTTGTATGGTTTTTAGCCCCCTTAACTTCCATGTTTTATTGAAGATAAGTTATTCAATCTTTAATCATTACAATATGTCTATATGTTGTGTGATTATTTGCTTATCTTCTATTCTATTTAACATGCTAGGCTAAATTTAATTGTGTTTACTTATAGCTTAATGAAAACTAGTTATTGATTATTGGTTGTCATCCATCGTTTAATTAGTTGTTGTTGCGTTAGGAGTAGGAAAACTGGTTTTATCTTAGCATACTAGCTTGAACGTCCGACTAAACGCCCCACTACATAGGATAGTTAGTTGATTCGTTGTATTTAATGCGTGAATTGTGTTTGCTGACATTGGTTAGTCCCAACGAGAACAAAATTCATAGTGTTGGGGATTGACGCCCCTGGCGATTGATAATTAGGAATAAAACGCGCTATAAAACAAGGAAGTGACAATTCGACTAATCAACAGGAGATAACTAGGGAGTAATAAGATTCTAAGTAAATACACTTTACCTATCATACGAGTTCCTATCCAATTTATCTTTTCCGTAATTTTAGTTATAAACCAAACTCTTCAAACCTCGAGATTTCACCTTGCTTTCTAAAAAATATAAAAATACAAAAATAATCATCCATCAACCCTTAGACTTATTCCGTTATACACTTCGAGCCTACCCAAGCTATTCCCCTAGAGAACGATCAATCCCCCGTGTCTTGCCTATACTACACTACAACGGTTAGGTACTTTGCCTAGGAGGATTGTAAAACTTAATGTGTTTACAATTATCCGCATCAATAATTTAAAAGCGAAATATGTTGGATGGCTTCACTTGAAGAACAAAATAGAAAACATCTATAATCCACATACAAAGATGTTTACCCTAACATAAGAATAATGTGAACACTTTAAGCAGGTGTGTGGTACTTAGATATTTAATACTTATGTCACGTTTTTTCTACAAAAATAACTTGTTTGAAAATTCTTTGGAAATTGAGGTTCGGATTCATAAAAAGGCGGGAACTTTGCAACCCAATCCATAACCTTACTTCGATCTATGTGAAATTATGTTTCAAAATATTTCTTTTTAGTTGCTTATGGTGTCTTGAAAGCATGTTTTCTGATATTAAAGAAGATGACACCCTTTACCCTCACGACACAATGAAATATCACGATTGCATGTTTTGCACTTCATAATTTTATACACAAAGAGGGTTCAAGTGATGAACTATTTTATAGATATAAACAATCAAATGTGCAACTTGACAATGACATCATATTAGTTGAAGTGAATGAAGAAGATCAAGTTGTTCAACCACAAGGGAAATGCATCAGACCGACAATATTCGACTAATTTAATAGATCAAATTGCGCAACAATTAATGCAAAGTGATTGAACGAATCATAATATGATATATGTTTTTAGTATTTTGATAATTTTTATTGTATTTAGTACTCCGTATTTTAAGCGATCGCATATTTTGCACTCCACCATTCTAATATCATTTGACAAAAGAATTTAAATTCTTAAATTACGAAACACTCTATTGAAAAGGCAAAAGTAAAGAAAATAAGGAAATAAGTACTTCAAAAGCACAGCATACAAACAATAATTTTCATTTGCAGATAAAGACATTTGATGTATATCTTCTTCTGCGAACATAAAACCTATAAAAAAACAAACGAAACCTTAAATAGTAAAGTAAATTGCAAAAGTCGTCCTTATGGTTTGGCCAAAATGCATGTTTAGTTCCTAACCTTTCAAATTGCAGCAACCGTCCCTGTATAGAACTTTGGGTTACATATTCAGTCCCTGACCAAATTTAAATGACTAAAACACCCTTCATCTTCAGCCATCCGTTGAAGACGAAGGCATTCTGGTCATTTAATTTTGGCCAGCGACACAATACGCAACCAAAAGTTTCTTTCCCATCACCTCACTTTCAAAAGGTCAAGAACTAAACGTGCAATTTGACCAAACCATACGGACCATTTTTGCAATTTACTCTAAACACCATGCAAGTAAAACGGGCGACCCGACCCGACCCGACCCCGATGAAAATGACATAAAACCTAGTCGGTCACACTCCAAACCGCCTCCCCATCATATAAATTTTATTTACTTATCACACACTCTCAAATCACACAAGTTTCGAATCACAACCATTTTATTATATCACTCACAATTATTATTACTAACTGGTACGTATTTATGCTATTTTTATTAATTATTACGTTTTTAATTTATACAAATCTAAAACCCTAGTTTCGATTTTTAGGGCTTTGAATGGAATCAAGTCACGCTTCTATCACGTGCTTGTGATTTCTAGGGCTTGTTCTAACTATCGGTACTCTGTTGATTACTGCTACTTTTTGTTGATTGTTAGGGTTTGTGATTGCTTATTTTTTTTGCTTATAAATAAGTTAATACTGTTTGGATTTGCTTATTGATGTATGAAAGGTTTTTGGTGAAAAAGTGATTTTAATTTCGACTTGGTCTATAAATATGCAGCTGCGGCTTATTTATAAGCAGATTAGCAGAAAATATAAGCAATCCCGAACACCTTATTAGTGTTTTTATTTATCCTTAGGGCTTTAGTGTAATTGATAAAAAAAAAAAAAACACGAAGTTTATGAAATAGTGTTTGGATTTTGCTTATTTTGTAAATAATACGTGTGCAGTAGTACTCGGAAAAAAGTTTTAGGTTAAATATGATGCTAGAAACCTTGCTAGGTGTGTACATTTTGGAAACGGTCCCGGGATTAACCCGGTGAGGCGTTGTACATCATCCGTTTTAGTATGATGGTTGAAAAATAACTTTAGTTTCATTGCAAATAAGCAGCTTATTACCTTGAAGTAAAATGAAAAATTGAATCAGTTTGTAATGTATAACGCGAAGCTGCTTCTGCTAATAAATAAGGAGTATATAGAAGGGCGTGTTTGGGTTCGGATTTGCTTATTATGTATTTTTGAAGATAGCGTTTGGATATGTTGCTTAATGCTTGGAAAAAATAATGATTTGCTGGAAAAATTTAATCAAACTCATTTATAAAATGTTTTCGGTCAATTGTATTGCAAGAGGGTAATTTCGATTTCGACTTGAAAAGACACTTAAAAAATAAGAAGCTTCGTACCTGCTTATAAGATTCTGCTTATTTTACCAACAAATAAGCAGATGAGCAGAAAAATAAGCAATCCAAAACACCCTCTTATTGATAATTATTGTTAAATTTTCTTTTGATTTCTGGGGTTTAGCGTAATTGATTGACATACTGATTTCCGGGGTTTAGCGTAATTGATTGATATACTGATTTGGTGAATATTTGGTGATATTGTAGGTGTTTGATTTGAGATATGGCACAGTTAGGTGGAGGTGCTGAGGCACACGCCAGGTTTAAACAGTACGAGTATCGCGCAAATTCGAGTCTCGTCTTGACCACTGATTCACGGCCGAGAGATACTCATGAGCCAACTGGTGAACCTGAGTCTTTACATGGGAGGATTGATCCCAGGACGTTTGGTGACCGTGCATACAGAGGTAGACCGGCTGAGTTGGACGAGAAGTTGACTAAGTCGAAGAAAAAGAAGGAACGTGACCCCGGGCAGCCCAGTGAGGCTGGGAATGTAAGGCAGAGTAAGAAAAGGAGGTTACAGGAAGAGAGTGTGTTGACGAGTACAGAGGAGGGGGTTTACCAGCCTAAGACGAAGGAGACTCGTGCTGCGTATGAGGCAATGCTTAGTGTGATTCAACAGCAGTTGGGTGGGCAGCCGTTGAATATTGTTAGCGGGGCCGCGGATGAGATTTTGGCTGTGTTGAAGAATGATACGTTGAAGAATCCTGATAAGAAGAAGGATATCGAGAAGCTGCTGAATCCGATACCGGGTCAGGTTTTTGATCAGTTGGTTTCTATTGGGAGGCTTATAACAGATTTCCAGGATGCTGGTGGTGATGCAGATGGGAATAATGCTGTGAATGGCGAAGATGCTCTTGATGATGACGTTGGTGTGGCTGTTGAGTTTGAAGAGAATGATGAGGATGAGGACGAAGATGATCTTGATATCGTACAGGAAGCTGACGAGGAGGAAGAGGATGATGTTATGGATAGTGATAGGAATAATGGTATGCAGATGGGTGGGGGTATGGATGATGATGAATCACAAGATGGTAATGAGGGTATGACGCTTAATGTTCAGGATATTGATGCTTATTGGCTTCAGCGGAAAATTTCCCAAGCTTATGACCAGCAGATCGATCCACAGCAGAGCCAGACTCTTGCCGAGGAGGTGCTAAAGATACTTGAAGAAGGCGATGACCGTGAAGTCGAAAATAAGCTAGTATTGCATCTCCAGTTTGATAAGTTCAGCCTCATTAAGTACCTTTTGCGGAACAGGCTGAAGATTGTGTGGTGTACCCGTTTAGCAAGGGCTGAAGACCAAGAAAAGAGGAAGCAGATTGAGGAAGAAATGACAGGGATGGGGCCGGATTTGGTTGCTATATTAGAACAGTTGCATGCAACAAGGGCTTCAGCGAAAGAGAGGCAGCTTCTCTTAGAGAAAAGCATACGAGAAGAAGCAAAGCGTTTGAAGGATGAGAGTGGTGGTGTTCCAAGGGGCGTTGCTGATATGGATACTGATAATGGTTGGGTAAATGGTCAGCGACAGCTGCTAGATCTCGAGAGCATTGCGTTCCACCAGGGTGGTCTTTTGATGGCGAATAAGAAGTGTGAGCTTCCTCTAGGCTCGTATAGGAACCACAGCAAAGGATACGAAGAAGTTCATGTGCCAGCATTGAAGCCGAAACCTCTTGCTGCTGATGAAAAGCTCGTATCAATTAAAGACATGCCAAGTTGGGCACAGCCGGCTTTTTCAGGAATGACCAGTTTGAATAGGGTTCAGAGTAGAGTTTACGAGACTGCTCTGTTCAAAGCAGACAATTTGTTACTGTGTGCCCCCACTGGAGCAGGTAAGACCAACGTTGCTATGCTCACAATACTTCAGCAGATAGGTTTGAATATGAATGAGGATGGTACGTTTAACCACGATGACTACAAGATTGTGTATGTGGCACCAATGAAAGCCCTTGTTGCTGAGGTTGTTGGGAATTTGTCTAATCGTTTGAAGGATTATGGTGTCACTGTGATGGAGTTGAGTGGAGATCAGTCTTTGACTCGGCAACAGATTGAAGAAACACAAATCATTGTCACCACTCCGGAGAAGTGGGATATCATAACCAGAAAATCAGGAGACCGTACTTATACTCAACTCGTGAAGTTACTTATTATTGATGAAATCCATCTACTGCATGATAACAGAGGACCTGTTCTGGAGAGTATTGTGGCGAGAACTGTTAGACAAGTTGAGACGACAAAGGAACATATTCGGTTGGTTGGATTATCTGCGACACTTCCCAACTATGATGATGTTGCATTATTTTTGCGAGTCGACTTGAAGAAAGGCCTTTTCCATTTTGACAACTCTTTTAGGCCGGTTCCACTTGCTCAGCAGTACATTGGAATTACCGTAAAGAAGCCATTGCAGAGATTTCAGTTGATGAATGATATTTGTTATGAAAAGGTGTTAGGTGTGGCTGGAAAGCATCAGGTGCTTATATTTGTGCATTCGAGGAAAGAAACGACAAAGACTGCTCGTGCGATTAGAGACACCGCTCTTGCTAATGACACCCTAGGGATCTTTTTAAAAGAGGATAGTGCGAGCCGTGAGATCCTCCATGAACATACTGAGCTGGTGAAAAGCAATGACCTCAAAGATCTTTTGCCGTATGGTTTGGCAATTCATAATGCGGGGATGGCCAGGGCTGACCGTCAACTTGTTGAGGATCTGTTTGCCGAGGGCCACATTCAAGTACTGGTTTCGACAGCTACTCTTGCCTGGGGTGTGAATTTGCCTGCCCACACTGTGATTATAAAAGGAACACAAATCTATAATCCAGAAAAGGGTGCCTGGACAGAACTTAGTCCTTTGGATGTTATGCAGATGTTGGGTCGTGCAGGGAGGCCACAATACGACACTTACGGTGAAGGGATTATTATAACTGGTCACAGCGAGCTGCAATACTATCTTTCACTGATGAATCAGCAGCTTCCTATTGAAAGTCAGTTTGTTTCGAAGTTGGCTGATCAGTTGAACGCAGAAATAGTCCTTGGAACTATCCAGAATGCTAAAGAAGCCCAACATTGGCTTGGTTACACTTACTTATATGTGCGTATGGTGCGGAATCCTACACTTTATGGTTTACCAGCTGATGCTCTGAACACAGATCATTTACTCGAGGAGAGGAGAGCTGATTTGGTAAGTTTCTCACTGCACTTAAAGCTTTGTCTATCTGTTTTTTAAACTGTCAAGTTTCATGTGAATTATATGTGGTTTCGTCGTCTTCTTTAGTTAATTATTGAGGTTTGCATTGCACATGTCTTTATCTTCTCAACTTCACTCTTCACTATAATGACATCATTCATAATAACCCTGCGAATAGTTTCTTTCGTTTGATTTAGGAGCTTGAATTTGCCATCTTAATTTGAAAGCGATGTCGGCATTATTAAAAAACGTAGCTTTAGTGTCACAAATTAATTTACGTAAATTTTCCATTCACTACTTGTCATTGTGACTTAAGTGAATGCTAGTTTGTGCTGATTTTGTAATATGTGGTCAATAAGAGTGGTGACTTGTAGCATTCGTGATTTAGACATTTAGTTACTGAAATTGGGTTTATCATTTGTTATGTTGGCTCATTATTTTGTTTGAGTTTCTAATGTATGCTGTTTTGACTTTCATGATGGTAAATTTAATACTCAATAAAGTGCCGATAATTGAAGCTTGAATTGCAATTTAGTTCAGCAATAATATACTGGAAATTGTGAACTGTAGTATCGGGCTCAGGGCAGAAACTAGCTAGTTTCTTCTAGCTTCCACTTGAGTGCATACAGAGTATTATTAAGCTCATTGCGTAGTTGTTTTTTATGTATGATGTGCATATCTAATACGTGTTTCATTGCATATTTGAGCTTAGTTTTCCTTGTTTGACATGGATTGTTCTAAATGAGTGAACTGTATATTTACATTGTTTTGGTTAAAAAACTGACAACATATGACTGATATTACTATTTTTTGCAGGTCCATTCTGCTGCCACAATACTGGACAAAAATAGCTTGGTGAAGTATGATAGGAAAAGCGGCTACTTTCAGGTCACGGACTTGGGTCGAATTGCAAGTTACTATTACATAACTCATGGAACAATCGCCACTTACAATGAGCATTTAAAGCCAACCATGGGTGATATCGAGCTATGTAGGTTATTCTCTCTCAGTGAGGAGTTCAAATACGTAACAGTAAGACAAGATGAGAAGATGGAGCTTGCAAAGCTGTTGGATCGTGTTCCTATTCCCATCAAGGAAGGGTTGGAAGAGCCGAGTGCTAAGATCAATGTCCTACTCCAAGCCTATATTTCGCAGCTAAAGCTTGAGGGTCTTTCTTTGACTTCTGACATGGTTTTCATTACTCAGGTTGGTTTTTATCCTTTACAATGGGAATACAGTTTTCTTTTTTTGTTTCCCCCAGTAATCTGGTGAGCGAACCTTGTAATGGCGTTATAAGAAAGTCTTCTAATTCTTTATTTTTTTTTATGCTTATGTACTTCATATTTACAATGACATGATATATTTTCTTAACTTAAGCTGTACTTTTTTTTGCAGAGTGCGGGACGTTTGATGCGTGCGCTGTTTGAGATAGTACTGAAACAAGGGTGGGCACAGTTAGCTGAAAAAGCTTTGAACTTGTGCAAAATGATTAATAAGAGGATCTGGAGTGTCCAAACTCCTCTACGCCAATTTCATGGGATTAAGAACGACATATTGATGAAACTGGAGAAGAAAGATCTGGCATGGGAACGGTATTATGATCTCTCGTCGCAGGAGTTAGGAGAGCTTGTTCGTGCCCCCAAGCTGGGAAGAAATCTTCACAGGTGCATCCACCAGTTCCCAAAACTTAATCTGGCGGCACACGTTCAACCAATCACCCGCACCATCTTGAGGGTTGAGCTCACTATTACTCCAGATTTTCAGTGGGAAGACAAGATTCATGGGTATGTTGAACCATTTTGGGTCATTGTAGAAGATAATGATGGTGAATACATTCTTCATCACGAGTATTTCTTGCTGAAAAAGCAGTATATTGATGAGGACCACACTTTGAGCTTTACAGTTCAGATCTCTGAACCTCTGCCACCTCAGTACTTTATCAAGGTAGTCTCAGACAGATGGCTTGGGTCTTTGTCTGTTTTGCCGGTTTCTTTTCGCCACTTGATCTTACCAGAAAAGTACCCACCGCCAACTGAGTTGCTGGATTTGCAACCACTCCCTGTGACTGCTCTCAGGAACCCGTTATATGAATCACTTTATCAAGAATTCAAACATTTCAATCCTATCCAAACGCAAGTTTTTACTGTGCTGTATAATACCGATGACAATGTGTTGGTTGCTGCCCCAACTGGGAGTGGGAAGACAATTTGTGCAGAATTTGCAATTTTAAGGAACCATCAGAAAGGTGATGAAAGTGTTATGCGTGCCGTGTATATTGCTCCTGTTGAAGCACTTGCAAAGGAGCGATATAATGAATGGAAAAAGAAATTTGGAGATGGTCTTGGTTTAAAAGTATCTATGCTGACTGGTGAAACGGCAACCGATCTGAAGTTACTTGAGAAAAGTCAGATAATAATCAGCACTCCTGATAGATGGGACGCATTGTCTCGCCGTTGGAAGCAGCGAAAGCATGTTCAGCAAGTGAGCCTTTTTATTGTTGATGAGTTGCACTTAATCGGTGGTCAAGGTGGGCCTGTTCTTGAAGTGATAGTCTCCAGGATGAGATATATTGCTAGTCAGGGCCATGTTATTCGAATAGTGGCATTATCTACATCACTTGCGAATGCTAAAGATTTAGGTGAGTGGATTGGTGCCACGTCACATGGTCTTTTCAATTTCCCGCCCCGTGTCAGGCCAGTGCCTCTTGAAGTTCACATTCAAGGTATAGACATAGCCAATTTTGAGGCCAGAATGCAAGCAATGAGCAAACCTACTTATACTGCTATTGTTCAGCATGCCAAGAATAAAAAACCAGCAATTGTGTTTGTTCCAACGAGGAAACACGCCCGACTGACAGCTGTTGATCTGATGACATACTCGAGCGCCGAGAGCAAATATGCGGGTGCAGACAGTGGAGAGAAGCCTTTGTTCTTACTTCAATCTGAAGATGAATTGGCTCCATTTATCGACCGGATTCGGGATTCCATGTTAAAGGAGACTTTGAAATATGGTGTTGGGTATTTGCACGAAGGTCTAAATGCTACTGATCAAGATATAGTGAAGACACTTTTTGATACCGGCTGTATTCAAGTGTGTGTAATGAGTGGTACTATGTGCTGGGGTGTTTCTCTTCGTGCACATTTGGTGGTTGTTATGGGGACCCAGTATTATGACGGTCGTGAAAACGCCCACACCGACTATCCCGTTACCGATCTTCTTCAGATGATGGGTCATGCTAGTCGGCCTCTTGTTGATAACTCCGGGAAATGTGTTATCTTTTGTCATGCACCACGGAAAGAATACTATAAGAAGTTCTTGTTTGAATCGTTTCCAGTTGAAAGCCACCTGCATCATCATCTACATGATAATTTGAATGCGGAGATTGTTGTGGAAGTGATTGCAAACAAGCAGGACGCAGTTGACTATCTAACCTGGACATTTATGTATAGGAGGCTCACCCAGAACCCTAATTACTACAATCTTCAAGGTGTCAGTCAAAGGCATCTCTCTGATCATCTATCTGAGCTTGTAGAGAACACATTAAGTGATTTGGAAGCGAGTAAATGTGTTAGCATTGAAGAAGATTTTGATCTCTCTCCAAACAATCTTGGTATGATTGCTTCATACTACTACATCAGTTACACAACAATAGAACGGTTTAGTTCTTCAATCACTAGTAAGACAAAGTTGAAGGGTCTTTTGGAGATTCTTGCTACAGCTTCGGAGTATGAACTACTCCCTATACGCCCTGGAGAAGAGGAGTTGATACGCAAGTTGATCAATCATCAGAGATTTCCCTTTGAGAACCCAAGATACGCAGACCCACATGTGAAGGCGAATGCTTTGCTACAAGCTCACTTTTCTAGGCAGGTGGTAGGTGGAAATCTTGGTGCTGATCAGCATGAAGTGCTTTTGTCTGCTAGTAGGTTGCTTCAAGCTATGGTTGATGTTATTTCAAGCAACGGCTGGCTTACTTTAGCTCTTCTTGCTATGGAAGTTAGCCAAATGATTACACAAGGCATGTGGGAACGGGATTCTCCTCTCCTGCAGCTGCCTCATTTTACTAAAGATCTGGCAAAACGATGCAAAGAAAATCCTGGAAATAGTATCGAGTCCGTGTTTGATCTGTTGGCGATGGAAGACGACGAGAGACGGGAGTTGTTACAAATGTCGGATGTACAGTTAATGGATATCGCGAAGTTTTGTAACCGTTATCCTAATATTGATTTGACCTATGACGTGTTAGATAGTGATAACATTAGGGCTGGGGATGACATCACGTTGATGGTGACAATTGAAAGGGATCTAGAGGGTAGGACTGAGGTTGGGCCAGTGGATGCTCCAAGATATCCGAGAACCAAAGAAGAGGGGTGGTGGCTCGTTGTTGGTGATACGAAAAGTAATCAGTTGCTTGCGATCAAGAGGGTCTCACTGCAAAGGAAGGCGAAGGTGAAGCTTGATGTTACTGTTCCAAGTGAAGCTGGGAAGAAAAACTTTATGCTATATTTCATGTGTGATTCTTACATGGGATGCGACCAGGAGTATGGCTTCTCTGTTGACGTTAAAGAAGCTTCACCTGATGATGACGGTGGAAAAGAATGATTTGTAAGTATGGTTCTGAACGTGGTGCATGTTTTTGCTATTAAATGTTTGGTTTTTTTTATTTATTTGTGGACGTGTGGTGGTTTCATTACTGAATATGTTTTCTTGAAATATGCAGCTTTAGGTTCTAGCATGTCTGTTATGTTGGGAGTTTGATTAAATACAAAGTTCGATTACGTGGTATTAAATGAGGTATTTTTTCATCTCTTCTGTCACCGGTTTTATGGAAATCTGTTCTATTTCTTGTGACTTTGTTGGCCGCCAGTTATCATGATTTTTTTTTTCTTTTGTTGCAATTTTCGAGTCTGGGAGCTAGTTTGTATATCAATTTGGGTTAATATGATGTATATCTTTTGCTTTCAGGTTTAAAGCTGCATACGCGGACCCTTTGGTTTCTGAGACCTGATTACTAGATGTGGACTACTCCTGGACTCGATCAGGTTACCGTGATGCACTTGTAATGGAGTATGTACTAGTCATGTTTTCTTGCTTTAGAGCATTAATATACTTTTTGGTGCAAAAATGTTATGGAACCATAGTTTTGAGATGGTATCCTCATGGATATAATGTGGATTTTGATTAGATCATGTTATTAAGTGCTTAGAGAGCAAGTACTATTATCACGTTGCTCCGCATGAAAAATAGTGGGTTTATTGTTTTAATTCCATCTCTCTTTTCTTAATGACTTGTTTACCTGGCTATTCATTTTGGTACTTGTCAATCTTATGATCAGTTGCATCTCTAAGCGCGTCTTTTGGGTTCATTGGGTACTACTCCATAGAAATTTCATCTTCATGCATTTGTTATGTTTGGCGCCGTAACTTAAGTATTGTTCAAAGTTTACCGACTGCACAGCTATTTTTATTGAAGGCTCACGTCTAAGGCTATCAGCAATGGGCCAGATGGCATATGTGTAATGGAGTCTTAACCATTCAATCCATTGCACTATTGCAGAATGGGCATGTCATGTGCACATTGCTCGTTTCCAGTGGCGAAGCTTGAAATTTCGCTCGCCAGGACGAAAAGTGACTTGATTAAAAAAAATTCCCTATCGGTAAAAGAATGGGCTTTTTAATTAATGTGTGGGCTAGGGCTTAAATCTATAAAAGAATTAAACTTAAAAGAATGGGCTACAGCTTTTTTAAATGGGCTCTCACTTTTACTCCAATTAATTTTTTTTTTAAGATGGCTGGGACGATGGCCAGGACGAAAACTAATACATATAATTTTTTTTAAGGAAAATCGGGAAAATCGGTACCTCTAGGTGAAAATACTGCCAGGACGAACGCCCACCCTCGTACACTCTAAGCTGCGCCCCTGCTCGTTTCTGAGCATATGGGCACGTTAAAGTGTTGTTCATTAATGTATATATGTTTGTCCGAAACTATAGAAAATGAACAAAAAAACTTAGTGAAACGATTACCAATCTTTGTGTTATAGCAAATGAAGTAATCCACTAATTATTTGAATGACTGTAGCCTTCAGAGTCTCGGGCTCAAAATAGATGTACTAGCAACCCAAGACGAACGTCTGCGTGAAGTCGAACTAATAACGCCAAACTAATATAAGCAACTATTCATTTGTTCAATCCAAACCTATTTGTCTAAAATCGGCCTCTTAAGAAAGTTGAACCAAACATAAATACATGCTAGTAAAAGACAGAAACTAGTAAAAACGGATACACTAAGATCAAAACCAACATAAACATATGCCAACAAGAATTTGAAGAACATTTAACAGCACAATTTTCACTAAGCAAAAGCTTTCAAGACAGGATTCGGAACTTGAAATAGCACATAATTAGCTTCTATTCATGGGCGGTGTTACTTATATCAGCCTTCATAAGAGTTTCAATGCCAGGAGGAGGATCAAGAACATCTTCATATTCATCATCAACATCGTCCATTGCAAGTTTTGCAAGAAAGTGTGCGCACTTATTTTCCACAGAAGTTATCAAGCTCAGAGTTATTCCATTTTTCTTGATTAGTGTCTGGCATTCTGATATTTTTGCTCTCAACTTGGGACTTTTGGTGTACAAATCAGGTTTCTCAAGAATGTCAAAAGCAAACAAAGAATCAGTTTCCAGAGTGGCGTTGTGTAACCTTAGGCTATCGATTAGCTCAACTCCTTTAAACATGCCCCAAAACTCAGCATCCGTGCGTACCAAACTTGTTCCAACATGACCCATGAATCCTCTGATCCAACAGCCTCTTTCATCCCTCAAGATTCCACCGTAGCAGTTTGATCCATGATCTTCTCGGCTAACACCACTTGTGTTCAGTTTGTATGAACCTGCAAATTATGAAAGTCATAATTCACGCACCCATAACAAAGAAATGATATTTTCATCTACAATGGTCTCGAATAAGCCAATTTACACAAGAAGAAAAGAAAGTTAGAAATGTTAAGGTAGAGGAAAAAAAAGGTTAAAATCAACTTTCTGAATAGAAACCACCATCATAACCTTGAATATCTGATATGATATGTACTCAAGAAGAAAACAAAGTTAAAAAATCAGTTTTTAAAACACTACCACCATTATCATGTAACATAATCTTGAATCTTAATATGACAAGATATCAAAGAAGAAAGCCGAGTTAAAAATATAGTTTCCATCATTCATACCCATAGACGAACCCATATTTGGAAGTAGATCGACTTAACTGAAGTTCATCAAACAATGAGATACTTATAAGAGGATAGGGATGCTTTTCATTTTCCAAGCTTAGTCCCTTGAATTGCCTGGTAATAATGAGACACTTGAAGAATGACTTTTGGTCTATTTGGTCTTTTCAAGAAAATTACTTTTTTGAGAATGCAATAACTGTAACATTTAACACTTCATTAAACTCAGCAGCTTTTGTCAAGTAAATATCCAAACATCAAGGTTTCATACTTCTTAGTAAAAAACTAAAAATAGCGCATTTACAACAAGAACTTTGTGTACTGAAAATAAATAACACGTTACAAGCGCCTTAAAATCCATTACACCGTTACTACAAAGTTAGAGAAGCGGAACTATAAATCAAACTTTAGACAATACCACTAAAAGCTACTGATGCGATCACAACTACAACTGTTCTAATGACATTACATTTCAACAGCATTTAACATCATAAAAGTCTCAAAACTTCGCTCTTTATGTCATTTGCTTCAAAATGAAATCATCATCCAGGAAGGTGACGTTCATTGGCTTTGTTCTGTCACAGTATGCCTGTTCATTACATCAAGATACCCCTGACAAAGACCAACAAATGAAATTTGGATTCCGGTTTATAATCAAATGTGAAATTTCCCATCCAATCAAGCAGACGAAACCACAAAAACTATCAACTAATCTAGAAGTATTTTGTTTGGATGAGTTTTAAAAGCGAAATGAGTAGAATTTTGAAGAAAAACAGAAGTAATACCTGCAGTATTCCAACAGCAGCAAATTTGTCACTTATCGTTTTTGTTTCTACTGGGTGGAAATTGAATGGCTTCAACAATACCTCAACATTCTGTTACCAAATAAAGCACATCAACCACTATCATGGCATAGTTGCAGCTTACAAAATATGAGTAAGTTATTACTGCAGGTTATATTATCAGTTGAAGCAACAAAGCTACATCAGGGGGGTCGGATATTTTGATATTATACTTGTGATATAATTAAAAAAGTGCACTGAAAAGCGAATCTACATATACAAAAAAGTGCACACCTTTGTTGAGAAGCACTCTTCCCAAAAGGTATACGGAACTTCATCAAGTTTCCCAGTTTTAGTAAGGTCATCAACAAATACTTTCACTTGGGTCGCCTAACATAAGTTTTTACAGGAAAAGAACAAGGTTAAATGGAGTATTTCCCAACTGTAAACAAAAAACTTAAGTTATAATATGAAATTAAAACTTACATTGGGGCTGTTCTTTCGTCTGTCATACGGGTATCCAACAATAAAGCCCGACAAAGAGAGTTCATTTATCTGCACACAAAAAAAGAGAATGAAGTTTCAGTTTACAGGCACATGATTCCAAACTATGCGTAATACTACTCATTTCAGATAGAGGAAAATTGTAAAAAAAAGGGAGCAAACTGAGTCCCGAATCACGGAAAAAATACACATCAGCAAAACTAACCAACTAACCAGATGTTGAAAGTCAAGTGCCATCAGACCAATATTGCTTTTCTTCCTAACAAGAACGCTGCAGAGCATAATAACAACTAATATTATCTCATGCGTACAACAATTAAGTATGCAACATAAATGAGAAAGTAGAATGCATTATAACCATACAAAAAGAAAGGGTCAATAATCCCCATAAGGCCTCTACAGGTCTCACTTGTGCCTGATTACTCGCTACAAGGTCAGTGACCGAGGCAAGCTGAGCCGAATCGGCCAAAAAAGTTGATTTGGTCAAAACTCCATAACTCAGTTTGAAGTATTTGAACAAGTGTGTCAATGTTTCTAAACATATTTCTAGGGTCCTATGAACATGTCATACATATAATTCCGAAACTAATATACAAAAGTCCATTTCCGAGTACTCCCCGCCTAGGCCACTAACAAACACAAATCTTAAGAATAATAATAGTAGTACATTTTATTGTCAATAACAAAGAATAAAGGCCAAAACATATATTCTACTACTAATAACAATGCAGTTGCAATAATACCTTAAAGGTGAAGCAACTTTATTGTTAAAATCGGAAACAGCCAGTCCAACGTACTTATCGCCAACATCTAAACCAAGTAAACGGCCTCGTTCGACAGCAGGTATCTTGAGCAAGTCTTGGAATAAGTTGAGTGGCTTCATGTACCTCATCTATCAAATCCAATACTCATCAAAATCAGTACTTTAAATACAATCCTCACATAAAGATTGAAGCTTTAAGTTTTATAAAGATGTAATCTTTTCATATTTAGAATCTTTAACATAACCCATAAATCAAAAAGTAAAAAAGATCATTAAAGTATGCTTTTTTCTTGAAAATGACTACAATGCGAGACAGTTAGGTGCAAACATAAAATGACCAACAGTAAAAAAAATGTACCTTTTAGAAGTGGAGTGAGCAAATGTAACCCAATTGAGAGGAGAAAAAAATGGTAAAAGAGGAAAATTTTGGTCAGTCAGTCAGGCATTTGTACAAACACTTGGTGTGCAGTTCTTTATGTAAAAATGGGACATAAGTATGACATGTGTTTTTGACTTTTTGTAAATTTTGTTTAGGCTAATTTCTTAGTGGGGCCGGGTTGAGAGGCTCATTTTTCGACTTAAGCCCAATAGGCCCAAAACTTAACTGAAATAAACACCCCTAGTTAATGTATCAACTATTCTAGAAATAAGGCTTAGCAATCCCGACCGACACCCGATAACCGTCCCATTTCCGACCAGTCTCGGCCGTCCCGAAACTGAACCGAGTGGGACTCGGTTTGGTTTTCCGGCGAAATCGGTTTCGGGATTTGTCGGTATCGGGTCGGGACGAGATGGAAACCGAAAAACAACAAATAAAACCGAGAAATCCGACCGATCCCGACCTGTCGGGACGGTCCCGATACCGAACCAACTGTATTTGGGTCGGGAGTCGGTTTGGTTTTCCGGCGAAATAGGTATCGGGATTTTTCGGTATCGGGATTTGTCGGTATCGGGTCGGGACGGGACGGACCCGATGCTCACCCCTATCTAGAAATCTATACAATCTATTAAAAACGGAGTTTTACCTGACGTCATGTTTCAATCAATTTGGGTACGTGTCATTTAATTAGACTATCAATTGAAATTTTTGACTAAAATAGCTGACGTCATTATAATATATTGTATTTATTTTTTACTTTTACCAATATTTTAAACGAGTACTTTGCATAAACCGTAAACGTATTCACTTTTTTCCTTTTTGTCTTGGAACTCTCATAAAATCTTTCAAAATTTGAAATGGGGACTTAAATTACCGATGTCTTCTTGAAGTCTTGAGAGTGACTTTACATACAAATTTTGAAGTTCAATTTTATTTGGTATATTGAAAGGTTATTCATCTTCATCTATCCGCAAATTCTCTTTGTCCAATTCATATGTGCCGAGTTCTTTTTTTATAATGACGTCAGCTATTTTAGTCATAATAATATTATATAGGTATAGATACAGGGACAAGTTATACAAGCCCTCTTTTTTTTGTTATCCAAGCCCCCCCTTTTTTTTGATTTTTTTATTTTTATTTTATTTTTTTTTATTTTTATAATTTTATTTATATCAAAAAACTATAAACCTGAAAGTACGGAACAGAAAATATAAAGTTTAATACGTCAAACGCTAAAAACTGTCAAAAATACGGAGCAGAAACTGACAGAAAACTGTGTTATACTGCAAAATAAAATGAAGATTCCTTTTGTCCCCTATGATTTGACATCATAGGGGAGGCTTGTATAGTATAATCCATAGATATATTTGGATTGTTCTAAATGAGTGATATTACTATTTTTTGCAGGTCCATTCTGCTGCCACAATACTGGACAAAAATAGCTTGGTGAAGTATGATAGGAAAAGCGGCTACTTTCAGGTCACGGACTTGGGTCGAATTGCAAGTTACTATTACATAACTCATGGAACAATCGCCACTTACAATGAGCATTTAAAGCCGACCATGGGTGATGTCGAGCTATGTAGGTTATTCTCTCTCAGTGAGGAGTTCAAATACGTAACAGTAAGACAATATGAGAAGATGGAGCTTGCAAAGCTGTTGGATCTTATTTAACATGTGCCCTTAAGTCACTACTCGTATTAATAAAGACTTTGAGGCATAACTTTTGAAGTAAAACAAAAACAAAATTAGTGGCTGTCAACGTGATTGAAAGAAAAAAAAGGCAAGTCAAAAATGGTCTGAAACATGCATTTAATGAATGCCGCGTAAAATATATTCTCACATACTTTTTTCAGTTTTTTTTTTTTTTTTTTTTTTTTTTTTTTTTTTTTTTTTTTTAAATTTTGGATAATAACAGCTTTTGTTATCACAAAAGCCAACATGCCACTTTACAATCATTACCCAACCGCCAATGCAAAAGAGCTGCCTATTTTATTTCCTTAAAAAGTGTCCAATGATCATTCCCATTTTACAAGATACAGGTAGCAGCAATAACCAACAGAAGAAACTGTTACCCAAACCATCATAAAAATGGTCCATCTAGACAATACTACCCCTACCCCACATGGCTAGTTTATTTCCTACCATTTGCTCATCGCCAAAACCATTTATTTGATATTTATTCATACATTTTATTTTTTATTTATTAAATAACATGTCACTTTGGTATAGTCTAAGGGTGCGTTTGTTTTTTGTTTTTTACCTCTTAACAGCATCTGAACGACCAAAATGTCTGAATCGGTCAGACATTTTGTCGTTCAGACCGTTTGTTTGTTTTTTTTTTTCGTTTAGATGCGTTCAGATGCAGTTAGATCTTAATGGTCAAGACTTGAGAGGGGTGTCTTAACGCGTCTGAATGCCTCTTGTTGACACAAAATAACAAAAAAAAAAAAAAAAAAAAAAAAAAAAAAAAAAAAAAAATTCCCGTTCAAACATGAGTTTTTTTTTCCGTTCAGATGCGTTCAGATTCAGACATTTACGCATCAGATTCAGATTCAGACGTGCGGTTCAGATTCAGATTCAGACCCTCTTAATAAACAAACACCACCTAATTCTAGGGTGGGATGAGTCTAATTCGCTCATGAAAAACTCAAGATTAGAGTGATAAAAAGGTTTGATGAGTTTACACATTGTGTGTGTTTGGTAAAAGTAGCAGTGAGCTGTAGTCACAGCTCACAGCTCACCGCTCACAGCTTCTTAAAGAAGCATTGAAAAAATGAGCATTCCTAAAAAATCGCAAAGCTCACCGCTCCTTTGCCAAACGAACAATAAAAATCAAAATGCTCATTGCTCACCACTCATCGCCCCAAAAAACTCCAAAAAGCTCCGCGCCAAACATAGCCATTATCAAAGTAAGAGTTACACACCATCAAAAAAAATTTATTATTATTTTTTTATTTTTATAATTTTATTTTTATTATAAAACTGCGAAACAGAAAAAAATAGAACTGAAATTATAAAGTTTGATAAGTCAAAAGTATTAAAATACAAAAAATACAAAACAGAATACCATAAATACTATCTTTGTTCTGTTAATAAAATGAGTAAAACTGTCTAACATAAACCATAAAGTTAAAATAGTTCAAGACAAAATATATATAACAAAAAAGACATTAAAAACTGTTTTATCCTGTGAATAAAACGGATAATAGAAGGGTGGGAGGGGTAGGTGGTGGTGTGCAAACCCTATTACCCGATAAAAAACTAAAATAAGCTGAGTCTAAACGAGTACAAGCTTAAGCTCAAACTTATGTATAAAGCTCATTTATTAATTGAACTCGAGCCCTAGCTTTAAATAAAAAGCTCGATTATTTTAAATATTAAACGTATTATTACATATACTACGTTACATATTTGTATTATAGGAGACCTTATAAACGAGTTATGTAACAAGCTTTTTCATGAGCTCATACTATAAATACTATAAGCCAAGCTTAAAATTTTAATTTGCGCATCGAAAAAACGAGTCGAACCTGTATAATTTATCACAAGCAAATAAGCTTAAGAAAGCTCAAACCGAGCCGAGCTTGAGCTCAAGATTTATAAAACTTAGACGAGCAGAGCTTGAGCTCTGGCAGTCTCGGGCTCGGGTCGGCTCGTTTCCACCCCTAGCCTCCACCATCACTACGCGAAGCAAAAACTTGAGGATCACACGTTAACAATTCTTCATATGTACTCTAAGGTTTGTGAAATGATATTTTAATCAGGGTTAACAAATATATTGTCCAAAGGTGAAATACACCCTAATTAAGAGAAGCACATGATAAACCCACCATATGCATGCTACGGTTTAGGTAGCTTAGTAACTTGACGTCTGTGAAATTTTTTACGACTGACATCGTCTATAGTTTGTACCTATTATCGTAACTTACCCAGTTTCTAATATATAGTCTTATATATATACACGTACTATACGAGAATATATACATCAAATAGTAACAAAAATGTAACTACTTAATTTATCTATGTTACTATCATATACATGTATATAGTCAGTCGGTTAAATTGAAGCCAACACATGTTGCTTAAGGTATTGAATTTTTGTTTTCTTAAAAGAATTAGAAGAGAAAGAGTTGTCTATTTTGATTTGGGGGTTATCGGGTTTGTAATGAAAATATTGGTTTGCACTTTGCAGACACATAAAAGCGTTGTTATGTTTGTTTTAACAAGATAGTTTGAGAAAGTAAAAATTAATGGATCTCTAACTTTAAGCAAATGTGGAACTATTTTTTTGGCTTAATCATCTTTCAGTTGGTTAACATGACTGGTGTGTGTGCACAAGTATAAAGGAGTTATTGATGAAGATCTTTTGCCAGCTGCATAGCCTGCATGTATCAAATTGTTTTGATGCTATGGATCACTAAAATGGGTCTTTTACCTTATTTACTTTCTATTGAAGGATTGATGTTTGTGAAAATATGTCATGCTTTGAATACCGATATAAGACTAACAGAAGGATAGCTGAAACACTAAATGACATCGTGATAGATTAGCTAGCTAGGCAAACGTAACACAATGTTTTTGTTCTTTTAAATAATGTGAATAAATATAACAAAATCCCTTAGTAAGCACTATTACCAAATAGCATAAGATTCATGACAATAATGTAAAGTATGCTGTTTGAAATCTTTATATAAATAATGAAGTACTTGTTGTTGTTGGGATTTTATAATCAAGTTAACCATTAACTACGAGTACGCAGCGGATAATGAATCTAGTTTACAATTATAGTTAACACATATAACAAACAAACAAATAATAAAAGGGAACAAGAAAACTAAATAGAAAACTAACCCTTGTAGTCACCCGCAAATAAAACTAAGTAGTAAATATATACTACCTTTATGGTTGCTCACACAAACACGTCAAACAAATACGTTACGATGCTAGTCGCTTGCTTCATGTATACAACCAAACAAACTTGTGTTTTTTTTTGTAACTTAAACACACTCGAATACCAAACGGTATACGTTCGATGTGTATATTAAAAGAACAGTGACTAATGAAACAAGAATATAAATTCTTGTTTAATAAGCTTGAGATTGTTGACTTATTCAAACCAATTCTCTGCCTATTATAATGGACACAACGAAAGGAAAGAACAATTTTAGTACGTGGTTTTGTTGTATCTTGTGTGTCGTGTGTTTTGTTTTAGATCGTATCTTTTGTGAAGCCTTAAGAGGTGTTTATATAGCACCCCAACTTGTGCAACAAGTCTTTGTTATTCACTTCATTAGTTCGCCAAAACCGACACATAGTCCCCCTCCTAGATCCTTTCATAACTGGCCACTTTGGAGGGAAGTTCGGGAGTTTCGTTTTCCGACATCCAAGTCCCTCTCTTTTATATTTAACATATATTTAAATTAGTTAAATTATTACGTGAAACATATTAAACACTTAATAAATATAACAAGTATATATATTAATTATTTAATAAACGTACTCTTCGTGTATTAACGTGTGTGCCTCCAATAGGCTCACACATTTCTAGTCGTATAACGGCTAATCTAACTACCATAACCCAACAGCTCCCACTTGGGAGTTGGAGTAGCAGACACCATATATACCAACGACGGAAACGTCTAGTAACACTCACATTCGTTATTGAACTAGAAATGTCTGAGATAAAGTTTCAAAAAATATTCTCAGTAGCATGGTTATTTATTTCTTGCTATAATAATCCCTTGTTATAGATACCGTTAAACCATGGATATGGATCCTAACTCATTCCATATAGTTTAACCATTTAGATTCTCGTTATAGAATTTAATTCAGATATACCAAATGTAATCAAGTATCATCTTGCATTACCCTTTGGGTTTGGCCAAACAATTATCTGATTAATTCTGGAAAGGGCCCATGGTATCTTTCTGCACATATCAAGTGGAGTAACAAATCCCTTGTTGACTACAAGTGTTGTGGATGCTGCTTCACATCACTCCGAAAAATAGCTTTTATAACTACCTTATTCAGGACAGCGTTTGACATATAATTATAAAAGTGATATCCACACATAACAGAACTTGCTTGTATCTTAAGTCTAAGGATGACTTAACAAACCATTTCAACATTTTAGTCATGACAAGGATCCAAAAGTAAATGTTCGAAAGTTGGGGTATCCTATATTCATCCCTTGTGAATACATATGAGTTTGGCGGGAACAATCCACATTCTCAAAGAATATAACCAACACTCACATTTGCCTTGCATAACAATTTTCCCAAATTGTTAACCGACAATGGACATATTTAGAACGATAAAATCATTCAAGGATTAAACATGCAAATATAGGATAACAATTATTATATGAATGAATAACAAATACCAAGTATCTTTATTAATCATAAAGTAAAAATTGTCTTACAATCCCAATTATCCAAATACTAAAAACAGATATGCATGAGACTAATTAGTAAGTTGAAGTCTAATGTTTCCAACATTCTCAACTTTTCTTTGCGAGAAAACTAAATAGTCATCTGAGTAAACTTTCCGAATACTAGTTTCTAATTTCACATATAGTGATGGATTTGAGATGAGTGTCTTATCTCATGTGCTCATACTACTGCAAGTATCATAGTATGGAGATGTCACCCTACCTTGCATAAGGTATTAGAGGTCAACGACATACTGACAATCATCTTTACAGTTTCTTAAAATATAATATACTCTTTATTCCTTAATGTGTAATGCAACAATGCTCTTCATGGAGCATATCTAGTTAGCAGATTTATCATAAATGATAAAATCCTACTTTAACTAGTTTTAATTATCCTCTAGCATCATTGTACGTATACAACACTATGCTTTATAATTCGTAAACATCTGTATTAACAATAATCTAAATATTCTCAATTAGATATTGTTGTTGTCAGCTCATCTTGCTCTTGTGCAAAAGTAACAACCAGTCTTATACACAATATAATATATACATGACAAATCCTTAGTTAAAAACATAAGATTTCCATCCATGTAATAAATTATTCCGAGTGAAATATACCATTTAAGACTTGCTTCAATGATATATTGCATTTGTGTTGGACTTAATTTTCCGCGTATGTTTATTCCAGATAACCATTTATTACAAGGTTGTTTGTTCTATCCCTAAATCCCAAGTGAAGTTTGATTCCAAGCTTAAGGATTAATATCTAGCTTAAATAGAATGATATCTTCAATATGTTATACAACATATGAATTTTAAGAAAAAACATAGTGCTCCCACTTAATGTCAGATGTAATCAGGAGTTATCTTAATTCAATCAAAATCATATTGTAATTAAATTCAAGATCTCAGCTCCTAGATGCATGATCTAATCCAAACTTGGATTGCTTAAACTTGTATACTACATAAAGATTATATAAACTCATAACCATTTTGATTACACACCATCCTCGGAAAAGGTAATCATAAAGGAAAGATTTATAAATCTTAATTGCCATATTCCACATTCAAGGAAAACTTGTATGACAATTAATTATCTTTATTTAAATAATGCGTGTATATAATAAAATCTAATCACAGTCAATTGCATGAGTATGATTAAAAACTTCTTATTATAAACCATGCATTAATCATGTATACAATTTTGTCCTTGTAAGCCTTTCTTCAAAAGAAACTTATTCCAACATCATAAGTTAACTATTTGGCGAAATAACAATCAAGATCAAAACATTGATTTGCCTTTTAAGGACTGCATCTTATCATTCATAGTTCTAAGACATTTATCATATTCAAGATGTGATACTGTATCTTAGTAGTTAGCAGATTTACAATGATCTTCTAACTTATATCCCTCAGCAATGATATTAAAATATCACTCAAGTGATGAGGCATCCTTGCAGATTTATGAATGAGGGTAACATTACACTTCGGTCGACATTTACATGTTTAACCTTAGTATGACATTAATAAGTGGATTTTAGAAGGTTATGTATTTGTTCTTGAATATCTTCAAGATTTGTAAATGCTCCCACTTACTTTTGTAAATAGAGACAATTCTCTAAATACTAAGTATTTAAGTAACAATAAATTGTTCTTTATTTGGGAACCACAAAATACATTTCAAGTTCTCATCTCTAGTTTGTTAATAAAATGCTTCATAAGATTATAACAAATTCATAACTTAAATCAAGACATAATGGAACACCTTCCAACAACTCTAATTACGGTTTGTAGTAAAACCCTAATTCTTGTATCACTCTTTATCCAAAAAACCTTAGCAAAAATTTTGTGTTTCGTCGAGCTAGGAGGAACACCAAAACTACAATCTTCAAGCTATGAAGTGTAGAAAAATTGAAAACCCAAAGGTTTTAGGGTTCGATTGGTTTGAGTGAAAAAACCAAAAATCCCTAAAGGTTTAGGGGTTTCGGTCATGGGTTGTCTTGAATACCTTCTAGGTTTGAACCATATTGAGTATGTCCACGACACACGCAATTTTCTAACCTTGATAGATTTTGGAGGCACAACAATTAAAGCTATCATGAATTAAACAATATGAATATTGTTTGTTTCAACCTATTAGACATACCATAATAATGTGGTATTCTATGAGTATTGGAATTGTGAGACTATATCAGAATTCCATAGATAACTTAATTCTTTTTGGATCAAATACTTGTCAACTGGGTCGAGCCAAATTGCATATTAAGTATTTTTGAACCAAGTGCATGCTATAATGTATATTTCTTGAATAATATAAGAACCTTATGTTCACGTGTTCACAAAAAGACAAAACTGTTCAAGAATTATATGTTCATGTGTTTACAAGAAAACAGAACATGTCAATAATACATTATATGTCTTTGAATAATTCAAAGGCCTCATGTTTATGTGTTAACAAGAAGACATAACAATTTTACTATATACTTTATGTTATAAGTCATTGATTAATTCAAGGACTTTATAATTATGTCTTAACATGTAAACATAATTATACTAACAAAAGTAATCATGAACTCAAACTCTTGTGTTCTGTAGTAATTTCAAGTTAATTTTATACTTCAGAATTATGATTATTATCATTTAACCATAATTATGTTGACTAAAACATGTAGTCGAAATGTTGAAGTATCTTTACACTATATCATGACATTTGAATGTAGTAGGGCAACAAACATCTTGCGTGTTCAAGCCCTAGTAGAATGATTAGCTATCTTACCTTGCGGTCAAGAGAAACCAATAATATGTTGTTCCTTGCACACACTTTGAGATTTCTCCCACTTGTGTAAGGCACAACATCATATTATGGAAACAAACAACATGTGATTGATTGTGTAAACAATATGATAATGTCATAGATATTACAAGTAGTTTTAGAACCATAATCTTTAATAAGGAACTGTGGATTATTATTCTATAGATAACGTTCAGAAAGCAACAGCAGAAAGGCAACAAGTTATCTAATAAAATAAAATGCAATTATCCTTTAAGCAATGGTCGTTCATATTCGGAAAGTAATGAATTATTTCAAAGCAAGTTTGAAATGATATGGGTGACTAACAAGGAAATAAATCTCTTAGCTCCCACTGAAATTGACAACATTACAGGAATGTTATTTCTGTAATAAAACGCAATGCTCCCACTGGATTTGTCAACATTGTAAGTGTTACATTGCCAGTAGAAAGCATATTTCAATTTAATATACTTTCCTATTCTCTTCGAATGCCTACAAGTAGCAATGTACTTAGGTATTGAACAGAGTATATGAAGTCCTACTTATGTAGATGAGGGACTAGCCATTCATGCTTTCATTTAACTTGAATAGTAGCATGCAATTCCTCCTTTATCGTCTACATAGCCCCAAGGGTATTTAGCACTATAAGGAATAATAAGAGTCCAAGAAAAAAAATACCTAGCGAATATGCTAGTAATTTCTTTACTCTTTGCGGTTTAAACTCATACATCGTGACAAGTGCAAGATGTCATTTATTTTGGTAGCTATAGACAAAATGTTTTCTAGTTACACAAAATATTTTATCTTTCAATTATTTCAATACCGGAAAAGGGTAATGAAAGATCATGAGTGAGTTTAACGATTGTAATCCTATCTTAGTTTGTCAACTAAGGAGAAAACAAATAGGAATAAGTCTCTCTCTTCTTACCAGGAAAAGAGATTAAGTGTGTCTTTTTAAGAAAAACAAACTTTTGTTTACGAATTATGTTGCAACAACACAATTTTAATCAGAACATAGAAAGTTCAATGTTAGTATTTTCGATAATTAAATTCTTAAAAGAATTAACTACCCAATTAATTACTAATTAAGACTAAGATCCAACTTGACCTCCCACTTATTACCGGAGGTCTAACCAGCGTGTAAACAAGTAGGGCAAGAGGTAAGCGGCGAGCGTTAATTGCATAAACTGCAACTCTTAGACTTATGAGACTTATCAAGACATTAGTAGACAAGTAATAATGTCATGAGCATGTTTAGTCTCATCTTATGCCTCGGGTCCAAGGTCTGACCAAGCATACTCGAATTAAGTCGACCAAGTAAGAACTTGCAAAAATCACCAAAGGTCTGACCAATGAGCAAAATTCGCCATGGGTTGGAATGGCCCTAAGGTCTGACCAAAGAGGTCAAGCCAAATGCACGTGTTCTTGGTTGGCTGGCATAGACTTAATATTTCATATAGGGTATACACATAAATGTGATAAAATCATGTACAAAGAAGCATGCAAAACAACTTTGTAGCACTTTATTTTAAAAACTTTTAGTAATGACACTGTATTGATCATCATGGTTCACTGTAGCTCCAATCGAACTCGCAAGGAGGTGGAGGACCAGGTCAGCGCGAAGCTATGACCAGAAATCCTTTAGGTGTGACTGCGCGGACCGCCTGAAACCCCCCTTATAGTTTGTTCTAGTGGGTGAGCCGTACTTCCCAAGTGTCCATAGCGTACAGTTTTTAATTTCATGAAAACTTGTTTCAATAATTTAGGTCACTTAATTTTACAAAAACAATTTTCCACGAATCAAATAACAGGTCACAATGAGCATGGTATTTAGGCGTGTAAATTAAGACCATATTAATGTCATCTTTTTATAGGTATTAGTCCTCTTTTATTTTAGTTTTAGGCGTGTAAACATGTAGGCTAAAAACAAAAATCACTAAAGAACATAATACTAAAAACATGACAATAATATTAACAAGTAAACATTTAGATCCGAGAATTCTAGCAAGTCTTCCCCAAAAAGAGAACCATAAGACCCTCACTAGGTTTTCATCAAGTGCCTAGATCGCCACATGCATCACAAAAAATGATTGCGTAGGTCTTATAGCCAGAATACACACATAAAATAATCATGGCAAACTTATTAACATTTAATTTTTGCTATTTTATGTATCTAATTAACTGTTAATTAATTCGTGTTTGTCTTGTTATTTTTTATTAATTAATGACAAGTATTGCATTATAGTTGTCAAAATAAAAATAAAACAAATAACTAAGTTAGATTTCATGCAGCCTTTTCGCGTATTTATTAAATCGTGTAACCCATAATCGATAAACGAGATGGCTCGTGATGCCACTGTTGGGATTTTATAATCAAGTTAACCATTAACTACGAGTACGCAGCGGATAATGGATCTAGTTTACAATTATAGTTAACACATATAACAAACAAACAAATAATAAAAGGGAACAAGAAAACTAAATAGAAAACTAACCCTTGTAGTTACCCGCAAATAAAACTAAGTAGTAAATATATACTACCTCTATGGTTGCTCACACAAACACGTCAAACAAATACGTTACGATGCTAGTCGCTTGCTTCATGTATACAACCAAACAAACTTGTGTTTTTTTTGTAACTTAAACACACTCGAATACCAAACGGTATACGTTCGATGTGTATATTAAAAGAACAGTGACTAATGAAACAAGAATATAAATTCTTGTTTAATAAGCTTGAGATTGTTGACTTATTCAAACCAATTCTCTGCCTATTATAATGGACACAACGAAAGGAAAGAACAATTTTAGTACGTGGTTTTGTTGTATCTTGTGTGTCGTGTGTTTTGTTTTAGATCGTATCTTTTGTGAAGCCCTAAGGGTGTTTATATAGCACCTCAACTTATCCAACAAGTCATTGTTATTCACTTCATTAGTTCGCCGACACATAGCCCCCCTCCTAGATCCTTTCATAACTGGCTACTTTGGAGGGAAGTCCGGGAGTTTTGTTTTTCGACATCCAAGTCCCTCTCTTTTATATTTAATATATATTTAAATTAGTTAAATTATTACGTGAAACATATTAAACACTTAATAAATATAACAAGTATATATATTAATTATTTAATAAACGTACTATTCGTGTATTAACGTGTGTGCCCCCAATAGGCTCACACATTTCTAGTCGTATAACGGCTAATCTAACTACCATAACCCAACACTTGTAACAAAGTAAACAAACACAACTGCATTGTATGTATATAGAGTAGTTTAGATCGATTGGAGACATGTCGGAGGGGTAACACGGCTAAGTGATACTCTGCTGAAGTAACGTCCAATGGTTTCGTATGACAAATGATATATCCCCATACATATCTCTAGCTTTTCTGTTTGTGCATGTGCCATGTGAAAAATAACCATCAGCTAATTGCCTTTTATCACCCCTGTGGTGTCCTCCTTGATCTAAAACGACGCCTTCCCCATAAACAAAGCTTTGGTGCCCAAATCTTTCATTTTCGACCATTTATCGTTTTCCAAATCATATGCAAAAACTAGAAATCTTTCCGTTTTCCGAATCCATGAGAGATGCTACGTTCCAGTACCCTTCTTCATAAAAATCCTCGCGTATCATTGAAACATCAACCAACACTGTTGGATCTTTCCCGTGAACATCCCATGCTCGGATATGATTTAATACAATCAAAACAATTAACTTTTCCGTTGTAGTAAGTGAAATCGTATATCAACGGGCTCCACCCCCTTTAAACATGTGTCCATATATTATACTTTTTTAGGAAAGTTCGTTCCAAAAAAGCACAAGCTGATAAATTTCGTGCACCAAGTCAAAAAGCCCTTCTTGTATTAAGTATAATAATTGTTGTTTAAAACTAGACATTAATTAAGCAATGATTAAGATAACAAAAATTAAAGACCTATATATATGAGCATCATAATTTGTTTCTTTACCGAAAAAAGCTTTATGTACTCAAATCTTAACGTATGAAAGGGTTGAAAGTTTAAGCTAACTCAAAATTGTAAAGGAAATTTCAAGCTTAGATTTAAGTTACGGTTCATTTCAAGTTTTCAACACTTGTATCATGCGTCGACAAAATTGGCGAATGTATCATAAACTAATTAATGGCTCGTAAGCCCATAAGCAACTAGCTATCAAACACCGCGTTTATAAAGGTAAAAATATACTGTAACTTATAAGCTTAAAAAATTATTATTTTATAGTAATATTTTTGCATAATTTCCCGTAAACACTTAGCAATTACTTACGATTTTTGTCTTCGAGTTAACAATACACGATTTAAGGTTCGTTGTAGCGCATGAATATCTACATTCGGTAACCAGATTTCTCTTATGTGTGTAAGTGTTTAATATCTTTAGCTCATTTTAACATATCATTCCAATGCTAAATACCTTTTCATCTAACCTCCAACTTATTCTCTATAATGAGATATCAATTAAGTTCTCAGTAGCTTTAAAAAAATGGGTTAACCAATGCAAGCATATTGCTCAATTAAGTCATTCTCAATTTTATCGATCATCAGTGTATTAACACGATGATTTTAAATATTAATTGTCAACGATCTTCAATCCCTCCTCCGTTAAGGGTACCCATATTCACCAAATACTTCTCATCACTTATTCCCAAATTAAAATACGTATTAGACCATCGATCATACGTGCCAATTCTTTATACACCCACCCAACTAGGCAACTACCCCTTATAAAAACACAAATATTTATTCACTCTAGTGTAAAATTTCATATGCCTGTTTGTTTCATTATTATGGAGTTGAAAAAGGGTACTAGTACATTATGCATCCGCACAAAAGCAAAGCAAAAGCTTCATATAGAAAAGCATTATTAAGTTTTCAACGATAGTATTATATATAAATAATGATAAATTATACCGCCAAAAATTAAAAACTTAAAAATATGGTACTAAACGAGTTTCTGTAATCACAATTTTGTATTCTTACAAAAAAAAAAAAAAAAAAAAAAAAAAAAAAAAAAAACTAACAATATTAGAGTAATATTTTCTTATTACGTAAATATACAGTAACAAAATACTATATAGGTATAGATATATTTGTATATGTGTATATTTTAATCGGGCGGGTCGGGGCGGGGCGAGGATTCCCCGCTCCCCGCCCCAAACCCGATTAAAATCCCCGTTTAATCCCCAAACCCGTCCCGTAACCCGATTAGCATGCCCTGCCCCGCCCCACACCAATTAGTTCGGGTTTCGGGTTTCCCCGTCGGGTTCCGGTTTTTTTTCCATCCCTGCCAACTACCACTTATAAAAACACAAATATTTTATTCACTCTAGTGTAACATTTCATTAAAATTTCATATGTCTGTTTGTTTCATTACTATGGAGTTGAAAAAGAGTACTAGTACATTATGCATCTGCACAAAAACAGAGTAAGGTTGGATCAAGTGGTTAACACCCTTGCCTCTGGAGACAGAGGTCAAAGGTTCGATCCTCACCCCTTGCAAGGCCGGAGGTCCTTTTCTACCTTTGGTAGAACCGGAAGCAGCCTCTTTACCTTAGGTAGGGGTAAGGTTGTCTACGTCTCAACCTCCCCCATACACCGTGAATGACGGTATTGAGACTCATAACCCGTGAAAGACGGTATTGGGAGTTACTTTACTTTACTTTACTTTTTACAAAACCAAAGCTAAAGCTTAATATAGACATCACCCTTTATCTTCGGATGTTACCTTTTCAAAGAAAGTGCATTAACTAAGCATAAATCCCAGCCAGAAGTTATTTCAGCCTTTTCAAGATCATTACAACATAGAAGATATCCGGCCATTATTATAAAGGATATTGTATGCCAATTGATATATGTGCTTTAATAGCAGTACTTTACTTGCTTAGTAATAGGAGTGGACTTATCACAAATTCTTCTGGTATTATTATTTTTTTACTTTATATAATAAAAAACGAAACATATTACATACTGAGATAAATAGTTTGCACTCCACATAAAAGTGAATCCCTCATTTAATTCATATTCGATGGTGAAGTATCATTATAAGTGACATCCTTCCTGGGTAACGAGTGAATCGTAACAAGAATCTCCTGGCCCAAGATTAATTGAAAGACATGAAACATCCAACGTGAACAAACACCTACTATACTTGTGAGAACACGGAAGCTAAATTTATAAATTATATCTTTCACTTGATACTATGCATGTCTAACTTAATACTATATTATGCATGTCTAACTTGTGGACAGTATTATAAAGGTGGTGAAAAGTGACATCCTAGGTAACTTGTGAGAACATGGAAGCGAAACATGGAACCTATATTATGCATGTCTAACTTAATACTCATCATGTTCCAAGACAAAATGAACTAAAACATAAGAAGTCAAATATCTTAGCTATGCTTTTCAAGCTCCAACAATGCATCTAAAACTCTCGATCACGCTAACTTATATTCACTATTTTGTGTAAATGTGCACAAAGATTCGCAAAGACATCTAATCAGATTCAGATATAACCTTGCACAACAGATCGGCCAAGCTTGTCTCAACTTGTCTAGTTTTAAACAACAATTAGCAAGATACATGAATCCTCCATTGTACCATTACATCAAATTAAATGCACAAATTAAGGCTAAAACACTACTTAAAAAAATGTTAAAACACTACAAAAAAAAAACCCAACTAATTTTACCTTCCATCATTCTCCTCCTCCCAAGTCCCAACTATCTTCTTTTTTCTCTTCCTCTTCCAACTTTGTCTTGATCTTCTGGAGTTCGAACTTTAATATGTCGAACTCCTATACAGTTTCTGGCCAATCTTATATCCCTTTCGGCCTCAGCTACCACTTCTGGGGTAATGGGGTTCAACATTTGAATGACCCCTGGAGGTCCCCCTTGATCAAGACAAGCACAAACTGAAGCCCAAGAATTTATCAGTCTTTTCTCTCCTGCTGTCAGTGGACGACTTTTTAGCAACTCGGGACTTATCATTTCCCGATAGAAGTCATTGCCCAACCATATAAATCTCACAGGTTCTATACTCATAAGGAGTATAGTAACAATGAGTGTATGCAGTCCACTTTTCGAGGAATCATCCTTCTTTATCTTGCTCCCTTTTTGTTTTTTTTTTGCTCACCTCATTCTTTAACCTGTTCGCTTTGGAAAGTTTCATAATCACTTGGTTTATCGCTTGTTGAAATGCACTACAACCGACAGGTTCGGTGAAGGAATAAGCTTCACTAATGCCAATATGCATATCAGTGCGGTCGTGTTCACCGAGGTTTTCCAATCTTGATCATCGACATGTAATTTCATGCCATATAAGTCATGACGTCCATGATGCACGTAAAGGTAATGGCCTTCAACATTGTCCGACCCCTCATACCTTATAACAAGATTTTTTCCCGTGCGAACATTGAAATGTACCCGAAGGGAGGATATGGAAGAGAAGTAGTTTTGAGGGTTTGAGAAGTCAAACGGGAAAAACTCATTTTCATTGTCATCCCGCGACATTGGGATAAATTCTGGCACTGGTAGTTTAGGTATTGCTAGTTTTGATAGTGACATTATGATTGTGATAATAGAGAGAAATGGTGAGTAAGGTGGTGATGTTGTAGCAGGGATCCAAAAAATGGTGAGTAAGGTGGTGAAAAAACGAAACAGTTGAATCAGATACGTCAACTCCTAGTACAGCAATACTATGTAATGTGAGATAAAAAGTTTGCACTCCACATATTGTATGCCAATTGATATATATGCTTTAATAGCAGTACTTTACTTGCTTAGTTATAGGAGTGGACTTATCACAAATTCTTCTGGTATTATTATTTTTTTACTTTATATAATAAAAAACGAAACATATTACATACTGAGATAAATAGTTTGCACTCCACATATTTTGCCCACATGTTTTTATAACTAAGTGGATTATCCTAAATAATGTAAACGACATATGGTAGTATGAAACGTTGAGAAAGAAATGCATAATTTTCTATGGTTATCGTAGCATATATCGAAAATATAATACATAATCAAGACCAGCTCAATCATTTTTATGGTACTTAAAAGTTCGATGATTAAGGGCATACTTAGTAATTTTGGCACAGGGCCTCCAAAATCCACGGGACGGCCCTCATACTTTTCTTACCCATTTTTCAACAATTCAACAAGTCAAGATTTCAAGTTTGACCATTTTTAAAGATTAATCATGTTATTATAACTGCATGATAAAACAATAATGTGACTGCTAACTGCGTGATCGTACCAAGACTTGTTCCATTCGTTGTGATCGGTATAAAGTGTTATGGATCACATACAAGGCAGAACTAGAGGGTGTCCCACGATATCACAAAACCTGAATATATTGCTACTTTTGTAAGGTTTATATAGTAAATAATCTTGAAGAGGAAGTTGAGTCGTTGGCCCACCTTCTGTTTTCGTGTTCCATGGCCCGAGAAGTGTTATCTAAGGTTAGACGATGGTGGGGTATATCCTCTCAAGATTTTCAATCTTATGAAGAGTGGTTTCATTAGTTTTCTTACCTTCGTATGAGTATGCAAGTGAAAAACGTGCTAGAAGGCGTTTTTTATGTGATGTGGTGGAAGATTTGGAAATTTCGGAACCAATTGATTTTTGGCGCAAGCAATCCTAGAAGAGCGGTAATTTTTGATGATATTGTGTCTCATTCTTATACTTGGGTTTATAATCGATGTAAATTCAAGTTCAACTTGATAACTTGGATGCAAAACCCGCGTCTTGCTATTTAGTGATTACTTGGATGTAAATTCAAGTTCAACTGTACGACATTAAAAAGTACGTTTTTGGCCTTTTAGTGATTACTTTATTATTAAATAAAAAAAGTAACCTGAAACTTTGATTATAATCTTTATATCACATTTTAAAAAGAGTTGTGCACTCGATTATTTTTAGCTTGGTTACACTGCTGGTTGTATCATTAAATTTGGAAAACTCTAAATCATTGTGAACGACGTCCTAAAAATGACTCGCCTTGACAGCCAACTACACGTTTTATACTTCTCAATGAAATAATGAAATACTTTCAACGTGCATACGAAAATTAAATCGACACTGAAACTTCGAAAATGCACAAAAACTATATGAATATTTAGTAACAAGATACTTGGATATAAAACATGTAGGCAAAAGATGGTCCAACCACAATTACTCATTTGGGTTCACGGGGTGCCACATCACCCTAAGAGTGGGAGGTACGGTGGCGTCGTAGCCTCGTGCCATCCCACCAGCCGAAAACCAGCGATGGCGCACGGTTACTAGGGTGGCGCCATGGCTGCTCGCGCCATGGTGGCCAACCCACGCCGTAGCATTTTACATTTTTTTTAATCCGACCTTTAGAAACGGTCATATTTCTGTTTTTTTTTTAATAAGTACAAAACTCAAATTTTAACCCTTTAAAAATCCTATAAATACCCCTTATTATTTCATACTTCACACACACTTCCAATATATATTATATACCATACTATTCTCTACTTCTCTCATTTTTTTCCAACCAAAATGAATCCCAACTCACCATGGATTAACAACATGCTAAACGACCCGTCGAACCAAATGATCGGCTCGTCTTCGAATCCCGCCAACAATCCGGGCTCGTCTTCATATCCATACCCTCGAGCGCCTTACTTTCCTGCCTTCCCAAACCCATATATGAATCCTAAAGAACAAATGCTATTTAGTCAATGGAAATTACAACAATATACTCAATTTACTCAACCAAAACAAACAAACCAAGCCACCACTTCCCAACCAAATTCGGACCATGGATTCTTCCATCTACGAGATGAAGACGAAGATGAAGAAGAAGAAGAAGAAGAAGAAGAAGAAGAAGAGGCGGTCCCGACCCCGACGTCGAAAAAAACGAGGACAAAGACAAAGACAAAGAAGACAAAGACAAAGACAAAGACGAAGACGAAGAAAACCAACGAAGACAAAGAGGCGGTCCCGTCCCGACCTCGAGCTTTTTGGACCCAAGAAGAGGAGTATCTTTTGGCGAAGTGTTTCATTCAAATATCCGAGGATCCAAAAACGGGTGCGGATCAACAAAGGGATACGTTTTGGTACAAAGTGCTCAACGCATATAACAAGAAAGCCAAGAGGTTCAACTACACTATTCTTACCAAAAACATGTTGACGGGAAAGTGGACTCCAATGAATAAAGATGTCAAGAAGTGGAATACGGTAGTGGATGAAACGACTGTTATGAATGGGAGAATGATAGAGATTTTATGACCCGTTGTCACGTATTGTTTAAAAAAACAGCAGGTTATGACTTTATACACATGAGCATTTGGGACTTTTTGAAAGACAAGCACAAGTGGAAAAATCCCGACTCGACTTTGAAGGAACAGAATATATTAATGTTAATAAGGGTATAATAGTCATTTAACATTAATACTCTATGTATTCGTTGGCCAGCAGGTTATCACTATGTAAGACATGATATTAGAAGGGGGAAATATATTAATGTTAATAAGGGTATAATAGTCATTTAATAAGCTATTTTAAATGAATTGGGTATATATGTAATTAAGAATGTTTAGGAATTGGATATATGTATTTAAATTTTAAGCTTGGATATATATGTAATAAACTAGCTTAGCAGGGACATATATGTAATTGCCTCTTTAAAATTTGGTTCAAACCACAGATGAGTTTTCTTCATTCCATATAAAGTCAAGCTTTTATTACATGTACTCATTTTAATTCATGAAACATATACTAGCGCATAATACTTTTTAATATTTTTATTTCAAATTTATGGACTATTTTTTACTTTAATATTATAATAATCATAATTACCGATCCAAATTTATAACACAATATATATAACAAACAACTTTTAATAAAATCATTCATTTTCTCTTTCATACTTTTCTTTCACACCTATACTAACTTCAAATCCTATTCCAAACCAATATACAAACTAAACGGACCATTATTGTTAACTTTTATTTTAACATTACTTCAAAAAAAAAATTCTTAATCATTGTTTTTTTGGCGATATGGGTTCAGCTGATGGCATAGACCTGCATACTTTGAGTACGAGGTCTATCCACCAGAAATTCATGCAATAAGATAAGTGACGAGATAGTCTTTTTTTTTTTGTTTGGATAGTTAGAGGAGATAATCACACGTCAACCAGTAAGAGGAAGAGATGATAGTGGAGTGATAGCATACGTTGGAACAATACTCCGGAGTAGCTGGTGTGACGAAGGTCACCCTTAGTCCGAAGGAAATAACGTAGGATCCAAAGGCAGCGACCGACCCTCATCAGCGATAATGATGCAAGGTGTTTCATAACGGTCACCTATGACATCGAGACAAAATAAGATCCAAAGTCTGGGCCTGACCCTCAACAGCGATTTACTCGCTGCACCTAGACGACAATTTCATCTCCACAATGCTAATATCGTGGAGCCAAGGCAAAGTAGCATAAATAGAGTCGTTCACACAAATGAATGACACACTCTCTCCTACTCCGATATAGACTAACTTTTCCTCTCCCTATATCATCGCATATAGTTCATATGAAACATATATTTATTCTCACACCAGAGCTTGGTCTCGAATTAAAACCCCGGGGCGAGCTAACGGTGTTCTTTCTTATTTCAGCCCAAAAGGACGAAGGAATTAGCACTAATCGCCGAGATCGAAGGGTTCAAGAAGTAGTTACAGAGAATTGCTTTAACAGTAAGGTATGTTTGATGAAATGTAACGGTATCAATTAGCAGTAGCAGTAAGCAGTAACGGTTAATAATAGCATTGGACAGTGGCTATTTGTTTAATAAAAGCGTTTGGTAACGTGGTCGTAATGGTGACTCTAATTATAACGTGTAAAATGAAGTAAAATGACATATACAAATTAAATTAAAATATGATTAAATAAATTTGTGGGTATATATGTAATGTAATAAGCATAACGCAGGAAACAATATTTTAATGCTTCCTCAAGGGTAAATTTTGAAAGTTCTTTTATTTAAGAACTATATATCAATTAAACTTCAACATTTTTTTTATAAAATCTTATGTATTTTTAAAGTATATGATGTAGGATAATAGTGTTTCATGTATTGATAATAACCGGAGATTACATTATATAGACATTTAACCCTAACTCATAATACTATCGGGTTTTAGCCCATACAAACGACTCATGGGCTATACCCATTATACGACTAACACTCCCCCGCAGTTTGAGCGGGAAGACACCGGACACTCAAACTGGTACGAAACTCCTCAAACAAAGCAGAAGGTAATCCTTTGGTAAAAATATCTGCATACTGATAACGTGAAGGTACATGAAGAACTCTAACTTGACAAGCAGCAATCAAATCCAGTACAAAATGAATATCAATCTCTATATGCTTCGTACGTTGATGTTGAACCGGATTAGAAGATAAATATACGACACTAACATTATCACAGTAGACAAGCATAGCGGAAGACAAAGGCGTATGCAACTCACGTAGCAGGTTCCGCAACTAACAGGTCTCAGCAACAGCATTGGCAACTCCACGACATTCTGCCTCCACACTGGAACGAGAAAGCGTCGGTTGACGCTTAGAGGACCAGGAGAGGAAATTGTTTCCAAGGAAAACACAATAGCCAGAAGTCGATCGCCTAGTAGTAGGGCAACCAGCCCAATCAGCATCCGAATAAGCAACCAAAGAAGAATTAGAGGAGGAAAACAATTGGAACCCATAGTCTAATGTGCCCCGAACATATCTCAAAATCCGCTTAAGAGCTGAGAAATGAGGCTCGCGAGGATCATGCATAAAAAGACAAACCTGCTGCACTGCATAAGAAATATCAGGCCTAGTAAAAGTAAGATACTGTAGAGAGCCAGCAAGCCTCCGATATAACTTAGGATCAGAAACCGAATCACCATCATCACCCAATTTAGACTTAGTATCAACAGGAGTACGAGAAGGGTTACAACCAAACATATGTGCATGCTCCAAAATCTCCAGCATACTTACGCTGTGACAAAAACATCCCAGAAGAGTCACGAGTAACTGAAACACCTAAAAAATAATTAAGAGCACCCAAATCGGTCATAGAGAACCCCGTATGTAAAGAAGCAATAATCCGTTGTAATAAACTATCAGAGAAAGCAGTGAGCACAATATCATCCACATATAGTAACAAAAATGCAGTATCATCACCCTGTCTGTAAATGAATAAAGAGGAGTCATAACGGCTAGGACTAAACCCAACAGTGATAATGTAAGTAGTAAACCGCTGAAACCATGCCCGAGGTGCCTGCTTAAGACCATTTAGAGACCGCTGCAATAAACAGACATAATCAGGATGAACATGATCCCGAAACCCAGGTGGTTGATGCATATAAACTGTCTCAGCCAAATCCCCATGTAGAAAAGCATTCTTGACATCTAGCTGATGAACCGGCCAATGTCGAGAAATAGCCAAACTAAGAACTGTCCGAATAGTGCCAGCTTTAACAACCGGACTAAAGGTCTCATCAACATCAACACCCTCTATCTGAGTGCTGCCGTTCGCAACAAGGCGAGCCTTGTAGCGACTAAGGGTACTATCTTCTAAATACTTGTGCCAGAACAACCACATACACCAAACAATATTGGCATCCTTTGGTATAGGTACGAGAGTCTAAGTTTTATTTTTAATAAATGCATCATGCTCATCACACATAGCATTTTGCCAATTGAGATCATTAAACGCAGCATTATATGACCTAGGTAAAAGAGAAATAGTAGACACATGACCAGCATAACAGGGATTAGGACGAGTAGTCCCGACACGAGAACGTGTGACCATGGGGTGAATCGAAACTGGGTTTGGGTTAACAGGTGGGGTTGGTGAATCAGGGGAAACGGAAACGGAAGTTGGCTGTGATGGTATGGAAATGGGAGTAGTGGGAGGTTGTTGTTGTGGTGCAGGTGGTGGTGAAGGTGGTGACTTAATGGGTGCATCAATTGTAGGTGCTGGGGTTATAATGGGAGGAACATCTTGAGGATCAGTTTGAACATTGGGTGAAGTGGTGGGAGACAATCTTAGGATGTTGGAAATGATATTGAACGTGTCCTCCAAGAAATCATAAGAGGGTCTGGCAGTGGGAGTGGCAGTGGGTTTCTTTGAGGCAAACGGGAAAACAGTCTCATCAAACATAATATACCGTGAAAGGATAATTTTATTTGTTTTCAAATCTAAACAAAGATAACCACGATGATGAGTGGCATGACCTAAGAAAATGCAAGGTGTCGCCCGAGCGCCCAATTTGTTATTAGTATCAAAGTGTGGATAACAAAGACACCCAAAGGTACGTAAAAGGCTTTAGTCAGGGGTTAATCCAAAGAGGCGAGTAAATGGGACTTCATTGTCAATGGCACGTGAGGGTAAAATATTTAAATAAACAGCCATATTAAGAGCCTCTGTCCAATAATTGGGAGGGAGATGAGCCTGAAATAATAAGGTACGAATAAGGTTATTTATAGTTCTAATCATCCTTTCGAATTTCCCGTTTTGTTGAGAGGTACGAGGACAAGAAAAAAGAAATTGAATCCCATTATCAAAAAATAGCTTTTGAAAAGCGTGGTTGTCAAATTCCCCACCATGGTCACACTGAAAAGACTTGATTTTACATTTACATTGAGTATGAACAAAGTTACGAAACAACATAAATTTGGACAAAACATCAGATTTATTAACTAAAGGATAAACCCAAACAAACTGAGAATAATGATCCAAAAATATGACATAGTATTTGAAACCAGATTGACTCGGAATTGGAGAAGTCCACAAGTCTGAGTGTACAATATCAAATGACGACTGAACCAAACTATTAGAACTAACAAATGAAAGTTTCACGTGTTTGCCAAGCTGACAAGCATGACAAAGAACGGGAGACTTCTCTTTATTACATGAAATAGAACTACTTGAAAGGACACGACGTAAAACTTCACTTCCTGGATGTCCAAGACGCTGATGCCACGTATACTGACTCGCTAGAAAAGCATGCGGAATAGTAGAAGGTTGAGGACTGGGTAACGATCTCCGTTGCTATCACAGCGAAGCAGCACCCGACGTGTTTGAAACTCCTTAACAGAAAAACCAAAAGGGTCAAACTCAACTGTACAATAATTATCACGAACAAATTGACGAACAAAGATCAAGTTTTTGACAATATTAGGTGTGATTAAAACATTATTTAAACAAGTGACGCAAAAGTGACGCACGGATTACGCCATGCAAACGACGACGTATTGAACGTCAAATTATATATATAGTAATAAAGAGGTCGGTGAGGGGTAGGCAAAATGCTATGGCCAGAGTTGATAACGGGAATAAAATGCCCGTCGCCAACCGAAAAACATGGGTAAATGCACGAATTAAAAACATCACTAAGACAATTAACATAATCATTAAGGTGAGAGGACGCACCTGTATCCATATTCCAGTTACCGGGGTTAGGATCCTGAAGTTGTACCGCATTAAACGCACTTGGTAAAAGAGTTTCCTGTCCCGGTAGTTGACCCGGCTGTTGACCAGCCAAAAAAGAACCCTGTGGACCAGCCATTGAACCTGCAGCCATAAACTGACCCCCCTGCGCAGGTTGAACCCCTTGTGAACCTGCTGTTGAACCGACAGCCTGAAATTGACCCCCTGCATATTTTGAACCCCCTGTGAACCTGTCATCATACAGCCTTGCCGGCATGCCAAACCAGTTGCCCCCCCCCTCCCTCCTCCACGTAATAGGTATAAGAATTTGGGCGGGCCTGGGGCTATAACATTAGCACAAATTGGATTGGAATAAAAAGCAATAGGAGTATTATTGTTGTTAGACTGTGTCACAGTAGGAGGTATATTATTTTGCACAAGAGGGGTATTTGTCACACCATGAGTTCCAAGTTTGGACAAGAGTCCTTGCAAGCTTGTGAGTTCATTATGCGTTAAGTTGGGTCAAGATGAAATAATCGAGTCAGTACCACGAGTTGACAAGACAGATGCATTACCATGTACCCCGTTATGAAGGAACTTGCACTTCAACCCAAAATGACACGACCCTTTGTTGAAGTTAAAGCATGGCTTGTAGACCTTTTCTGACATAGGATTGGACTGTCGAGAGTTATTACCAGTATTCGCCAATAACAATATAGGAGAGGACGAAGTAGCATCTATAAAGGTAGTATGAGCACGAGATTTCAAACGCATCTCCGCCGTTGTGAGCATGGACCGAACCGTTTTAAGATCGGGAAAAGGTTCACGATGAATAATGATGTCGGACACATATTAATACTTGTCGGGTAACCCGTTTAGTGCAATGTTCACCACATCATCATTGCTTATTAGAGAGCCAAGACTAGAAAGCACGGTGGCAATGTTTTCAGTCTTGTGGAAGTACGCATCAGTGGATAGGTCACCGAGCTTCATTGATCACAACTCCGCCTTCAAGGCTATTGATCGAGAACGTTTGTTGTCATTAAAGATCAACGAAAGAATATCCCAGGCTTCCTTCGCCGTTTTAGGGTTTTTTACCACCAATCTTTGTTGTAGATTTTTAGACAACGTGGAGAAAATCCATGAAAGTATAATGGTGTCAAGAGCAAGCCATTAGGGTGTGGGAGAAGGTTTGGTGCTAGATGCTGCCGTATCCACATTCGTTTGATCATCGAGAATATGTTCCAACAAGTTATAGCCACGAACTAGGTTATGGAAAAAATAAGTCCATGATGCATAATTCATCTCATCTACATCCAACAAAACAGGTACGCGAGTTGAAAGGTTGTTGATGGTCATGAGTTTGTCAGACAATAGGATAGTAGGAGGGGTAGTAGATCCGGTCATGGTGTCGAGTTGATGATAACAAACAGAATAGCAATTAGGGTTTCAAACGTGTCGACTGGTGAGGAACAAACACCAACAAACGACCAGACTAGACGACTGGTTATATAAACGAACCAACGATCATCTCTAACAAAACAAACAATTATGTCGACTGGTTTTAAGAGTAACCAACGATCGACCTGACAAGGAAGATATGTTTAAGGTTTCGGTATACAGGATTGTGACAAAGCCTGATACCATGTAGGATAATAGTGTTTCATGTATTGATAATAACCAGAGATTACATTATATAGACATCTAACCCTAACACATAATACTATCGGGGCATAGCCCATACAAACGACTCATGGGCTATACCCATTATACGACTAACATATGAATATTGGGCTCGTTTTGTTCGTCATCGAGAGACCTTTTCGCATGTATTTTTTTTATGAAAGAAGTCGCTAGATATATTTTAGATATTTGATAAATAAATTTTGTTGTACAAAAAATTTGTAATTAGTAATAAGTTTAGGGTAGTTTTTACAAGCTGTTGGATAGTTGGGGGTGTGTTTTGCAACATTTTTTTAGTTGGGCTTTTTTTGGGCTGGTCATTTTTTTCTTGTGGCAAACCCACCATGGTAACGACCTCGTTTACCATGGTGTATTGCATATCTTAAAATTATTGGTGTTAACAAGTTATAGGCTTCTAGATCAATTTTTAAAATGTTTTGAATTTGGATTTTTGTAAAAATTGGGAGATTACTTGAGCAAATAATAAAGTCTCACATGTTCCTCTTTTCTTAGTTGGCCTTCAAAAAACAATACGAGAATGTCATGAAGTTCCTGGATGTCGCGGATCAGACCAGGTGAAAGTCTATATGATTTGATATCACATCGAAATAGTAACAAATAGTAAATGGTGTTGCATGAGACAAAAAATAAATAGACGCTTTATATGTATAAGCATTTAATATAGCTAAAATAATTACAGCCTTATTCGTAGAAGTTAAGTAATGTATATTTTAGTAATACAATTGACAAGAAAGAAAGAAAATAAAATAATCGCTTGTACAAATGTATTATCTATTATATATAAAGATTCAATAGCTAAATTTAATGTGCAAGAGTGATTGTGCACAAAGACATGTACGGTACAAGGTAGTTTAAGCTACATGTAGACTATATGAATTATTACAACCGAGGTCTCATTAATCGGATGTATACAAAGAGACATGTAATTACATTTTGATCTTTAATAGGAGGTATACAAAGAAACACGGAGTTATTAGAACTTTTGGATGGCTCTTAATAATGATCTCATTTATTGTCAATTGTAAAACTTCCTCTATAAATACCATGCACGTGGAGGTGGAATCAAAGGTGGTGGTGGTGGAAAAGGTGGTGTAGGTCAGCTAAAGGTGGAGGTGGCGATGGCGGGGAAGGATCGGGTTCCATGAAGGCACCAATGATTTGTGTTCTAAATCCACATCGAGATACGTCTTAGTAGATATACGTTATGCATTGACTGATCTGTAGTATGCTTATTGCAAGCTATGTTGTAGATGAATATTAATAATTTATTCGTACAAGTTTTTATCTCATGCATATTTTATGTTATTTCTGATTGGTGAAATCTTCTGCTTTTTCTACTAACATTTTATTCTTTGCAAACTATATAGGATGGTTACTGATATCCAAGCGACCACAGGAACACGTTTTGGCGAGTTTTATAATTCCTTTCTTCTTCTTCTTCTTCTTTGTTTTTAACAAAAGCATATATTACATTATGATATTTGATATTCGGTATAGACGTATAGTACATGCATTCGAATAATATGAGTGGAATTTTCACTCATCGAAATCTGATTGTTACTTATTTTATCAAAATTTTATTATGAATTATTTTCCATGGAACTATATTGTCTCTGAATACAGGTATTGTGGAAATATATACGTATGAGATATGCGGTCTAATTGAAGTGGTTGAAAGTTGAAACATGTGTCTATGCGTGCTTCTGTTTCAGGCTTTAGAACGCCACACATCATTTGAAATTTGTTTTAATGCAGACTGTAAATAAGCTATTTCTTATGTTTTCAGGTTTGACAGTATGTCTATGAACTGGGCTCAACGCAAAATCTACCTATACAATGTTACATTTGGACTATACATGTTGGATTCATGGGAGCGATATTTGTTCAGTCAGTCAATCAGGATACGTGAAAGTATGATTTAAACAGTTACACTCTTAGTCGAGGATAAATAACTGTTTTCAAGAAGTCTCCTGGCAAAAGTGTGTGTAGAATCGAGAAAATACACAATCAAACACATTTTTAGTGAAATATATAATCTAAATGCCCTCATGTAAGTTTTTAATGCAACTTTATTACAAAGCTTTAGCAGCAGTTGCTTGCCTTTCAATGCAAGAGAAGAGAAAACCGCGGGAGTACATGCCTATCAGAGAAGATGAAGATGCTGAAGACATGTTGAGCCACTTGGAATGAAGAAGGATCATCAGTTAGCTAATTCCAAAGTGCTACAAAAGATACACCCTGGCTCCCAGAAGTACAAGGCTCTCGAATTTTCTGCAAATGTGTCCCACATGGAATGAAGAAGAAGCATCAATTAGCTGTTTTCAAAGAGCCAAAAATGATTTACCCTGGCTCCCAGAATGACATTAATCGGGAGGACAGAACTAGAAATGAGAGTGTGAAGCCAAGAATCAAGTTGCCTGTTGAAGTGTTAATAACTTTTCCTAGAATGTTAATATCTTATTGGATGGCGGATGTCACATAATTTACTATGCATATATGAGTTTTTTTTGCCAATTCATGTCGAAATAGTAGTCATTCATATTTAATGTGCAAGAGTATTTGTGCACAAATACATGTATGGTACAAACAAGACATTGCACACTAAATGAAGTGAAAATAATGAAAATTCATCTATCCAAGTAATGAGTCCTATGATTTAATGTGGAGTCATAAAGAAGTGAAAATATGAAAAGGTAACCATTAATATAAGAAAACCAATAGATTATAACCCCTTCATCTCTTTGCCTCCCATGAGTTACAACTTACAAGCAAACCATACTTAACCATTATATAAAGAGTTGTGTGGGAATGTGAGTTGGATGCATATGGACAAAATGTTTGCTGCTACGTTAGTATATATGTTGTAATGTATGGTTGTTGTTAAACACTTTGGTATGTACCATCCTATACACCTTTGTATATTTTAATGGATTTTAAAAATGGTTCCAAGGTTGATGAGCCAAATTTTGACATATACATTAATGCATTTGCTATTACTTTTCACAAGTAATTTTTTTATTTATTTATTTTTTTTCTTTTTTCTTTTTTTTTGTCCATTGATGCGTGGTTTTGCGACCTTACAACAGGTTTTACCTCTCGAGAGATCTCAAGAGGCTTGCAATCCCCACCAGGCAGTGTACCTGACCGATGTAGTATAGTGAAGTGGCAAGTACCGGGGGATTGATCGTTCTCTAGGGGAATAGTGTCGTTAGGATTGAAAAACTACTCTAATAGGTCTAAGGGTGAGGGAAGATTCTTTTTGTACTTTTATATTTTTTATAAAAGCAAGTAAAATCTCAAGTTTTAAGGAGTGGGCGGAATTAGTTGCTAGTCAACTAACCCAAATAACTACGAATGCAAATAAAATAAAATAACTGAAAATGAAAATGTTGTGAAACTTATATGGGGAGAAATGTGTTTACTTAGATTTCCTTACTCCCTAACTATCTTTTACTGGTTGATTAGTGTGTATTAATTGCGTGGATGACGGGTGTATTCCTTAATACCAATCATGGGGTGGCGTACTTACTTCCCCAACTCTACAAGCTCCTACTTCACTCCTATGTCGAGCCGGCTAGGAAGCTCCTAACATGGGATCACTAGAATTCGCTCATGCATTAAATACAACCATAAAAACCTTAGTACGCATTGGTTCATGTTTCTTAAGACGTTCAAGCAAGTTACCGAATAGGAAGTTAGCCAGTTTTCTCAAGCCTAACATCAATAAACAATCATCCAATACAATTAATAACACACTAATAACCAATAATCAATAGTTAGGTTTCATTAGATCTAAGCAAACACAAGATAAATCTAGCCTAGCATGTTAATTAAAAGACAAGAACGAGATATAATCAAACAACACATAGACATATTGATTGATTAAATGATTACTTATCTTCAATTAAACATGGGAGATCCAAGGGTATGAAAACCCTTAAAAATGGCAGAAATTCGTCTTAAGGTTTCTCCTCACAAAGTTGCACACTAATGAAAAAAAATTGCAAAACTATATATAGAACTTAGTGGCTGACGGCGTCACGTTATAGATCTTGACGCCGTCACCTCGCCGTGTCTAGAGTTCCCAGATGGTCTTCCTGACGCCGTCCCTCTTTAGTCCTCCAAAATCCTCCCTGGCTTATCAAGGCTTGACGCCGTCAGAATAAAGCTTGATGCCGTCTCTCTTTAGCTTAAACCGTGACGACCTTGATCACTTTAAAGGGTGACGCCGTCAGATTTCCTTTGTAAAACTCCCTGGCTTATCATGTGTATTTTTCATATCCACCTCTTTTGCCAAGCCGTGACGCCGTCAAGAGCAATACTTGACGCCGTCATGTGTACTTTTCCAGCAGCTTTGGAGACTTTGTCGTTTTCTTCACTTTTATGCTCCAAAAACGTCCAAAATGCTTCCTTTTTCAGATTTCTTCTCCAAAGTACCTAAAATGACAAAAGGAACGATTTAGGGCAATATTTGATCAAATAAATACGATTTAGGGCTTAAATGACCCCCTAAAAGCGGTACACTTTTCGCTTCATCAAATACCCTTACACTTGAGATTTGCTTGTCCTCAAGCAAATGCGCTTTTATTCTAATCAAAATACAAGTTAGGGGTCATTTAATGCTAATATAAAAGTAATTACAATAAATAGTTGTTCCACTTTAATCATAATAAGCACGGAGATTACAAACTAACACCTCACAAGTAGTGTTTAGATACTCACATCTCTCAGGTGTCATCAAAATAAATCTCATAAATGAAAACGGATAATATCTCTCACTACCTGTCATAGCAAATAGATTACCATAGGCTTGGGAAAGGATCAAAAACCTTCTCCACTAGGCGTAAGCACCTAAGATAAACTATCAAAGAGGGCTTTTAAACGGATTATAACGTTAGGTGTAGGGATATGATAAACACGGATTTGTTGGATAAGGGATATTTTACTGGTGGCGTGTTAAAGATCTTGATTAATTACATGTACAATATGGCGTTGCTAAGCCAAGACTAGACTCGACTTAAGCTAAAAACAAAATAACACAAACATAAAATAAACTTAAAATGAAACGGGATGGTAGTCGGTATGTTTTTTCTACTTTTCTTTTTCTATTTTTTTTTCATACACTCTTGCCCTACCATCCAAAATAATACATCATAGGGGCGTTGCATTCCCCTTACACTTGAACTTTTACATAACTTTACAATTAACTATTCTAATGACTCGAATTAAGATAATCGAAACACTTGGAGTACTTTTAAAATATTTAGCACATATGGGGGTAATAATGTTCTTCTTCCCCATTACTCCATTAAGCTAGTACTTTACCCATGAGTCCCAATCGTCCCAAAAAAATATGTACAAGGATATGACTCGACTTAGCAACCATGTAATCAATTAGATAATTAACTCGGGGTTTAAACAAATGTTGTCACAATAATGCACTAAAAATGAGTGCATACAAGGTAGGCTAAGGCGATTTGGGTGTACATTTAAGTGGGGTGTAACAAATTCTTCCTTTAAGTAAATGCTTAAAGTTAGAAACGAAAAGATAGGCTCTGAGGGGTGTACTAGGGGTATCGTGTACTAAAAATGAGTACAACGCAAAGGGTGTGGGAGAATTACTTGACCAATGTAGCCAATGTAATTATAACAAAAACACAGGTGTAAAACAATGGGTTAATCCTAATGCCTCTTATCATGTAGTAAATCTAACTACACGAATGTAGTCTCACTTGTGGCCTCGGAATGGTCCTAACGCAAGTTCTAGAATCTAAGTGCTACCGGTACACACATCATAGCATAAATGCTTTTCCTACCAATTCTAGGGGCGAACCTCACATATTTGGGGGTGGAAAAAATTTTAGTGGTACGGTTTTTGTGCTAGTCATATAACTCCTATCCATGAGACGCTCATTAAGATCAAAGTTTCACTCCTATATGTTGTAAAAAATTTTAAATTTGGCACTAAAATTGCCCTAACAGGTATTTATCTCAGTTTTATTACACATCTACCATTAAACAAACAAAGATCAAGCGTAATTGCATTCTCTAAAGTATCGTACTTTACCCCCCCTCCCCCTTACACTTAAGATGAACATTGTCCCCAATGTTCAAATAACAAGATGTAAAAGTAAATAAGGTAAAAGAATGAAATCAAATACTCCCCTGATTCGTTTGGTGGATAAAGAGGTAACATGGTTAGATTTTCTTCCAAGAGAATGTAGAAGCTTCAAGACTAAAGCATCGCCAAAAGCTTGATTCCACAAACATCTCCTTGTCCAAAATAACATGTTAAACCTGAGAAAACAAACACGAAAACCTGCATAACATCGGCGGGATAAATTCTATATAAGGATATAATGCTTGTGGAATGATAATTTTGCAGATTCCTGGAGTTTATAAGTTATAGATTTAATAAAAACTTTTTATGAAAACAAAACTTTCAAAAATTTCAGAAAATTAAAACCTGACGCCGTCAGAAATGATCTGACAGAATTCTCATGTTAAGTTTCCGGAAAATTTCTGGAAAAACATCTACCTTACTTCCTGGAAATCCTGCAAAATATCATTATGACTCGATACAAGCATTTGACTCAAACAAATACTAATATGTATGTTAATTTATTATCATTACGATTCATGTTCATTTGTTCTAATAAACCGATTTGGATTTCCCTTACACTTAATTTTTGCAAAATACCTTTATATGTAGTTAAGACGAAGTTAAAAACAAGATAAAGCATTTTCACAATTTAGTTTTGAACATGAATCAATAATAATAAAAATTAAACATACATAAGGAAGCAAATATAATCAAACAAACAAATAAATAAACACACAAAGCAAATAAAGCTTGCATGCAATAAAGAAAACCAAGTGTCACAAATGTTTAAAGGCCAAAAGATGCCTAATCCTAAACTATTACAGACCAAATTGTTCCGAATCATACAACCATAGATTAAATTGTTTAAACATCATAACATCAAATCAAACGATCACTGGGGTGGGGGACCTTGGCGATAGTCGTAGTTTGGAGGGAGGTGCCCGTAGTACCCATATGGTGGGTAGTCCTGCTCACGTCCAGGGAAAGGGTCAATCTGCAGGTGTGGGTCCAACTGATCACGCGTAGATAAATGCTGCATCTGTCGAATAGTGTGATCATACATCCAGTTGAACCTCTCGTCAACCCAGGTCCTCCAAGTATCAACCTGGCCCATCCAGGCCCCCTGGTGGGCCTGCCAATCCCCTCTGCTCATGTGCCGGTAGTAATCTGCCGTACCAGCCTCATAACCCCCATGCTGCTGCTGCTGATGCTCCTCCTCCTCATCATCCCCACCACCAACATCCTCAGCTCCGTCTGGATTATACCACATAAAGGTCCCATCAACCATCTCCATAACAACCTCCATCTGCTTCAGGGACCTAACCTTCACTGTCCTGCATGCATCACCACCACTCAAATACCTCATGACCTCGGGCCTGAGGACTCTATAGGATCGGGCCAGCCGGGTGACAAACATCCCACCATAAATCCTATCTCCTTCCCTCTCCCCAACTCCACCATTCAGAAAGCTAGCTACCCAAAATGGGATGTTGCAGTAAACCTCATCTGAGTAAATGGTGTACAAATAGAAGAGGTCTGAAGCAGTGACGCGGTGGTGAGAGTTGTGGTGCCCTGTCAAGCTGTAGGTGAGACATCTATGGGTCAACCTAACCCTAGGTTCCCTGATTTGAGATGCCACAGTAGTCGAGGTGTACACACCATCTCCAATAGTCGGCCAGAACATGGAACATCTAAAATCATTCCTCATTGTCTCTCCATGCAACAACCTAGTCATGAACCCTGCTTGAGTGGTTTCATGCTGACTGTACAACCCTAGTCTCCATCCAAACTCTGTAACCGAGCATGTCCTAAGCTCACCCCCAGCCTAAAATAGATTGTGGTTCTGGCCACATCGGTCCTTGCCTCAGCCATGTCAAAGTGAAAAGTGGCAAAGAATTCACGTACCAATTCGTCATAGACCGGCTCTTGAATTCTAAACAGGTTTTCCCACTGAGGGCCAGTGAATTCATCAGTTTGAAAGCTTTGGAGAAAGGTTTGCTCAAGACCTTCCCTCCTCAAAAAGCTCCAATCTACCACGGCCCCATTTTCAACTTTGTGTTGTAGCAATTGGGTGTATTTAGTTGTGGCAGCATCGTCATTGAAGACACCCCAACTGAGGACCGTGTCGCCAAAGTTCTCTTGTTGAGATCTAGAGGAACTCCCTCTGCTAGGTCGTTGACGCTTACTCATTTTCTGGAACAAAGCAAGGAGGAACAAAAAGTGTTAATATGTGAATCAAAGAATTGGTTGAGCATCAGACAAGTCTGACGCCGTCACCATTGGCGAGGTGACGCCGTCAGGTTCGACCAAATTCAAATCCAAAATTACGAGGGAAAAATCAATATTCAAACTTCAGGTTCATAAACCAAACGCCCCTTTTTACAGCAAAATGGGTGATTGGATCATAGGTTATGGTTCAAATTCGTGGCCTCCCAATTAGTGAATAGACCCATTTGATTGCCAATCATCAAATGCTTTAATTATTGCTAAATAACACTAATTAAAGGACATTATGAGTTCTAAGCATGAATCAATCCTAGGGTTTCATGAGTTGGGGGGTTTCGAAATTGAAGAATCCTATGAGTAATTGAAGCGAAAAGAATGAATAAAAATTACTTACCACGTGGAGATTGGTAACGGAAGTTGGTGAATTGGACCTTGGAGATTCGTGGGTGGGGTTGGAGTGGATATGGTTTGTGGGGTTTGTGATGAAAGTGATGGAGATAAAGTTATTATTGTTGTGCAGACGGGGTGACGGCGTCACGTTCATAGTCTGACGCTGTCAGACCAGCGTAATTTACCACTTTGTGCCCGTTTACAGATGAGCCCCTTGTATTTTAAGTGAGCAGCTTGTCAGGGTCAATAACCCTGATAGCCAATTTCGTTAACAAGTTCCTCCTGGGTCAAATGTTTTGTTACTGTCACGGGATGTAGTAAAATGTTGGAAAGGGTCGGTTGACGTCTCATTCAGGTTCCAATTTCCATCACGGCGGTTATTCAGGGAGTGAGGGGAACTTTTCCAGGGGGTTTTCGAAATGAGGGTGTGCTTTAATTGAGTTCTTCTCACACCTGGATTAAAGCCAAAAGATCGTTTCCTAGCTTCATGAACGTTAGGGAGCGTGACAACCATGCTTCCCACGAAAATGCTATGATCTTGAGAATTCTTTTTCTCGCGAGGGGATCCAAATGGATAAGAGGGTTTTAAAGGTGAAGGCTCGGGGAGAGGGGTTTCATCATCCCATTCGTTGTATGGTTCATTAGGGACCGGGAGTTCAAAGGTCTTCTCGATCTTTTTGTGTGAAGCTTCTTCCCTAATTTTCTCCTTTATTCTCGCGATAAACTTTTCTGCTAGTTCCATGAACATATCTTGGGTGTTTTTCAATTGAGTTTCTAATTTCTGGATCCGTCTCTCTTGGTTGTTCACGAAAGTTAGCATTATCCCTTCAAATTCATCTTGTCGTGAGAATTGATGAAACGTATGTTTACCAATCGTGTTCACACACTCAACGGGATTTTCATCAGCCGTAGGTGTCTCAGCTTTCATTAATCTCTCAACCTGCTTTTTTATGTTTTCGAACAGCTGTTCTTGGGTTGCACTCATGCAATTTAAAATCCCTTCTTCCGAGAACGTTGAGTCTTTCCATTCTTCTTCTTCGTACTGTGCTAAGTCCTCAATGACTTCCCAGCACTTATCGACACTGAGCCTGCTCAGCCTTCCATTGGCAGCGTAATCTATGGTTCTTTTAGTTTGATGGTTTACGCCATCATAAAATAGTTGGATTTGTAGCCAAGGATCCATGCCATGGTGAGGGACTTTTTGGAGTAAGTCCTTGAATCGAGTCCATGCCTCGTAGAGGGTTTCGCCTTGACGTTGTTGGAACATCAAGATATCATTCCTTAGCTTGGTAGTTCTTCCTGGTGGGAAAAACTGAGCAAGGAAACGAGTGGTGAGATCATCCCAAGAGGTGATGGATCCTGCGGGTAGACGCTCTAGCCATTGACTAGCTTGGTCCCGCAGAGAGAATTGAAAGAGACGCAGTCGGGTCGTCTCTCGAGTGGCAACATCAAGGTCTATAGAATCAACGATTTGGAGAAAGTCCTTGAGATGTTGGTTAGGATCTTCGGAACGAAGTCCATGGAATGCGCATCCGCTTTGCACCAACCGGATGGTGTCGGATCGCAAGGGAGTGACATTGGCTCCTTGAGTGAGCTCAATGGTGTTTCGATAGCCATGGTGGCTAGGACGAGAGTAGTCTCCTAAGGTACGGGCTCTAGGAGGTGGGTGTTGTTGTGGTGGTGGGTTGTTGGGATCAAGGATATTACCACCTTCCATGATGTCGGATGGTAATGGTTACGAACAAAGAAACGAAGAAAAAAGATAGACTAAAGAAATCCTAGAAAAATAAAATAAAAATCTCACTAGAAAGGAATCTAGTGAGTAGACCTAATAAAATAAAAATTGGGATAATTACCAAAATAGCCCAAACACAAATGGGCGGTTCCCTATCTAACCCGAAATCCGAAAATAATTGTGTTGCCCAGGGCAACCGGCATTTTTTGGGGCAACCGAAGGATTTCCAGTGTATTTTTTGGGCAACAATCGCCCTTTTTTGGGCAACTGGGGGCATTGCCCAGGGCAACTGGGGTAGAAATATCCCATTTGGGTTTTGGGCTATTTTAGTAATTATCCATAAAAATTCAACCCAAACAATAACTATTCCCCGGCAGTGGCGCCAAAAACTTGATGCGTGGTTTTGCGACCTTACAACAGGTTTTACCTCTCGAGGGATCTCAAGAGGCTTGCAATCCCCACCAGGCAGTGTACCTGACCGATGTAGTATAGTGAAGTGGCAAGTACCGGGGGATTGATCGTTCTCTAGGGGAATAGTGTCGTTAGGATTGAAAAACTACTCTAATAGGTCTAAGGGTGAGGGAAGATTCTTTTTGTATTTTTATATTTTTTAGAAAACCAAGTAAAATCTCGGGTTTTAAGGAGTGGGCGGAATTAGTTGCTTGTCAACTAACCCAAATAACTACGAATGCAAATAAAATAAAATAACTGAAAATGAAAATATTGTGAAACTTATATGGGGAGAAATGTGTTTACTTAGATTTCCTTACTCCCTAACTATCTTTTACCGGTTGATTAGTGTGTATTAATTGCGTGGATGACGGGTGTATTCCTTAATACCAATCGTGGGGTGGCGTACGTACTTCCCCAACTCTACAAGCTCCTACTTCACTCCTATGTCGAGCCGGCTAGGAAGCTCCTAACATGGGATCACTAGAATTCGCTCATGCATTAAATACAACCATAAAAACCTTAGTACGCATTGGTTCATGTTTCTTAAGACGTTCAAGCAAGTTACCGAATAGGAAGTTAGCCAGTTTTCTTAAGCCTAACATCGATAAACAATCATCCAATACAATTAATAACACACTAATAACCAATAATCAATAGTTAGGTTTCATTAGATCTAAGCAAACACAAGATAAATCTAGCCTAGCATGTTAATTAAAAGACAAGAACGAGATATAATCAAACAACACATAGACATATTGATTGATTAAATGATTACTTATCTTCAATTAAACATGGGAGATCCAAGGGTATGAAAACCCTTAAAAATGGCAGAAATTCGTCTTAGGGTTTCTCCTCACAAAGTTGCACACTAATGACAAAAAATTGCAAAACTATATATAGAACTTAGTGGCTGACGGCGTCACGTTATAGATCTTGATGCCGTCACCTCGCCGTGTCTAGGGTTCCCGGATGGTCTTCCTGACGCCGTCCCTCTTTAGTCCTCCAAAATCCTCCCTGGCTTATCAAGGCTTGACGCCGTCAGAATAAAGCTTGACGCCGTCTCTCTTTAGCTTAAACCGTGACGACCTTGATCACTTTAAAGGGTGACGCCGTCAGATTTCCTTTGTAAAACTCCCTGGCTTATCATGTGTATTTTTCATATCCACCTCTTTTGCCAAGCCGTGACGCCGTCAAGAGCAATACTTGACGCCGTCATATGTACTTTTCTAGCAGCTTTGGAGACTTTGTCGTTTTCTTCACTTTTATGCTCCAAAAACGTCCAAAATGCTTCCTTTTCCAGATTTCTTCTCCAAAGTACCTAAAATGACAAAAGGAACGATTTAGGGCAATATTTGATCAAATAAATACGATTTAGGGCTTAAATGACCCCCTAAAAGCGGTACACTTTTCGCTTCATCATCCATATTACAAGGAATAATACATTAAAGATGATAAAGAGACATAGGGCACGACGAGTTGGTCAAAAAGGTTGTTCAAGACGGGCTACAACTGATGGTCAAGAAGGTCGTTCAAGACGGGCAACCTTTGTTACAATGAAGCTATAGTCCATCTTACAAATATGGCTTCCAAAAGAGAATAAGATTATTTGTACGTAGGGTCACCCATAGCACAAGGATTTGTTGAGGATATAGCAACTGGGTTCTTTCTGAAAAAACTCGAACACTAATGATTTCATTCAAATGTAAGAACGATTAATATCAATATTTTCTACTATAAGCTAAACACATATCTATTGTCAACAAAGTATCATTTACACAAGAAAAATAAAGGAAAATCACCCATCAATTCTGTATATTTTTTGGACACATGACACACATAGAAGTTTGGAAGATTGTGAATGAGTGTCGATATATATGTTGTGACAAATAATATTGTCTAATTCATCACATTGGAAAATAGGCTATGATCATGTAGTTTAGAACACATGCAAGTGTAAACCTTCTCCCATCTATATATTGACAGGACTTGCATTCTCTAATGCTATTATTAAAACAACATTGAACATTCCTTAATATACATTTGAATAACATGGAACTTATATATTGTTTGTAAGAGTGAACTAGAACACAACCAAACAGCAACCAAACAAATGTAGCAATAGTATTTGCATGTGATGGCAGTACTAACTCAAAACGTCCAGCAGTACTAATATAATTCAATAAGGTAGCAGTACTAACGAGTATATATAACAAGACCAAGTTCAACAATCCAAGAACTAGCAGTACTAATGTGTTATATAATAAGCAGTACCAACATGAACTGAGCAGTAATAAATCCTTCAGTAGCAGTACAAACGAATGAGCATTTGTGGACGAGCAGTACTAAATAATTTCCCATAGCAACCCTATTGTGCACTTTAGAACATGAAAGTATACTGAGCGAGTTAATTGATATATATGAAGCAATACCAAAAGTCCAACAATCGGTACTAAAAATCCCTTCATTCATGAAACGAAATCAGATCAACCAGCATCTTTTTGCAAAGTAGAACTGAGTATATCAAGTAGGCAAGCTTGATTGTGTACGAGTGTGCATACATTTCGCAAGTGTTGATTATTTAGTCTGATGGTTGAATAACTCTCCTCTTTCCCCGTTGGCCAAGCAATAGCATTATTAGACTCAATACTTAAATATAAAGATCGTACGTAATGTTTGTGCGTGTTCTTCACTTAAATATATCCAAAAAAATCAGCCGACGAACAAACAAATCCAACTGTGTGCAACGCAATAAACTAAAAAAAATGGTAAATATACATAAAAATTAACAAAATCCTACCGAGGCAGCCCAAGTTATACATTGTTGAATATTTTAGCCCCACCATCACGTTAACAACTCAGCAATTTACTCAAACATTAAGCTATGAAAAAAGTTTACCAATTATGATAACCATTGCCCAAATAAACATCTTAATTATTAAATCCATACATTACATACAAAAAATAAATAAATAAATAAATAATAAAAAAAATAAATAAAAATAAAATCTATCATATATAATACTATAAGATTAGGCCCTCTAATTTATTGTGGAGGCGTCAAGATTGCATAGAGTACAAGTTACCTAATGCTCGGAATTAAATACAGAAAATAGAGTTTCATTATGCGGAGGCTTCATGCGTAAGTACCTTGATTTAATGTTCATGCTTAAGTTGTAAGTACATATGAGCTATATTTAGTGTTTCAAATGTAAATGATTGAAACCATACAAAGTGTTGCTAGCCTTTATTTTCATTTAATCATTTGCTCCTTTCATTTGCCTTCAAATAAATGTACAAACCCTTGAACCACCATCATTGAATACTATAAATAACACCATTTGGTCTTTGTTACTGATGTGTGTGTGTGTGTGTGTGTGAAACTTTAATTTGTGTGTAGTTTGATGATTTTTTATGAATCACATGTTTGTTGTTAGTTTATTATTGTTTGTGTGTAAATTCAGTGCAACACCAACTAACCAATTTCCTTTTGATCTCTACTTTTTGTTTCTAGGCACATGATGAGAATGAAATGGATCGCATGCTAGCAATTGATGGCATTGAACTCATTGGCATCAATAACCGTAACCTTGGTATGTACCCCATCTGTTTTTATGGCTCAAGATCTGTGAATTAACAAGCTTGCTAATTAGATAAATAGTTTTGAAATAGATATTGACATGATCATATTTTTCAGTCAATAGTTTTTCCATATTTTTTCTTATAGTGTGATAAAGTTCTTTTTGGTGTAGCTTCTCACCTGTGGAATTGAATTTAGTTGGTTAATGTAAAATTTCTCCGTCCAATGAAAGTGTACTATCCATATTAATGTTACGTGCAATGGTTCATGTAGAAATATTGACTTGATTAACGCAAGGGGGTATACGTGCAAAGGTAAGCAAATGGTTAACTTGCTTGCATGTGAAGTCGGTTGATAGTCCAGCTTTGAAGTTTATGGAATACAAATGGATGTGTTGTTGCCTGAGAAGGAACCGAGGGTTAGATCTGCTAACCTATTTTAAAATTTTTGGTTGGTTAGTAGTTTATTAATGTTATTCTTGCAGGTATTGATAAGTGGTTAGTGACGCTAACGGTGTATATCAAGATGTTGATAACAAAACAAAGTGGAAGATGGAGACGGAGTGGATAATATCTCCACATTTATGAAAGAACTGTCAAAAAATTAGGCATGCAAGATAATGAAAATCATATGTAAACAAGGTTTATAATTAGTGTGACAAAGCTTTGATGAATATTAATGGTGGCTTGAATCTTGCTTTTATTTTATTTTTCCTTCTACTTAAGCAGTTTAAGAGGTTGCAATGTATCCACCCCATGACATTAGAAATAATACAAAATCAAAGTTGAATTGATGGAAAGTATAACTAGACAAAATTAATATTTTGAGAATTTTATTTTAATCTACGTTATTTTATAGGGATTTGAGGGTCTCTTTACCAATGGTTACTATATGGTATTAATTGAAGTTCACAAATTATTTGTTTTAATTTTGATCTTACAAATATGTATAAAATTTGATGTTGTTATTAATGAAAAGATGAGTTTTGGAATGTTTGTAGGGACATGAAAGTGAGAATGTGTCGTAATTAGTGGGAAGGGGTAATCTTAGGCTCCATTTTTGTATCGAATTCATTTTAATGTGGAGTAATCAAGATACTCAAGATGGAGTCCCATTGCATATAGTACAAGATAGCTAATACTCGAAATTCAATGCAACCTCATAATAACTATACAATCATGAAAGGAGATGAAGTGCAAGGGTTGCCCGAATTGATCACATGGCATTTAGTATAGAATTAAAGTCGGCTAGATGAAGTGCAAGGGTTGCGAAAGGTTGCAAGAATAATTAATGATATAACCTAATTCATGCCTATATAAACCGGCCAAAATCACATTTAGTATGTACAGATTCACACATCTTTTAGATCTTTGATTGTTGGTAGCGGTATGTAAATTCTCTTTTGCAACATTTAGGACATGATTCACACATCTTTTAGATCTTTGTAATTAACCCGGCCTTCTTTTTTTCTTAATTTAGTTATCATACGTAGGTACCATGCAACTCACACAAGATAATGCATGCTCAGATAAATGGAACCAAAGACTGGGATACCAACTATTTTCTTTGTTTCATACATATTTAGGTGATCGTTATAGATAAGCATATATATAGATATATGTATTATGTTATTGCATTTTCATATACAAGTAATTTATGTGCGTTTTCTATTGATGTAGCTCACATGTGCGAATTGATTCAAGAAAATGGACACGAGCATGTATGTAAAGCAACATTTAAATGGTTAAATGATACTTTTTAGTGTGATTAGTTTATGTAAGTAGTTGCTTTCGAATGCTCTTTGAGAAATATTAGAATGAATTTATTGTGTGCAATTGAATTATTATTGAAAAGAAGAAGGTTCGCGCATCGCAAAGTGTTTTCTTTTTCTATATGTAGAATCATTAGTAAGAAACCAATATTGACGCCCATTAAATGAGTTTGCCATAATAGCAAAATACAACATATTAAAAATATCACATTGAGTAACGAATAGAAAGGAAAAAATACATAATTTTGACTTAAAGCCATTTGTAAATTATAATATCAAATAAAAAAGTTGAGTTTTAAACATAAGCAAAAGTTCAAACTTTTATCGAAAAACAAAACCAGTGCATTTAATGTGAAGTATATACAACATCAAGATGGAAGTGCAAGGCTTGCCGGAATTGATCACATGATATTTAGTAATTAGTAGAGAATTAAAAGTTGGTTATTGATTGAGATGAAGTTGAAAATGTTGCAAGAATAATTGATAATTTAACCTAATGCAATATATATAGATATATGTATTATGTTAATGCATTTTCATATACAAGTAATTTATGTGTGTTTTCTATTGATGTAGCTCACATGTGTGAATTGATTCAAGAAAATGTGCACGAGCATATATGTAAAGCAACATTTAAATGGTTAAATGATATTTTTTAGTGTGATTAGTATATGTAAGCATGCAACTTGAATAATGAATATAAAAGGAAAAGTACATAATTTTTGCTCGAACCCATTTGTAAATTAAAAAAATTAAGTTTAAGACATAATAGTGGAGTCCAAAAGGTTTTAGGAATTATTAATAGTGTATTAATTAATATTCATTTGGTTAGCTATTTGGAATTGAGTTTATTGATAAAATTTATTAATATTAGTTAGACTTCAATGTTAATTTCCAATGAAATTAGTTGTACAATAAAATGAGATGAAGCTAACTTTAGTTTTTAATCATAAACTTTATAAATAAATACTAATATGTTATAAAAATATTAAATATAAAAATCACCAAACAACTAATGGCATACTTACAACAGATGTAATACAATCATAACTTACGAACCTAATAAAAAAAATAATTAACGCAAATTACACTATAACAAATAAGAAAAAGCCAGTGTGCTTCGTATTACCATGCAAAAATCATATAATGCAAAATTATTGTTGGGTTACGTAATAGGCCAAAACAATCAAAGGAAATTACATCAAGCGTATGACAATTTAATAACGACAACCCCATTTAGAAAATATAAAGACCAAAAAACCAAAACAATATCAACCATTTTTATATTTTTAAACAACAAAATAAAAATGTTTCATACAACATACTAAACTAAAAATACAAATTCACTCGACAATACACAAAAACAATACGCGCAATTAACAATTAGATTAAAAGCCTGTGCGTAGCACGGGTTCTGCATGCCTCGTTATATATAAAGATTCAATAGCTTAATTTAATGTGGAAGAGTGATTGTGCACAAAGGTATGTACGGTACAAGGTAGTTTAAGCTACATGTAGACTATATGAATTATTATACGTATAACCCAAACATTATTGAATGCAACCATCATAAGTATACAATCATGAAAGGAGATGAAGTGCAAGGGTTGCCGGAATTGATTATATGGTATTTAGTATATAATTAAAAGTTGGCTAGATGAAGTGCAAGGGGTTGGTTAGATGAAGTGAAAGGGTTGCAAGAATAATTTATGATTTAACCTAATCCATGCCTATATAAACCGGCCAAAATCACATGCACAAACACAAAAGTTCGAATCTTCATTCTTGATTTTCAAAAGTTGAAATCTTCATTCATGATTTTTTTTTCCGTGTGCAAGTTATACAGCATGATCATGAACTAGCAGAAGCTGAGAACTCAATGCAAGAAGTTCAACTTAAAGTTTTCAAGAACATGGCCAGTTCATACACATAAATTTGTTAATTCGCTTATAAAATATGTTTGCAACATATCTTAAAATTCTACAGTATTTAATTTAATAAATTATCCTTCTTTCTGTTTTGTGATACAGCCATGGGTTTTTTCATTAAGTTTACTTGGATTAATGCCGCTTGCCGAACGTATCAGTTTCTTAACAGAGTAAGGAAACAGTTTTTATTGTCATTTCATCTTTATCTTATATCCTTAGGTGATACTAAACTGATCAAATTCGTTTTCTACATTGTTCTGCTACAGGCAAATTGCGTATTACACTGGTCCTACAGGTAAGCTTTTATTCATATACCATCAAATTTATTCATCTAGATATGATAATGGGTTGAATATAGTATTTAATATTCTTATTCTTATTGCAGTGGGAGGACTGTTGAATGCAACATGTGGAAATGCAACTGAGTTGATCATAGCAATATTTGCACTAATGGAAAACAAAATAGCTGTTGTCAAATATTCTCTTTTGGGTTCCATTCTTTCCAACCTTCTTTTGGTTCTTGGCACTTCTCTTCTTTGTGGCGGCATTGCCAATGTCTCAGTCGAACAAAAGTTTGATCGCGTAAGCACCCATAATTCAGATCTCCTTTAGAAATATAAACTGCAAGAAGAATAAGCTATATATGTAACATGTGTTATGTGTACTATGGGAATTTAAGATGCATTTACATTTGTTATCACAGAAACAAGCAGATGTCAACATAGCATTATTGCTTTTGGGGCTGCTATGCCATGTGTTGCCACTCATGTACAGATATGCAGCTGCAAGTGATGAGAGTACAGCTGCTGATTCCATTAATCAAAGGCCTTCCCATAGAGACAAGAATTAACCAAAAATGGATGTTTTATAGCTTAATTTTCCAACTAGGTTAGATAATTTTATGTAAGACATTGCTTTCCACTACCTTATGAATGGTACATATTCATGATACTGGAAATATTCGTTCGATATGCTACTTAATGAATTGTTATAAATCACTGATATGCCTATTTGATAAAACAAGTGTAAACACTTTGCATGAGCCAAGTTTCGTATGATTATAACAGTTTGTAAATTATGTGGCATTTTCAACCCCAAATAATTGTTGATATATGCTAAAATGGTACAAATGTAAATATGGTGCACTTTAGATGAAGTTGGATGACATATAGTATTATATGAGTTGGTATGAAAAATAGTGTTCTAAGTGTATATTTCATGTATGCCACATAATTATTTTTGGCTAAACATTGTTGAATATTTTGTGAGAAACTTGATTCGACCTTCGGCTAGCAGTCTACACTCGAACGGTAGCAGTACAAACACCTTTTCTCGAGCAGTACTAAAAGAACCCGAGCAGTACAAAGTGAAGTATTGAGAGCAGTACTAACCCGACATCCTAGCAGTACAAAGTCGAACAATATGAAGCCTCTTCTGTCAGTTTGATCAACTTATCATTTGTGACATACACTATATATTCCTAATTAGTGAACTTTACGACTCAAATATATAGCATAGGTTACATATACAGGGTCATGTATGCATGTCACTTTATGTACAATTACTTGAAAAGACATACACTTTTGTTTCTCAATAAATGTGCATATTAGAAAAAAGTCTCTTCACGTATACTCTTTTAATGTGAAGAAAATAACTTAAATACTGGAATGCCCTTTACGTGAGATGTCGCATCAATTACAATGTTATCGAATCGTGATATTTGATCAAAGTACATTGCTTTTGAATATACAAGTTATACGTTGTTATATATTTTAGACTCACCGTCACGTTAACAAGTCAACAAATTATCATAACATTGCGCAATGAACATCAAGATACAATTCGTGCAATGCACGGGTTTTCCACGCTTCAATATTTTAAATAGTGTAAACCTAATTAGTACCAACCATTAAGCTAATGAACACTTAGATACAATTAGTGCAACGCACGGGCATGACCACGCCTCGTTTTAAATAAATGGCTAAAATTAAGTTAAAGGACCATTTATGTAAACTATAGTCTTAGGGTTTCATTTAACTTCCATATGTAACTTCTCCTACTGTAAAACACATGTTTACGGTCAATAATACTCTAATGTGGTTGTGGTGATTTCTAAAGCTAAAGAACACACAATAACTGCGGATATGTTCTCTCTATGTGACATTGTGTGTTTTTTTGCTTTAGAAACACCATCATTTACAATATGTACGTTTCTTAGTCAACATGCTCACTTACTAAGCTATGCTTTGTTATGTGTTTGTTTTCTTATATTTGTTGGTGGTTTTAGTGATATCAATGATATTTTATATAGTTGTGATATATTTACATTTAGCTCATAGTCGAGTCACAAGGTGCGAAGTGTATACTCGATCATTGTATCTAGCTTGGTGTTGCCATTACAAAGTGCGGGAGTTAAGGGGTCGCACCCCCTTGCAGGGTCAAGGGGAAGCGCCTCCCGTTGGGTCAAGGGTCAATCGGTTCGGAGCAGCGCTCCAAAACCTAAATGATTTTTTCGATTCCGGTATTAATTACCTATTTTTCATCCAACTCGATTGTCCCACAAAACGACAACACAACTTTAACCAACAATTATTACTCTTCCCGCCAACTGTCTTTAGTCAAATTAAACTAACTTTCGGTTTGGTTAATACAACATAATTGATCTCTTCCAAATATAACTTACATGAGAAATATTTGTGTCTTGCTTTGCGCTTTTGTGCCTTAAAAACAAAGTGATGAAATTCTCTTAATTGTCCGATTGAGGATTTCAACACATCAGTGCAAATTCTTGAATATATATAGTCGATTAGTCCAATACTCCAATAACATTCAAAACATGCAATTATTGGAATGTCTGATTATAAATAACATTAGTATAAAACTAAAAGTTTGTGAATTATAATTATTTGACGATGAGTATGATTGCACAAGAATACATTTTTTTAAAAATAACCAAATACGTCACCAAATATATACTATGAATAGATTGTATATATTTTAAGCAAGACATGAATTACAATCAACTAACCTAGTTGAGGATCAAGGTGGGTAACCCATTTTTTAAGGTCGGTAATGTGGTTGTTTCTGACAGTGATGATGAGGAGGTGCTTGAGCCGGATAATCCTATCGCTAAGTTTCTCGCATCTACAGACGGCGCTCACGAGCTTGAAGATTATTATGATGACTATGCGGATCAGGTTTACGATTTACCAGGGCAATTGGATGCCTTTTGTGACATGTATGATATCAAGCTGCAAGGTCGAAGTAATTTTGTTTTTGGTATGTCATAAGATTGGCATGTATTTCTTATGTAGTGTTTTGGTTGTTGCACAATAGGTGTTGTTTTATGCCCATGTAACGGGTCGAGATGAGACATTCACTCTCATCCGTTGTACTTAAATATTTTTTGGAGTAATATTTTTGTATTAGGGTGGGCAACAAGTACTCTAATTGAGGATCATTTTTGTATTAGGGTGGGCAACAAGTCCTCTAATTTAGAAAATGAAATTGATAGATATGTAAAAATAACAATACTAAAATGCAAAAGCGAGATAGAAATTAGTTATAAAGCTTTGTCTTGTCATCTTGTTATAATACTACAAGATTAGGCCCTCTAATTTATTGTGGAGGCGTCAAGATTGCATAGAGTACAAGTTACCTAATGCTCGGAATTAAATACAGAAAATAGAGTTTCATTATGCGGAGGCTTCATGCGTAAGTACCTTGATTTAATGTTCATGCTTAAGTGGTAAGTACATATGAGCTATATTTAGTGTTTCAAATATAAATGATTGAAACCATACGAAGTGTTGCTAGCCTTTATTTTCATTTAATCATTTGCTCCTTTCATTTGCCTTCAAATAAATGTACAAACCCTTGAACCACCATCATTGAATCTATACTATCTAAAGATGCAATGGCTTAATTTAATGTGCAAGAGTAATTGTGCATAAAAAGTTGTAATGTACAAGGTAGTTTAAGCTACATCTTTACTATATGAATCATAGGTATTAATCAAAACATAATTGAATGCTATTACACGTATGAAGCAAAAGATAATTCAATGCTATGGAACTCAAAAAGACTATTTTGTGTAACCTCAAAGAATACAAACCAACTGATAATTACAACTGTGTTAAATGTAGAGTGCATAAATGAGACACATCAAACCCATTGGCTGTCCAGAAATTGTACCGGAGGTCAGCAAGAAAAAAGGAAAAAAAAACCATCATGGCTGCAGAAGTTGGAAGTGTGAGTTCTCAAATGGCTGCAGAAGTTGGAGGTGTCAGTTCTCAATTGTTCCTGGATGATCTTCAGCTGGATGACACTGGAACGATCGTGGTTATGCTATGCAGGATGTGGGATGTAAATGCTGTTGGTGGCCGCTACTTGAGCACTGATTTCTTGGTCTGTGATGCTAAGGTATATTCCTCTTTCTCTTACAATGATCTGTGTAATATCAATACAGGAAAGTCTAATTAATAGTACATTTTTAATACCTTTGTTTGGCAGGGTCGTGTAATCCATTGTACTGCCAAGGGAACAGTGGCTCACAACTTTTTGAGGTTAAAAGAGGGGAGTGTGTACTCGATTAAAAATTTTATCGTCATGCATAATAAGGAAGACTTTCGTATTAGGAAGGACGATACCTTTATGCTTCACTTTGATGGATCTACTATAATAAGGAAAGCTGTGGTAAAGCGAGAAGGATTTGTTAGGCATCCTTTCCAACTGGTGGATTTAGATCACATTGTACCTACAGACAACAAGTATCTCATTGGTAATTTCGTCTTTGATTATGAATGTTAATTACTTTTCTGTATGTAATAGTGTTCTTAACCTGTCATAAAATATGCTGCATATTAGATGTTGCAGGCTATGTAACAAATGTTGGGAGGATGAACTACACGAAAACAGGCTCGAAAAACATTGATTTCTTCCTGGCCAATCATAGGTTGTTATATTTATGTTTTGCAATTGATGTTGTAAAATTAATGACTTCTTTGCCAATACATATCAAGGAACTTACCGTTTATTGTATGTTTTTGTGTTGTACATCAAGGGGCCAATCAATACGGGTGACTCTATGGGGAAGCCTTGGTGATATATTGATTGAGAAGAAAGCAAAATATGTAGGCTTGCTTCCTGTTGTGCTGACCTGCACATCTGCAAAACACTATAACAGTGAGTTGCCATTGACTATGTAGCTTATTCATGTTAGATAACTTTTACATGCTAATTTAAGTTATAATGTTACCTTCCAGATAAGCTATATTTATCCAGCAGTTCCGCAACCATGATACTTGATGATGTTGAGATCCCTGCAATCAAAGAGATGAGATCAGAAACCAGGTCTGAATATGTATGAATTTAATATTTATTATTGAAAAGTTGCAATAATCCATACCTTTAACAAAATTGTTTACTTCTTTGTTAGCAGTATTGAAACTTCAAGAGCAGCATCGCGTGCAGATAACTCTGAACCAAGGGATGGGACGATCGAGAATCTCCTCATATGGTCCCGCAATCGAAAAAATGATGTATGTATTCTTTTCCGTCCGCCATGTTTCTAGACTTATTCATCTGCCTAATATTGACATACCTTATTTCTACACAGTCAGCAACTTTCCTTTGTAAGGCTCGGATTGAAAATGTGCGGACTAGGAAGGGATGGAATTATCCCTCATGTGGAGGTGAAAAATGCAGGAAAGGTGTTACTAGAAAGGACGGGCGGTTTTGGTGTGATGCGTGTGACAAGCCAATTGAATACCCAGTAATAAGGTAATGTTGTGTTTATCACTAATAGTGTGTACATTTGTATTCAATAAATGACTCACATTGGTATATACTGTTTGTAACATGGCCTCCCAGGTATCGACTTGAGCTTGGTATCTCGGATGCTACTGAACAGACTGTGGTGGTTCTTTTTGACGAGGCTGCAACCGAATTGGTGAAGTTCCCAGCTGCAGCAATAGTGGACGAGGATGCTGAGGTATATTTATAAATTCCCTTTCCATTACCAATCTCCATTACTAACACCTTACCCTACAGAGTTTGGAAGACCACAAAAACTTACCAACTGCTATAGCCAACCTCATCGGCACAACACACATTTTTGAAATCAAATCTCATAGCTACTATGAGTATGGAAGCTTTGAGAGTTTTACCTGCTGGACGGTAGACCCGCCTCAACCAACAGTAGAAAGCTCATGCTCAAGCACTATTGATGATGGAGCTATGGCTGCAGCTTCATCAACCACCCCACATTCCACAAACCCATCAGTTGCTACACCAGCTAAGCCTAAGGAGGATAATAAAAAAAAAGGTAAATAAGTCAAATAATATTTGCTTACAAAAAAAAAGTCAAAACAACGGTTACGTGAACATAACAACCATGATTCATTTGTTTGTAGGCTAGAGATTGAAGATTCGGATACTGAAACTGAGATGATTTGTGTTGATGATGTCCAAGGAGAAGCTAACGCCCTAACTGTCAAAAAGAAGACAAAACGGTTAGCATATGTAGCATACACCCTTTCATCACTAATTATCTTATATTTGTCCATGTTTTAACATCGTTTCCTTTCTATGTTTTATTGTCAGTTTTGTGGTTGCAGATTCAGAATGAGTTTCAGCAGCGTGCATACCAAGAAGCCTTTTTAAAATAGCCGTTTAGAACATGAATAATATGTTGCAATAAAACTGTATTGGGGTTTATTTGTTATGGTTGTTTCAAATATACAACCCCACAAACTGATTCATATCACTATATCTTATGTTTGTTTATGCTTGATGATTTATTGCCCCTACCCAATATGCAACGGGTTTTCTTTTGTGTTAATATTACTTTCAGGTACATTGAAGTTGATATACGGTGGTTCAGACACTTGATGCAACTGATCAAAATCATTCAACATGGGATGTTGCTGTTTTTTTAATAAAGTTTAGTGAGCAAATATTCAATATTAAAGATTCTCTCCATATGGTTTAAAGAATATGTTCTATGTAATGTAAAAGATTGTCATATTTTTCGTATTCAATAACGCAATATATAAGTTATGTATACTATTTTTATAATTTATAATGAATGAAATTCAATCCTCTATACTTTTGTAAATGTGTGTTCTTAATTAATAGTTTCATGCTCTTACACAACCTTTAGAAATACATACCAACCTATTTAAAACCTTACCATGTTGTGCCAGCCCTGCATATGTATTGTAAAACAAACCTTCCGCTCTGATGTGTTTAGTATTTGCTGCCCATCAGACGTTGACATGAAAATGTACCTGCAACAATAACAAAACTACCAACATCATATTATATCAATCAACCAGTCATCCATAGCAGACCACCAACTCAATAGGTTGTGCATAAATCAGTTCTCAGATAGATGGATCAACCAAAAAATAAAACTGCTACAAAACTGTCATACATGAAGAGTCATTTATCATAAATTCAGTTGCAAAATTTGTTTTTAATATATAATAATTAGTATTTATGGATAAATAGAAGTTACAAAACCTGTTAGCCTACATGGAATCTCATGAGATTATCAAACTATTTAAAGGTCATGTTATACCATATTCCCCAACTCATCCAGTTGTTATCCATATTCCAAAGTCATGTCATTCACTAGAGAAATGATAGGACAATACTACTACATGCCAATATCAAAAGCTGCAAAAGAGTTCAATATTAGTTTAACTATGTTCAAAAGGCACTGTCGAAAACTGGGTATTCAGCGTTGGCCCTATCGTAAGCTGATGAGTATACAACTATTAATTAGTACTCTCAAGGTCAGAATTAAATTGAATTTAACACTTTGTTTTTATGTTGCTCATAAACTTATATTGCATTATAGGCTCAAAATGGAGGTGCAAAGGTTGATGGGAACAATCAAGAAATCATTATAAGGCTTGAAGAAGAAAAGAGGCGGGTAGAAGAAAACCCTGATACAGAACTTGCTAAAAGTACAAAAAGGTTGAGACAGTTTTATTTCAAATCCAAACACAAAAGAACGAAAACCCTGCGTTCGATATGGTCAGTAACAAACAAACCAATAACGGATGTGCCAACACAGTTGGAGGGAACTATCTCAAATCATGAAAATATTGAAGATGGTTATGGTACTGACTTTAGTCAGGAAGATTAGATGAAAATCGCATTTGATATATGCCAATTTACCTAAATGTTGGAAAATAAATTATTAATTTTTAAATTTGATGGTTATTCTGCTGAATGTAGTGGGTATAAATGTTGAAAAATAAATTTTTAATTTTTAAATTAGATGGTTATTGTGCTGAATGTAGTGTGTAAAATTATTGTGCTGAATGTTGTTAATTTTTAAAAGACATTTCATCCAACTTGAACTTTCCACTTAACTTTTTATGTTGCTATCCATTTGAAACCAATCGTTGATATATACATACCTGGACCAGAATTCGTTTAGTAAATTGTTAGATAAAACGCAATAATGTGGAATTATTGAGAAACACGGTATCATTATTAAATAAAATATTTATAATATTAAAAAACTGGCCATACTTATCATGCTTTACAAATGGGAGACTTTTCATTGGTTATGACAGTTATTCCATCATTTCAGCAACAGAATCCCAAAAGATTTTTTGTTGGACATCTTCATTCTATACCTAGCCATATTTGCAAGAATCTATGTTACAAAAGTGAAGCAGATCCTCCAAATAAAAAATGAATAAAAGTATAATTGAATCTTACAAGTTTCAATAAGTTGCATTATTCCTCTGATTAAAGCCATATTTATCTCTGTGTTACAGGATCACGGCCCAAGAATGCTGAAGTTCCATCCCTGTCAGACATGTTGCACAAATCTTTCATCATTCATTCAAAAACAATAGTCAGCCAAGATGGCAGAGTACAAAGTTATTGTGGTTTAAAACTGGGGGAAATTGATGCATCATTTAAAGGTAAACACCAACACCAAACATTTACTTGAACTATGGAATTAAAAAATTTATTGAAAAAATACAAGCCTGATTTGTGAATGTTCCACTTACAACATAATTTTTTAGATCAAGTGACACACCCAATAGGCACTTCATCATATCTGCCACCGAGCCAGATGAATTCTACTTCCAAAAGTACCTTCATGTACAAAAAAAGAGCGTCATCAGGTAAGTAATTAACCAAATGATAGGAAAACTCAATATCTATTAAAAAATGTTGTATATTTGGCAGACTTTTAATTTCATACAAGTGCTTATTACAATTACCTTGCTTCTTATAGGACCAGCCTATCTGCGTGCAGCAAAACAAAACCAACAACGAGCTGCATTTGCATCTGCAGGTAATTACACCTGTTACAAATCTTGCCCCCTGTTATTTGATTTATAAAATATTGTTCTTCACACTAAAAATTACCTCTTTGTCAAGGTATTCCTGTTGTTTACCATAATATTGGCCCTCCATCGTTTGAATGTAAAAATTGCAAAGCAATTATGTGGTATGAAGAGAGAAGCGATAAAGGATCCAACACTAGCAACCCAATATTCTCCCTTTGCTGCCAAGAAGGTAAGGTGCTTCTCCCCAGGTTTAATGAAGCACCTTCGCCTCTCAACAAGCTTTTAGACTATAACAATCCTCCATCTTTAAGATTCAAAGATCATATTAGAGTCTATAATGGCATGTTTTGCTACACTTCTTTTGGAGCCAAAATAGATAATTCAATTAATACAGGCAGGGGACCATACACATTTAGAATAAATGGCCAAAGCTATCATCGAATAGGTTCTCTACTGCCTACAAGAGGTGCTCAACCCAAATATGCACAGCTATACTTTTATGATACTGAAAATGAAGTAAAAAACCGGATGCAAGCTTTTATAAACAAGGATAGTCGCGAATTGGTGGATGAAAAGATAGTAGCAAGCCTGATTAGAATGTTCGATCAATCAAGTTCAATTGCCAAGGCATTTCGAATGGCCAGGGATTGGTGTAACTCCCAGAATTCATCAAAGTTTCAGCTACGCCTGCTAAGTGGTCGGAGTGCATCACGGCAGTACAACGCTCCGACTGTCCCTGAAATAGCAGCTTTAATTACTAATGACTTTGGTGATGGCATTCCCACGAGAGATATTGTTGTAAGTAACAAGGATGAAAGTCTGAAACGTATTTCTGAGCTGCATTCAGAATACATGGCCCTTCAATATCCATTATTATTCCCATATGGAGAGGAAGGATTTCATGAAAAAATACCGTATCACAAGAACACAGGTACCCGCAAGACAAAAAGGGGTTGTCTGACAATGAAAGAGTACTATGCATACATAATACAGCAGCGAAATAACCAAGGTACAACCTTACTTAGAGGTGGGCGATTATTTCAACAATACCTGGTGGATGCATACACGGCTGTTGAGGAACAAAGACTCAAATGGACTAGGCAAAATCAAGATACGTTACGTGTGGATCTATATCATAACGTGTGTGACGCTGTCACAAGGGGTGATACAAGTGCAGCAGGGCTTGGGAAACGAATCATACTACCAAGGAGTTTTACTGGCAGCCCAAGGTATATGATGCAAAACTACCAGGATGCTATGGCTATATGTCGACACTATGGAAATCCAGATCTGTTCATCACTTTCACCGCCAATCCAAAATGGCCCGAGGTTACTGAAATGTTAAAGCACATCCCAGGACAAAAAAGTAATGACCGTCCAGAAATAGCAACCCGTGTTTTCAAGATTAAACTAACTGAATTGTTAGACGATCTTACAAAACATCATATTTTTGGTCGTTCACGGGCAGGTAATACAACTTGGTGCAAAACATGAAAGTCTACTATTCTATATGAAATTTATGCATCAACTTATGCTTTCCTTGCATTTCCTTTCAGTTGTCTATGTCATAGAATTTCAAAAACGTGGCCTACCACACGCTCATATCCTATTATGGCTAGACGAAGACTTGAAATGCAAAACCGCACGCGAGATAGATGACATAATTACAGCAGAGATACCATGTAAATCAAATGATCCAGAAGGGTATAAAATAGTAACTGAGTTTATGTTACATGGACCTTGCGGTCAAGATGCTAGGGATGCCCCATGTACAGTTGAGGGTAAGTGTTCAAAACATTTTCCTAAACCTTTTATTGAAGAAACAATTGTTGATAATGAAGGCTATGCGATTTATCGTCGAAGGGATAATAAAGCTTACCATATAAAAGGAAAGTTTAAATACGATAACAGATATGTGGTTCCTCACAATCGTTATCTCCTCATGAAGTACCACGCCCACATTAATGTCGAATGGTGCAACAGATCAAAGGCAATTAAGTACTTATTTAAGTACTTAAATAAAGGCCCCGATAGAGCTACAATTGTTATACAAGAGAATGTTACAATCGATGGCGATTTGGCAAATGTCCAAGTTTTGGAGGTCGATGAAATAAAGAATTATTTGAATTGTCGCTTCCTAGCTCCATGTGAGGCAGTATGGCGTTTGTTTTCCTATGATATCCATTACTCATATCCATCAGTCATGAGACTGAATTACCACTTGCCGAATCAGAACGCAATCACACTTCGTGACTCAGAAAGCTTACCAGCCCTAATTCAAAGGGAAGGTATCGACATAACTATGTTCACTGATTGGTTTGAATTAAACAAGCGTGATACATCAGCGAGGGCATATACATATGCTGAGATACCTCAACATTATGTGTGGCATGAGAAAGACAAAATGTGGAAACAAAGAAAACGTAAAAGATGCATTGGCAGGATTGTTTACTCTCACCCAGCTTCAGGAGAACGGTATTATCTTAGAATGCTGTTGAACATTGTGAGAGGGCCTGAATCTTTTCAAGATCTCATGATTGTTCACACCAGACTATGCTCCACATTCAAACAAGCCTGTTTTGAATACGGCCTTTTAAATGATGACACGGAATGGAAACATGCTATATCAGAAGCAAGTGTATGGGCGTTTGGACCACAGCTACGTGACATGTTTGTGACAATTTTGTTGTTTTGCGATGTCAGCAGGCCTTTAAAATTATGGGAAGAAAACTGGAAGTTCTTATCAGAGGATATCCTCCATAAAAAAAGAAAAATTTTTAAATATCCTAATTTGGACATGACGGATGAACAACTCCAAAACTATTGTTTGCTAGAAATCCAAGAATTGTTAGGTAGGCATGGAAGATCTTTAGCAGATTTTCAAGATCTACCACTTCCTAACCCAAAGTTACTAACCAACTTGGACAATCGTCTCATCAGAGAAGCGTTGGATTATGATATGAAGAAGAGTAGTGCTGAGCATCAACAACTTCATTCATTGTTAAATCCCGAGCAACGATTAATCTATGAACAGGTGATTGAATCTGTGCTTAATAAAAAAGGGAATTTTTATTTTGTATATGGACCAGGAGGGACCGGAAAGACATTTTTATACAAAACTGTCATTTCAAGGTTAAGATCAGAACGTATGATAGTGCTTGCTGTCGCATCTTCAGGTAAAAATGAATATTCAAGTAAAACAAACAACTACTCTGTAAACTTTAAAAAATACATCTTCAACTAATAGCCTCAATTTATGTAGGAATTGCTTCATTGTTGCTACCAGGAGGCAGAACTGCACATAGTCGTTTTCTTATACCGCTTGAATTATTGGAGAATAGTACATGCGGCATAAAGCAAAACACACATATGGCAGAACTCATGCAGCAAGTTAAACTTATCATCTGGGATGAAGCGCCAATGACTCAAAAATATGCTTTTGAGGCATTGGACAAGACGCTCAAGGATATATTAGGATATCATGAACCAGATAATAGGAGTCGAATCTTTGGAGGCGTTACGGTCTTACTGGGAGGTGACTTTCGACAAGTTCTCCCAGTTATACCAAAAGGGAGCAGGCCCGATATTGTTCAATCCTGCATAAATCAGTCTGCGTTATGGAAGCATTGCAAGGTCTTCACCCTTACACGCAGCATGCGTGTGAATGAGTATAGTGAAAATGGGCAGATTGATACTCGAAAAAGGGATTTCAATAGATGGGTTTTGGCTGTGGGGGATGGCACGTTGCCAGCAAAATGCAAAGAAGGGGAGGATGACCCAACTTGGATTGACATCCCTGAAACCTTTCTAATTAAATCATGGGATTCTCCTATCGAGAAAATTGTTGAAGAAACATACCCTGATTTTACAAGAAGACAAACCGACAATGTCTACCTCAAAGAAAGGGCAATTTTAACTCCTAAGAATGAGGATGCTGATGCCATCAATGACTATATGTTTAACCAATTAGAAGGCGAAACTGTTACATACAACAGCGCAGATGAGATTTGCAAGGGCTCTACAGACAATCTTGAACAACACGACCTATATCCGATTGAATTTCTAAATTCCTTAAATTTCCCCGGCATGCCCCCACATGCTCTTCACTTAAAAAAGGAACTACCCGTTATGCTATTGCGAAATGTCAATCCAACCAAAGGACTATGTAATGGAACAAGGTTGCTCATTACAGATCTCGGGCAGTTTGTCATTCATGCTAAGGTACTAACAGGTTCAAATGTAGGAGACAATGTCATTATACACAGGATTATACTCACATCAACACAGTCCAAGTGGCCATTCGTCCTCAAACGTAGGCAATTCCCTCTAAAACCATGTTATGCAATGACCATTAACAAAAGTCAGGGCCAGTCACTTAATTATGTTGGCCTGTATTTGCCTACTCCCGTATTCAGTCATGGACAACTTTATGTCGCATTATCTAGAGTTACCAGTCCTGATGGCCTTAAAATACTAATGATCGAAGACAAGGAGCCGGATCTTGCGCACTGCACACGCAACATTGTTTTCAAGGAAACTTTCAGCAACTTATATTAGCACAGCAATGTAGTGTTTCTAGATGATATATAATAAATACATGCATACGTATCATATCAGTATTAAAGATTGTATTAAAGATTGAATGCATAACGCATACTCTATTAGCACATATATCACTTCAAAAGTCAGTCAAATATCCCATAAAGCATATTATATCCTTTCTAAACAAATAAGTATTGAACCATACAAAAAAATAATCAGTATCCTTATTATCAAAAACATAATTCTTTATGAAGTAAAACTAACTTTTATTAACCTTCATATATACAAAAGGAAGCAGCCCTATTCATCTGATGTAGACTATATCATACTCAGATAGGTGGCTATCGAAACATGTACAGCTGACAAATTTTGACAAACTATGAATGATGGATGTGCGGCAACCATGAAAATTTAGCAATAGCTGCCTTGGTTGCCGCACATCCATCATTGATATTCCGTCTAACATCTTATATAACGACAAAAGACATATCATCAAGTATGCAAACACAAAAACTTTACTAATCAAATTTGAAAACAGATATACAAATCAATAACCAAATTCAATCATATCAAACTTCTTAATTCATCCTAAACAATGAATACCCAAAAGCAATCAAACTTAATTAATCAAATTTGAAAACAGATGTACAAATCAATAACCAAAATCATCATATCCCAAATAAATGAATAATCATAAACATCTAACATATCATTTCACAAGGAACCCTTACAGATCCATACGATTATCGGACCCAGATTATCACTTCATAAAAATCGAAACAATAAATGCATAATCATAAACAAGAAATTAAATCAAATGAACCTATGATTTAATTTGATTAATATGTTGTATAATGGATCGGCCTAATTTGAGATGAAACCCTAATTATTTTTCGCCAGATCTAAAAAAAACCGTGTGTTTGACTCATGTGTGTGTGTGAGAGAAAACACACTTTATGATAAAATATACTAAAAAGGAAAAAAATTAAATAAAGTAAATAAGTAAAATACCAATACATAAACATAAAACTAAATATTAAAGTCATTAACATCAACAGTCATGCTACCAAACCAGTTAACCATCTGATAATTACTACATACATACAAAAGATCATTAAAAATACTACCCAAAAGACATCCACCATATTCTTATAAAACTTCTAAACATCATCGGAAAGTGCTTCATGAAACCCAAAGCTACCCTAATCAAAGAAGTCCATTATGCTCATGTGATGCTCACCCTCGGTGAGACCAGCACGGACCTCCACCAGTATAGCCATCAACGCCTCCAACCTCTGTCTAGCCCTCACTTGCTTCTCACGAAGGCATTCATAAACATCACTAGCAGCTTCTTCAACATCTTCATTCAGAAACATAACTTCCGCCATACGGGCTGTACGTTGGTCAATACCCCTTTGCAACTCATCGCATTTCTCGCCCAAATACCTTAGGAATGCTTCCTCTTCGGTATGTTCCTGAATGAACAGGAACTTGAAGCATTTGTGGAGCTGATCTGAGCCGGAAGCCTCTTTGAGTTCATCGATCAGTGGGGTTTCTTGAGCCATTTGATTGTTTGAGTTGAAATAAAACTAATTTTTGTTTGAAAAAGTTATTAGGAATTAGGAGTATTAATATTCTGATTACTGAATATATAAGCAGTTTCATCATTGCAACACTTAATTAGAGTATTAATTGTGATAGATGGTTTGTTTTCCCATGCATGAATATGCAATACGTTTTTTTAAGAAGTGTTGCAATGAACATAAAATTCTTCCGCTGATGATACAAATGTATTCATAAACTGCACATAAATTTGTCAATATAGCATATGTAACCCTCAAAGTTTGTCAATTATGATAACCATTGCCAAACTAAACGTCTTAATTATTAAATCCATACATTACACGCCAAAAATACTTAAAAAAAATAAACATAAACAAAAAACTAACATAAATAAAATACATCAAATAAATATCTAAATTCCATTGACTCCAACTTCTCAATAAAAAAAACAGACTATTTATCAAAGAATCTAGCAATTCCAAAGCAACACAAACCGCACCTAAAGCTTCCATGTTCGCCATCATTGTATGGTTCTTCGCCATTATCCACCTTAAATGTTGACAACAAGAAATAAATAATTTCGAAAGTGCATAATCTTGACCTGCCTGTTGCACAAACCATAAAAGCATACAATCATACAATTTAGAAGAACCGGCAACATTTAAACTAATTAGTTTAGATAGTGTAAACCTAATGACTACCAACCATTAAGTTATGAACACTTAGACACAATTCGTGCAACGCACGGGCTTTACAATGCCTCGTACTATAAATAACACCATTTGGTCTTTGTTACTGATGTGTGTGTGTGTGTGTGAAACTTTAATTTGTGTGTAGTTTGATGATTTTTTATGAATCACATGTTTGTTGTTAGTTTATTATTGTTTGTGTGTAAATTCAGTGCAACACCAACTAACCAATTTCCTTTTGATCTCTACTTTTTGTTTCTAGGCACATGATGAGAATGAAATGGATCGCATGCTAGCAATTGATGGCATTGAACTCATTGGCATCAATAACCGTAACCTTGGTATGTACCCCATCTGTTTTTATGGCTCAAGATCTGTGAATTAACAAGCTTGCTAATTAGATAAATAGTTTTGAAATAGATATTGACATGATCATATTTTTCAGTCAATAGTTTTTCCATATTTTTTCTTATAGTGTGATAAAGTTCTTTTTGGTGTAGCTTCTCACCTATGGAATTGAATTTAGTTGGTTAATGTAAAATTTCTCCGTCCAATGAAAGTGTACTATCCATATTAATGTTACGTGCAATGGTTCATGTAGAAATATTGACTTGATTAACGCAAGGGGGTATACGTGCAAAGGTAAGCAAATGGTTAACTTGCTTGCATGTGAATTCGGTTGATAGTCCAGCTTTGAAGTTTATGGAAGACAAATGGATGTGTTGTTGCCTGAGAAGGAACCGAGGGTTAGATCTGCTAACCTATTTTAAAATTTTGGGTTGGTTAGTAGTTTATTAATGTTATTCTTGCAGGTATTGATAAGTGGTTAGTGACGCTAACGGGGTTTATCAAGATGTTGATAACAAAACAAAGTGGAAGATGGAGACGGAGTGGATAATATCTCCACATTTATGAAAGAACTGTCAAAAAATTAGGCATGCAAGATAATGAAAATCATATGTAAACAAGGTTTATAATTAGTGTGACAAAGCTTTGATGAATATTAATGGTGGCTTGAATCTTGCTTTTATTTTATTTTTCCTTCTACTTAAGCAGTTTAAGAGGTTGCAATGTATCCACCCCATGACATTAGAAATAATACAAAATCAAAGTTGAATTGATGGAAAGTATAACTAGACAAAATTAATATTTTGAGAATTTATTTTAATCTACGTTATTTTATAGGGATTTGAGGGTCTCTTTACCAATGGTTACTATATGGTATTAATTGAAGTTCACAAATTATTTGTTTTAATTTTGATCTTACAAATATGTATAAAATTTGATGTTGTTATTAATGAAAAGATGAGTTTTGGAATGTTTGTAGGGACATGAAAGTGAGAATGTGTCGTAATTAGTGGGAAGGGGTAATCTTAGGCTCCATTTTTTGTATCGAATTCATTTTAATGTGGAGTAATCAAGATACTCAAGATGGAGTCCCATTGCATATAGTACAAGATAGCTAATACTCGAAATTCAATGCAACCTCATAATAACTATACAATCATGAAAGGAGATGAAGTGCAAGGGTTGCCCGAATTGATCACATGGCATTTAGTATAGAATTAAAGTCGGCTAGATGAAGTGCAAGGGTTGCGAAAGGTTGCAAGAATAATTAATGATATAACCTAATTCATGCCTATATAAACCGGCCAAAATCACATTTAGTATGTACAGATTCACACATCTTTTAGATCTTTGATTGTTGGTAGCGGTATGTAAATTCTCTTTTGCAACATTTAGGACATGATTCACACATCTTTTAGATCTTTGTAATTAACCCGGCCTTCTTTTTTTCTTAATTTAGTTATCATACGCAGGTACCATGCAACTCACACAAGATAATGCATGCTCAGATAAATGGAACCAAAGACTGGGATACCAACTATTTTCTTTGTTTCATACATATTTAGGTGATCGTTATAGATAAGCATATATATAGATATATGTATTATGTTAATGCATTTTCATATACAAGTAATTTATGTGCGTTTTCTATTGATGTAGCTCACATGTGCGAATTGATTCAAGATACTTTTTAGTGTGATTAGTTTATGTAAGTAGTTGCTTTCGAATGCTCTTTGAGAAATATTAGAATGAATTTATTGTGTGCAATTGAATTATTATTGAAAAGAAGAAGGTTCGCGCATCGCAAAGTGTTTTCTTTTTCTATATGTAGAATCATTAGTAAGAAACCAATATTGACGCCCATTAAATGAGTTTGCCATAATAGCAAAATACAACATATTAAAAATATCACATTGAGTAACGAATAGAAAGGAAAAAATACATAATTTTGACTTAAAGCCATTTGTAAATTATAATATCAAATAAAAAAGTTGAGTTTTAAACATAAGCAAAAGTTCAAACTTTTATCGAAAAACAAAACCAGTGCATTTAATGTGAAGTATATACAACATCAAGATGGAAGTGCAAGGCTTGCCGGAATTGATCACATGATATTTAGTAATTAGTAGAGAATTAAAAGTTGGTTATTGATTGAGATAAAGTTGAAAAGGTTGCAAGAATAATTGATAATTTAACCTAATGCAATATATATAGATATATGTATTATGTTAATGCATTTTCATATACAAGTAATTTATGTGTGTTTTCTATTGATGTAGCTCACATGTGTGAATTGATTCAAGAAAATGTGCACGAGCATATATGTAAAGCAACATTTAAATGGTTAAATGATATTTTTTAGCGTGATTAGTATATGTAAGCATGCAACTTGAATAATGAATATAAAAGGAAAAGTACATAATTTTTGCTCGAACCCATTTGTAAATTAAAAAAATTAAGTTTAAGACATAATAGTGGAGTCCAAAAGGTTTTAGGAATTATTAATAGTGTATTAATTAATATTCATTTGGTTAGCTATTTGGAATTGAGTTTATTGATAAAATTTATTAATATTAGTTAGACTTCAATGTTAATTTCCAATGAAATTAGTTGTACAATAAAATGAGATGAAGCTAACTTTAGTTTTTAATCATAAACTTTATAAATAAATACTAATATGTTATAAAAATATTAAATATAAAAATCACCAAACAACTAATGGCATACTTACAACAGATGTAATACAATCATAACTTACGAACCTAATAAAAAAAATAATTAACGCAAATTACACTATAACAAATAAGAAAAAGCCAGTGTGCTTCGTATTACCATGCAAAAATCATATAATGCAAAATTATTGTTGGGTTACGTAATAGGCCAAAACAGTCAAAGGAAATTACATCAAGCGTATGACAATTTAATAACGACAACCCCATTTAGAAAATATAAAGACCAAAAAACCAAAATAATATCAACCATTTTTATATTTTTAAACAACAAAATAAAAATGTTTCATACAACATACTAAACTAAAAATACAAATTCACTCGACAATACACAAAAACAATACGCGCAATTAACAATTAGATTAAAAGCCTGTGCGTAGCACGGGTTCTGCATGCCTCGTTTTGTTATAGTTTGAGCATAACTACAAGATCTTTTTTCTTTTCTCTTTTGAAAGATATTGTAGCTGAACATTTAATGCAGATGTTGTCTTAGAAATTAATGTTGTGTCTTTTCATTTGTGAATCGAAGTTAGTTTCTTTCACTTTATTGTATCTCTATGCCAAATAATCGTCGGAAACAAAGAAATGTGTAACTTGCATTATCTTATCTTTTTCACTCTTGCTTTTCTTTTCTTTGAGATAATTAATTACTAGAAGAAACGGATAGAGTAAATTTATTTTACTCCAACTACTCATAGGCACATATAAACAATAAACACCCATGTTATAAGTGTTTCATAGTTTAGTTTCAAATTTCAACAAGTCCAACATCTCTGTGTGATATACTTTTTAACTAATTAATTAGTTACAAATTTAAGTACCACTAGAATAATTGTTTAAGATATTTTTGTAATTTATATACTTGATCTTGCACAATATGATTCTTGCCTTAATGATTTATGAACCAAAACGTATTTCTCAAAAGAATCAACTTGTAATAGTTTAAAACCCCCATTCATACACAAAAGGATGTTCTATGTGTCTCACAAAGTGAACCAATTCTAGAGGTATTGGCATTCTGTTTTACAAAAACAAAATGTATTGTAAAACCATAAGTCTACCATTCTACCAATAAGTTTGTAAACAAATCCTTTATGCAACAACATTTTGCAATGTTTTACTCCTCCAACTCAAAATTATAGTCGATATATCCTTTTTGGGATATGTCAAAATAATTGTCCACTTTCATTTTTAATGTAGTAAATAATGTTTGGGGGTATGGATGTGTAGATGGATCTATTAAGTGTATATGTTTAGTTTCATCTTCTTCAAATTTGGTTTACTAAGGGATTTCTAGAAATTAAACTTGAGCAATTCATAATTTTGTAACTAATGGAGTATATCGTTTCAAGAAGAATATTTTTTTAAATAAAAATACGTGTATACAGTACTTAATAAAAAAACATACAAAAATTCATTTTTGTCAATTGACCTCGAAATGATGCTTTCTTTTATTACGCTCAACAACAAGGAAACTCCATCACCAGGAGCGTGATGTAAATGCATGACAGACACACTTGTATGCAGCTTGAGATCACCTTGACCCCTAACAAGGTTGGCAACAATGTTCGCTTAGACCCCTTAATTGAGAGGTCCACTCGAGGGTATTATTACTCGAATGCGATTTTTAGTATGCAAATACATTTGAAAAACAAAAAAGAATGCATCATTTGAACAATCTTAATTCACTTTATGGACACACAAGACATTCATGCCAAAAGCTAAAAGATATATTATCAGTCTAATAATCCCCTGATGGGAATATAGTGAGTGCAACCAAAAATGCATCATGCATAAAGTACAACTGAAAGTGCATGTTGCACGCCACAACACATGATTATTAGGCCTGGATATCTACACGTGCAGCCAGCCCAAGTGCACAGGGCCTCACACTTTGAAAGGGCCCAAAATTTGAGTCTATTAAATATTAAAGGGCCCATTACATGAAAGTTTCTTATGTATAAATTGATAACTTTTTGAAAAAATTATTGAACATGCAACAACTACAGAGGAACCATTACATGGAAGTTTATGATAGTTAAAACCACCACCCTTGGTCTTCTCCCTATGCACCAGTCCAGTAAGCTCATAAAAGTCTTGAGGATCAGAGGAACCATCTACAGAGTTATTTAAAATCATTAATCAAAATTGAAACCTCAATATATTACTACTATATAAGTCATTTGATATGGACACCTAGTGTGACATACGACGCCTTAAGGATTCAATTATTACAACAAGATCTATTACATGTTTAGCAAGTGGAATTTCAATTTCAAGTTACATCAAAGGGGAAACAAAGAGAGCCAAATCCTAACGTTCAAACATCAAGAAATAAATGGAAGACTAACCTTGCACAGTTTCATACTCGACTTCGAGTTCGCGGGGTTTGACCCATGGCCTGTTCCCTGCATGAAAGATAAGGCATCAAGGAACAGGACTCCAAAGGAAATTTGCAATTTATGCAGCTTACTTAATCTAATAAAGCGCTATCTAGTTTATTAGGCTAGCACTTTATATTAGAATAGAAATATGACTTATTTTATTGATTAGTAAAATTAAAATGGCTGTAAGCATCTGGAAAAAATGACCCCCTCGGCCCGTTAGAAATGAGATATGTAACCCAAATCAACCCGTTTTCATACAAATGGGTCAAAATTTATCACCTCTAACTGTTTCGACATTATAAGAGGAAAAACTAGTTCGTTAATTATAAAGTGTAAATTGCAAGTTTGTAACAAGCACAATTCATAAATAGTATGTCAATGGGTCCTAATAAGAAAGTGATAACCAAATAATGACATGTGATGCTCCATATATTCACATACACTTTGGTTCAGATCCGTTAGTTTAAAATTCATCAGAGTCATTGCACCGTTTTCAGTAAGACATTGGACTTTGGTCTCATACACTCCAGTTATCCCTTGTTCAATGGCCTCCATGGTCATGTAGAAGATATATGTCTTGGTCGCACTCCATGAATTCAGCCCCGCTGACCTGGTTTGTTAGACCCGTTTCCCGGGTACTGGGACCCCACCCTAGATGAAAATGGATTAAGGCCTTTCGGGATTGGCCGGTCAACGAATGTTGCATTGTAGTCAAATTTAATAGTCAAGGTATGACTAATGAAGTATATAAAATGTGTTGCATAACTAAAGGGGCCTAGGTTGCCAAGTATTAAGCATGTGAAAAAGTTAGTTGAGGCTAAATAAGAAGGAAATGAACTTGATGGGCCATTCTTGCCATTTGCCCAAAGATGCCACCTAAATATTTTTATCCATGATTTTCTAGAGGATTCCTCCATTATTAGATAAGGTTGTGATGGTCCGGTTCTATAGGGAGAAAAAGAGAGGGAAGAAACTAGTTGGTAGCTTAGGAGGATGAAGATGAAGATTTAATGTTAATAGTTCACCCTAGTAATGATCTTCCCACAAGTAAGTATCTATGTGCTTGATGATTAATGAAGTTATAGATTATGAGTAAAGTGGGTTTTCATCATATGATCAAGATATGATCATATGATGATGTAGAATGAAAGATGAGCATGTTTAATGGGTTATGTTAACCCTTGTTTATGTATTTGATTATTATGTTATTAGGTTTTGGTTATTGTAAGGATGATGATGATGATGGAAGATTTTGATGATGATGATGTTCTTGATATTATCTAGCTTGGATTAAGGTAAGTAAAATGATAGTAACATGTGTTATATGAATTTCTAACACATGTGTATTATGTATGTTTGGTGTCAAGTATATGGACTTGGAATATGCTTATGTGATGCTACGAATGTGGCTTATGTGATGCGTTGATGCTATGGAATATGTTGATGTTATGTGTTAGATGAGACCTGGGTAGTAAGCACGTAAAGTAAGTGTTTTATGTATATAATCCTTATGTGTGGTTTGAAGTATAATGATATGTTATGGTTGTTTTACTTACTAAGCCTTGTGCTTACAATTTAGTTGTCTAACCGTTTTGTAGGTTGGCATGTTTATATGGGCGGCTTGGATGTAAGGATTAAGGATTTGGGTATGCGAGATTAAGGTAGTATGTGTAGGAGCCTAGATAGAATACCGGGCTCATGTGTAAGTTTGTACCCCCGTTGGTCTTTTCATGTTTTGTAAAGTGTAGCCAAGTGGCAAAATGTATGTCAAGGTTGTCCTAACGATTTGGTAGTCAACCGTTGTGTCAAGGTGTGTTTTATGTGTTTAGGGTCAAAGTTAAGGGGGGTGTTTGGAAAATAACCAAATCCACCCATTTTGGGAAGTTACGGGTCATAACTGTGTACTAACACTCTTTCAATATATTAGAAATGTTAAAATATGTGTAAGTCTAAATGGATATGTATTAGTTATGTGTTTTTGGGTAAAAAGTGTGTTTTGGCAATTAGCTTAAGAGGGTGTTTGGTAAAAGTGTAAATGTACCCATTTTGGATTGTGAACGGGTCAAATTTTTTGGAACATGTCTCATATGTTAAAGTAATGACGTTGGTCAAGTTTGGTGGACAAATGAGGTGTTATAGTTGATTTGTTATGAAAATAGGTCAAAATGGGTTTAATGCATAACCCACCAAATTGTACATCTTGGTTGTGGATTGTGCATCTTAGTTTTGATTCGTGCACCAGAATTGTACATCTTGGTTCTGAGTTTGTTCATCTTGGTTATGAATTGTGCACCTGAGTTTATTCATCCTGGTTCTGGATTGTGCGCCTTAGTTTTGATTCGTGCACCAGAATTGTACATCTTGGTTCTGAGTTTGTTCATCTTGGTTATGAATTGTGCACCTGAGTTTATTCATCTTGGTTCTGGATTGTGCATCTTACTTTTGATTCGTGCACCAGAATTGTACATCCTGGTTTTGAATTGTGCACCTGAGTTTATTCATCTTGGTTCTAAGTTTGTTCATCTTGGTTGTGAAATTGTTCATCTTGGTTGTGAAATTATTCATCTTGGTTATGAGTGTGGGTGTTGGCAGATTTTTGGTAAACTTTGGAAAATCATATCTTTTGAACCGTAAGTCGTTACGGGTCGTGCCACCCGTCGTTTTAAAGGTACTTGAGTCTAGTTTCATATAAAAATAGTCTCAAGTTCCAGATATTTATTGATTTTTGTCAGATTACAAAGGAGTAGCAGCGGGTCAGTTTTAGTTCAAGTATTTCCGCGTAAAAAGTTTTAATTTTTTGTCTAAGCGGGCACGGGGTGTAACATGGTTGGCTTCGTCTTTGTTAACATACTAAAACATAGAATTAATTTATGTGAGCAAATAGTTAGCAATGGAGACAGTCTCAAAACTTGAAAGCAGGTGGAAGGAATCTAACCATACCATTTGACAAGATCTGTTAAAGGTGTCAACTGCAAATCTTCCAAGTAAGTCAAATACCTTATGATCCTTATCAACCATATTTAAAAATTCGTCAATCGGATAAGACATGTGCTCTCTTGCTTCCTGCCACACGCATGAAATGTGTGATGAAATATTTATGCCAATCGTGGATGTAGGTTTATATAGATGAGAAGAGAAAAAGAGGGACGAATAACTAATACATACAGCTGTATCTTTCATTCTAAACTCATTCCATACGTCCTTCACATAATCATTCTTCAACGGATAACTGCCGTGGTAATTAGGGGAGCTCCCTCAATAAGAAACACATATCCACATTATCTTAGATTAGAAACTTGGTCTTTGTTTTCCTCATAATACAAGAGGAATTTTATGGACTTAGCTTATTAATGATTAGAGTGCAACAATTAAAAAAAAAAAAAAAAAAAAAAAAAAAAAAAAAAAAAAAAAAAAAAAAACCTTATGTAGCGGTGTAACAATTTTTTCTAACACAAGTAGTAACATTAATAAGGAATGGGAATACGTATAGGTTATCTGGATCTCCTTCTTCTTCTTCTTATTCTCCTCCTGCTTTTGCTTCTTCTTCTTCTTTTCGGGTTTGGGTGGTGTAGGAGGCTTGGGAACGTGGGCCATGAATGAGGTTTCAGGGTCACTGTAAGAAAAGGGCATGAGTACGAGAACAAAAGGAGATAAGAAACTTATGAGAGTATATTATTAAATATCTTCAACTGTTTGCAACTAAGCTAAACAAAAATATGAAGGCCGCAGCTAGAGAACATACTATTTCCAGTCAGATGGCAACTCCTCAGTCTCATATTTGTAGAACAAATAACGACGGTGAATCTTGCGCTCATAATATTCCAATTTGCTTTTTGCAAACCTGTTGTCGCTGCTCCGCTTTAGAGACTCCCTAGCTTTAGCTGCATTCTGAATTAGATCATATAGTTCCTTTGGAATTCCATATGGAGCTTTCATGCACAACAATAACAATAATTAAGAAAGACGGCAATAATAGTTACTGAAGTTGTTGTTAGGATTGATGGCAGCTAATTATGAGAAGAAATTCATGCCTACTTGTGTTTATAGTTAATACTTGTTGTATTTTAGGAGGTGCAACCTTGACCTGAAGCAATGAGCAAAACAAAAGATAACAATTATACTGAATGATCAAATTATTGAAACACACATATGTTATAATTAAGTAAAAAAGAATTACTGGTCGGGATGATAATGGTGATGTATTGGTGACACTTTTCGTCCAGTTTTGTACTGGTCGGGAAGGTAATGAAAATTGGAAGTGAAAGTGAAAATTGAAAATGAAAGCCTCATACCATGTAGGATAATAGTGTTTCATGCATTGATAGTAACCGGAGATTACATTATATAGACATCTAATCCTAACACATAATACTATCGGGCCGTAGCCCATACAAACGACTCATGGGCCATACCCATTATACGACTAACATATGAATATTGGGCTCGTTTTGTTCGTCATCGAGAAACCTTTTCGCATGTATTTTTTTTTATGAAAGAAGTCGCTAGATACATTTTAGATATTTGATAAATAAATTTTGTTGTACAAAAAAGTTGTAAATAGTAATAAGTTTAGGGTAGTTTTTACAAGATGTTGGATAGTTGGGGGTGTGTTTTGCAACATTTTTTTAGTTGGGCTTTTTTTGGGCTGGTCATTTTTTTTTTAAACCCACCATGGTAACGACGTCGTTTACCATGGTGTATTGCATATCTTAAAATTATTGGTGTTAACAAGTTCTAGACTTCTAGATCAATTTTTAAAATGTTTTGAATTTGGATTTTTGTAAAAATTGGGAGATTACTTGAGCAAATAATAAAGTCTCACATGTTCCTCTTTTCTTAGTTGGCCTTCAAAAAACAATACGAGAATGTCGTGAAGTTCCTGGATGTCGCGGATCAGACCAGGTGAAAGTCTATGTTCGAATTCAAGAAAATCAATCTAAAACACACATAGTGACACTTGACGTGTATAAATGATAAATTGTACTCTACCCGTTTAACAGATAATTGATTTCTACAAAGAAAATATACAGTAATTTTCTTTTACTTTTTATCAAATGACAATTTAACTAATCAATTAATAGTTTTTCCATAATTTGTAATCATAATTTCAACAAAAGTATCATAATAAATCCAATCATACTTTCATGTCTATTTTTAGTAGTTAGAAATTTATGTTGCACAATCCTATAAAGAAAGATACACAAACTGTTTATAACGGAGAGAGTACGAATAAGCGACGATTAAAACACAATGACGTGATCGAGGTGATCTTCTACTTTCTCGATGTCTTTCCACATTTGTAACTAGTAAGGCAACTAGCTTAGTGCTATATGAGCACTGCCAAAACACTTTACCTCCTGTCTTGTCGTTGTAAGATGATATCAGAAATGGTAAAACGTCATTTTTACTAGCACTATCGTGTTAAAATTTCAAATGACAAAAAATAAATTTATATCTCGACCTAATTTACGCATGAACAAAATATGCAATTAATAGATAAAGGATGTGATTTGCTTTTTTATTTTGATTTACACACTTAATTGTACAACTATGCAAACAAATATATGAATAGGTAGAGTCACCCAAAGTTTGAATTTTCATTATTCGAATTTACATGTGTCAGCATTTCATAAGACGTGTGTCCATGTAACCTCAAGTGATTTAGCTGATTTCGAAACACAATTTTTATTAGTTTTTGAATATGGGAAATTCTACAAATAGCTCAGTCTAGTGAAGTGTTTGGCTTTTATGGCTCTAAAAAAGTCGCTTTCTTAAAATAGCCCTAGCAAAAAAGGGCGTAAATGTGGGAGTGACATGTGTCTATGTACTTTTCAAGCGACTTTCCTTAAGCGACTTTTTGTTAATTAAGCGACTTTCTATTTTGTCATTTTCCAGCCAAAAAGTCAAACGGCGAAAAACGTTATTTTATTCGTTTTGCTTCTTCCACACCTTGAGCGACTTATTTTATTTTAAGCGACTGACGCTTGTACTTTGTATTGGAGTATGCTCGTGTCATAATTACTAATTATATGGCTAGACATATGTGAGCCTATGGGGTCACACACATATACACTGAGGTGTCATTTTATATATCGTGTTTATTGTATTTACGATAAATAAATAACCATACGTAACTAGAAACCACTATTGGGCTTCTAATGACTAAGTAATGGACTTATTACATTGGACATGGAAATCAAATGGATGGCCCATTTGAGCCCATTAGAGGGCCGGCCATGAGAGGCTTGGAGAAGGGTTTTGTGATTTGAATTATTAGTCAAATATATCCCATGATCTCCTAACAATGAGGATAACTAATTACCAAAAAGATATCTCCCTCTCCTCTCTCCTATCTCACGGCAAAAGAAGAAAACTGTTGGGAATTAAATATTCTGAAGATTTAGTATCGGGAAATACTCTAAGTGTGATCCTGCTGGTAATGCATGTTCCTGCTGCTAGTTAAAGTCATTGCTGCTGGTAGTGTTAAATCTCATTGCTGCTGCTAGTGCAAATCTGATACTGCTGATAGTGTTTATTTCTGCTGATCAGTGAGTCACTCTTTGTACACAAAAGCCAAACATCTTTGACTGCAAATATCTTTTGTTGTGTCATCAGTTGAGTGATCAAATGGTATACTCTTAAGTGTATAACAATGTTGTAAACACATGACTCATATGTAGCAAGTAGTGATGACAAGGCTTAATTAAAGCAATATTGTAAAAGATCTTTTCAATGTTATAAGAAAAGATCTTAGATAAGTTAGAGAAAAAAGGGTATGCTTAAGACATAGAAGTGAAAAACCTTTTGCAATCTCTCTAACTGTGAACAACTTGTAAACATCAAACAATATCGAACCTTTGTATCATTATCAATAATACTAATCGTTTGATATTAACTCTCGTTGTTCATAACAGTTTCAAGCATCACTCTCACGTAAACAAACAATCTTCTAAGTGTGATCAAAGTAGATTCCGCATACTTGATCATATTCACTCAAAC